>CM069141.1:21928655-22443655 GCA_035221665.1 Okamejei kenojei | reverse complement strand
CTCGCATAGGTTCCCTGGCGGTCTAGGTGCTGTAGGATGAAGTGCAGGCCCAGGTTGACTGCATCATCCACAGATCTATTGGCCCAATATGCAAACTGCAGAGGGTCCAGCAGGGAGTTTGTGATATTTTTCAGCTTGGCCAGCACAAGCCTTTCGAGTGTCTTCATGACTACAGAGGTCAGTGTGACAGGCCTGTAGTCATTAATACAAGTAATCCTTGCCTTTTTCGGTACAGGACAATAGTGGAGAATTTGAAGCAGGCAGGGACTGTACATGTTTGCAGGGACTGGTTAAAAATGTCTGTATAGACCGGTGCCAGCTGTTTGGCACAGAGCTTAAGAATAGAGGGGAAAACATTGTCAGGTCCTGGAGATTTCCAGATTTTTTGTCCTCTGAAAAGCCTCTCCACCTCCTCTATTTTTATTGTTGATATTGGATAAGTTATGTTATGCACCACAGATTGGGTGTGAAGTGGTGATTGGAGGGGGTGGATGTAGAAAGGCACAGTCTTTGCAGACTGAGTCAGGCTGCAAGTGGGTGTGAAGTGTTGATAGGGGTGGGAAATGGTCCAGTCTTTTCATACTGGAGTATTGCCTTAAGTAGGTGTGAAGTGGTGAATGGGAAGGAGAGGGTGCAGGGTCCATTCTTTGTAGACAGGCGTCTGGCTGTGTTGGTGTGTGTGGGGGGGGGGGGGGGAAGGGGTACCAGGGTTACGTTTCTGATTTTCAAATCTGTAGTAATACTCATTCAGGTCGTTGGTCAGCTGACGATTGTCCAAAGAGCCGGGGGGGTTTTCCTCTTGTAGCTGGTGATTTCTTGCAAGCCCTTCCAAACTGAAGAAGAGGCACTAGCTGAGAACTTGCTCCTCAACTTCTCCATAATTGAATTCTCCAATGTTAGCTAACACCTACCCCATTTTTTTGTTATTTTCCTCTCGTCTTCTTCCCCTTCTTTATCCGGACCCCAGTGCACACCCATTCTCCTACCATCCCACCCCCCTTACCCGCCCCCAATTTTCTCCCACATATCTTTCCCTCCAACTTTATATCTCATTTCATTCTTCTTCTCTCCGGATCAATCTCCATGTGTCTCCTTGTCTCCTTTTGTATTTCCTCTTGGCCCCTTTTGTCCCCCTTTCACCTTCATCCACCAACCTGGCAAACAAAATAAAAGCTCTTAGCTGTATTCACCTATCACTGAAGAAGGATCCCGAGCCAAAACATAACCTTTGTTCTCCAGAGGTGCTGCCAAACTCACTGAGTTCCTCCCTGAGGAGGAAACCAGAATCTATAGTTTATTTTGTCTTCATCTATCACTTTATCTCACCCCACCTCTTTTCCAGCATTCTCGCCCCCCTCCCACACTACAATCAGTCTGAAGAGGAGTTCTGAACTGAATCGTTGCCTACATGTCCTCCAGAGATGCTGCGTGACCCACTGAATTACTCCAGCACTTTGTGTTCTGCATGACACTCCAGTATCTGAAGTTCCTTGTGCCTATCTGTTACAATTCTACACAGTTAACCTACAGAATCTGTCAACTGAGTGTGCAAGGATACACCTTTACAAGTACAATGAATATCCATATGAATGAATTGCAGCTAACTTCAAGACAATTGGAAATGGTTCAATCTACAGTGAATATATTCCAGAGTGTAGAGTGAGTATTCACACGACAGTTGTACTTAGGCATACAAAGTGCTGAAGTAACTCAGTGGGTCGAGCAGTATCTCTGGAGAATATGGATAAATAATGTTTTGGGTCAAGGTGCCTCCTTCAGATTCTTCAGATCAGTTTAGAAGGATCTTGACCCAAAACACAAGAAGGGCCCCGACCTGAACATCACATATCCATGTTCTCCAGAGATGCTACTTGACCCGCTGAGTTACTCCAGTACTTTTGTGTAAACCAGCATCGAAAACCAGCAAATAGACACAAAGTGCTGGATTAACTCAACGGGACAGGCAGCGTCTCTGGAGAAAAAGATGGATGACGTGTCGGCTCAGGATCTCTGTTCAGTGTGAGTCTGAAGAAGGGTCCTGATCCGAAACTCGGCCGAAACGTCATCCTTGAGCATCTTCAGTACAAACCAACATTTTCAGTTCGTTTTGGTGTAGACCCATTGTAAACCAGCATCTGCACTTCCTAGTTCCTACATTTACATCCAAGTTATTTATATATATCACAAGCAAAGTATAAATCCCTGCAGAACACCAGTGGTCACAGACCTCTGTACAGAATGAACCCTTCCACCATAACCCTCTGTCTTGTATAAGTAAGGCAGATATATTTATAAAGTCTGGATCATTATGTTTTTGGATACATTTCTTTCAGTAGGGCTGTTTTTTCATGCTTACGGGATCTTTCAACTACTCTAGCTTTAAATACTTTGGATTATACATTTTTGGATGATTTCAAATGTAACCTATAGCTCTCTTCTGTCTCCTAGGTATCATTAGCAGTCAGAATAACTAGGCAGGTTTCTGATTGTCCGCCCACGGCACTATCAGCAAACCTTCAAATTAATTACTTTGACTACTCTGTTTCAGTTTCTTAATCTGTCTTCAAGAAAGTTTGTAAATGCACAAAGGTATCGAGCTATGCATTTAATTGTGGCTGAAAACGGGCAAGCGGGAGGTAAGTTTTTCATATGTCATGGACAGTACACCTAGACAGCACAATAACTTTGTGACAGAACCTCCCCAAAATGACTTTGGTGAACAGCCAGCCATGATGTAATACTTTACTTTAGACTTTAGACACACAAGGTGGAAACAGGCCCTTTCGGCCCACCGAGTCCGCGCTGCCCAACGATGCCCGTACACTAGATGCTATCCTACGCACAATGGACAATTTACAATTTTACTGAAGCCAATTAAGCTACAAACCTGTATGTCATTGGAATATGGGATGTAACCAGAGCACCAGGAGATAACCCACGCAGTCACAGGCATACGTACAAACTCCGTACAGACAGCTCCCGTAGCAGAACCTAGGTTTCTGGAGGTGTAAGGCAGCAACTCTACCGCTGTGCCACTGTGCTGCTCAGTGCCGCACAGTTCCTGGGTGCCTAGCTGGGAGTGGAATATTGTATATCTCTACTTCCAACTAATGGCAGCCTATGCCAATTAAAAAGGTAAATATATCCTTGTTGCAAACGACTTGAAAAATTGTCAGATTCAATTGGAGGTCCAGACAGGGCACTCAGCTCATCACTAGCTTTGAAGTGATGAACGACGCAAGAAAAATCCTTCCTCACTGATTACTCCCCCACCATCAGCACTAAGACATCCCAGGAAGTCAATACTGAGAGCAGAGCTACAAGGGGGTATGGTTGCTGAAAGCAATGACCTCATCAAAGTTAAAATAAGAACATTGCTCTATCTCTCTCTTCATTTGGTTATGGAAGAGGACAAAGATAAAATAGGAATAAAGATTTTACATTAGGGAAAGGTCAATATGATTAGACTGAGAAAATGACAGCAAAATTGGAACGGAAGAGATTTCTTGAAGGTGAATCAGACCAATTGGAGAGGAGAGGGCAGCATTTAAAAATAAATGGAAGAGAAGGAATGCCAAATTTAAAGCTTTTTAGATAACAAGAAGCAAAGAGTACAGAATTAGATGAAAAGGGGATGTCCATGTTGGCCAAAGAAAGCTTAGTACAACAGAGAGTCTATTATCAGCCAATGGAATTGTCCTACCAAACCAGAGAGCAGTGGTGAACTGCTATCTACCTCTTTTGTGAAATCTCGGACTATCCTTGATCAGACTTTGCTGGCTTTCCCTTGCACTAAAGGTGATTCCCTTATCATGGATAAAGGTGATTCCTTATCATGCAACATTTAAAGCTCTTTAGATAACAAGAAGCAAAGAGTACAGGATTAGATGTAAAGGGGATGTCCATGTTGGCCAAAGAAAGAGAGTCTAGAAGAGCAGAGTGTGCGAAGGAACACAATTCAAGGGAAAATTAGGTAAGTAAACAGAAGGAATGAAAAGAAAAGAGCAAATGAATTCATGGAAAATCCGATGATGTTTTGGAAGTACATGAAAAGCAAAAGGGTTAGAAAACATTAGGATCTGTTAGGAACACGCTAAGTGTGTGACAATGGAGGATTACCTAGGTAAGGTAATTAATATCACAAAAGGTGGGGACTATGCCACGGCTGCAGTAATTGTAGACAAGAGTGAAATACTGGAATTGGATAAACATTGTAAAGGAAGAAACATTAAGAAATTTAGCAATTCTAAAAATGGCTAAATCAGCAGGCTTAGTTATTAAAAGAAGCCAGGGAGTAAATAGGGGGCAGCACAGCGGTGTATCTGGTAGAGCTGCAGCCTCACAGCTCCGCCTCCAGCTACAAACCTCAGGCTGAAGAAGATAAAGATGGTCTGGTAATTGGATTAAAAAAGCGGTAAATGGCGTTTAATAGATCTTCCTTCGCCTCTAGTTCCATAGAAGGCTTAGGAAGTTTGGCATGTCCCTTACAACTCTCACCACATCTTTCGGCACGGACTGGAAGGGCCGAGAGGGCCTGTTTCCGTGCTGTAATTGTTATATGGTTATCTTCAGATGCACCACAGAAAGCATTTTATTAGGATGCAGTGCAGCTTGGTTTGGGAATAGCTTCATCCAAGACCGCAAGAAATTGTAGCAAATTGTGGACTCATCACACAAACCAACCTCCCTTCCATTGACTTCATTTGTACCTCACGTTCCTCAGCAAGGCCAGCAGCATTATCAAGGTCGAGTCGGATGCTGGCTACTCCCTCTTCCCCTACCCCATCAGGCAAAATGTATAAAAGTGTGAAAATGCACAATTCCAGAATCAGGAACAGATTCTTCCCAGCTGTTATCAGCCAACTGAATCGTCCTACCAAACCAGAGAGCAGTTGTGAACTGCTATCTACCTCTTTGGTGAAACCTGGGACTATCCTTGATCAGAATTTGCTGGCTTTACCTTGCACTAAAGGTGATTTCCTTATCATGTATAAAGGTGATTCCCTTATTATGCCACATTTAAAGCTCTTTAGATAACAAGAAGCAAAGAATACAGGATTAGATGTAAAGGGGATGTCCATGTTGGCCAAAGAAAGCTTAGTACAACAGAGAGCCTGGAAGAGCACAGTATGCAAAGGAACAAAATTCAAGGGGAAGTTAGGCAAGCAAACAGAAGGAATGAAAAGAAAAAAGCAAATGAAATCATGGAAAATCCGATGGTGTTTTGGAATTTCTGGAATTTTTTGAAGATGTAACTAGGAAAATGGACAAGGGACAGCCAGTGGATGTAGTGTACCTGGACTTTCAGAAAGCATTTGATAAGGTCCCACATAGGAGATTAGTGGGCAAAATCAGGGCATATGGTATTGGGGGTAGAGTGCCAACATGGATAGAGAAGTAGTTGGCAGACAGGAAACAAAGAGTAGGGATTAACGGGTCCCTTTCAGAATGGCAGGCAGTGACTAGTGGGGTACCGCAAGGCTCGGTCCTGGGACCAAAGCTATTTACAATATACATCAATGATTTGGATGAAGGGATTCAAAGTAACGTTAGTAAATATTCTGAAGACACAAAGCTGGGTGGCAGTGTGAACTGTGAGGAGGATGCTATGAGAATGCAGGGTGACTTGGACAGGTTGGGGGAGTGGGCAGATGCATGGCAGATGAAGTTTATTGCGGATAAATGTGAGGTTATCCACTTTGGTAGCAAAACCAGGAAGGCTGATTACTATCTAAATGGCGGTAAGTTGGGAAAAGGGGAAGTACAACAGGATCTGGGGGTCCTTGTACATCAGTTTATGAAAGTAAGCATGCAGGTACAGCAGGCAGTAAAGAAAGCGAATGGCATATTGGCCTTTATAACAAGAGGAATCGAATATAGGAGCAAAGAGGTCCTTCTGCAGTTGTACAGAACCTTAGTGAGACCACACCTGGAGAGTATTGCCCCCTAATTTAAGAAAGGTGTGCAGTTGTGGTCCCCTAATTTAAGAAAGGACATTCTTGCTTGAGGGAGTAGGTTTACAAGGTTAATTCCCGGGATGGTGGGATTGTCATATGCTGAGAGATTGGAGCAGCTGGGCTTGTACACTGGAGTTGAGAAGGTTGAGAGGGGATCTCATTGAAACATATAAGATTGTTAAGGGCTTGGGCACACTAGCGGCAGAAAACATGTTCCCGATGTTGTGGGAGTCCAGAACCAGGGGCCACAGTTTAAGAATAAGGAGTAAGCCATTTAGAACGGAGACGAGGAAACACTTTTTCTCACAGAGAGTGGTGAATCTGTGGAATTCTCTGCCTCAGAGGGCGGTGGAGGACGGTTCTCTGGATGCTTTCAAGAGAGAGCTAGATAGGGCTCTTAAAAATAGCGGAGTCAGGGGATATGGGGAGAAGGCAGGAACGGGGTACTGATTGGGGATGATCAGCCATGATCACATTGAATGGCGGTGCTGGCTTGAAGGGCCAAATAGCCTACTCCTGCACCTATTGTCTATTGCCTATTGATTTGGAAGTACATGAAAAGCAAAAGGGCTAGAAAACATTAGGATCTGTTAGGAACATGACACGCTAACTGTGTGTCAATGGAGGATTACCTCGGTAAGGTCATTAATATCTCAAAAGGTGGGGACTGTGGCACGGCTGCAGTAATTGCGGACAAGAGTGAAATAGTGGAATTGGATAAACACTGTAAAGGAAGAAACTTTAAGAGATTTAGCAATTCTAAAAAAATGGCTAAATCAGCAGGCTTGTTTATTAAAAGAAGCCAGTGAGTAAATAGGGGGCAGCACAGTGGTGTATCTGGTAGAGCTGCAGCCTCACAGATCCGCCTCCAGCGACCAATGTTTTGTCATAAACTGCAACACCATCTGTGTTCTCCTTGTTAATGTGTGGGTTTCCTTTGGGCGCTCTAGTTTACTAAGGATGCAAGGGTAAGGGCCTGTCCCACTCACGCGACTTTTACAGGCGACTGCCGGCACCTGTAATAGGTCGCCGAAACAAGCTGTATGGCCGTGAGAGGTCTCCTATGTTCCTGAGAGTTCACCCAAGGCATGTTGCCAGAGGTCGGCTGTATGGTCATGAGAGGTCTCCTATGGTCGTGCGAGGTCTGCAAAGAATCGTAGCGTTTTTCTGGTTGCCGCTAAATTTTCAACATGTTCGCCGACTTATGACTTATGATGGATGCCGGCTGTCTCCTGTGATGGTCGCGTAAGTGGGACAGGCCCTTAAGTAGGTAAATCATCTACTGTAAATTGCTACTAGTGTGTAGATGAGTGGTAGAATCTGGGAACAGTGGCAAGAAGGTTAGGTTATAGGAATATAGGGTTAACAAATGGGTCAGGGTAGTATTAGTATTTAAAAAAACATGTGTTAAATGGGCTGCAGGCCCTTTCTCTACATATGATTGCAGAGGTTTTGATGACAACCGTTCCATATTCCCTGCTTAAAGAGTAGCATCAGATGTTTAGAGACCTGCTGAGGTTGCATCATTTTAAAAAAATGGACAAACTGAAAAAAATAATTCGATACAGGCAAGAATTTTATCCATCTGTGGATAAATTATTGTATTTTATTCTAAGGGGCAGCATACACCTTCTATAAAGAAGAGAGAGAGAGAGAGACAGCCTGCTAAAGGAATCTGAACACATTTAAATATTTGATTGAGTTTTCTTGTTAAGCAAACAAGGCGGTTTGATTATGTCAAGCATTTTGGTGCAGTCTGCATAGTTTTCAGCAGAGCTTCAGACGATGTCCAGCCAAAACATATAAATATAAGGGATCCAAAGTAGAAAGGCAAATTAAGTATAAAATGTAAAGTGGCAGGGGGTGAAGGGAATTAATGTGATGTATTTTAGAATTGGGAAGCTGTTGTTAGTGTATTTCCACAAGGCTCAGTAATTGGTCATTTGTTTTTTGTAATATTTATTAATGATTTAATGTGGGCATACTAAATATCATAGCATAAACAAGAATCAGCTGAGTTGTCAGTGAGGAGGAAAACCTCAGGCTGAAGAAGATAAAGATGGCCTGGTAATTGAATTTCAAAAACAGTAAATGGAGTTTAATAGGAATAGCGTCTTCTTCCTTCGGCTCTACTTCCATAGAAGGCTTAGGAAGTTTGGCATGTCCCTTACAACTCTCACCAACTTCTTCAGATGCACCATAGAAACCATTTCATTAGGATGCAGCGCAGCTTGGTTTGTGAATAGCTCCATCCAAGACTGTAAGAATTTGCAGCAAATTATGGACCCAGCCTAGACCATCACACAAACCAACCTCCCTTCCATTGACTTCATTTATACCTCATGTTCCTCAGCAAGGCCAGCAGCATAATCAAGGTAAAGTCGGATGCTGGCCACTCCCTCGTCCCCAACCCCATCAGGCAAAAAGGTATAAAAGTGTGAAAACACACACCTCCAGATTCAGGAACAGATTCTTCCCAGCTGTTATCAGCCAACTGAATCGTCCTACCAAACCAGAGAGCAGTGGTGAACTGCTATCTACCTCTTTGGTGAAACCTCATGCTATCCTTGATCAGACTTTGCTGGCTTTACCTTGCACTAAAGGCGATTCCCTTATCATATATTATATCTATACACTGTAAATTGATCAATTGTAATCATGTATTTTGTTTTTGCTGACTGGTTAGCATGCAACCAAGGCTTTTCACTGTACCTCAGTAATCGTGACAATAAACTAAACTGAATTGAGGTTGTATATTTGTGGAGATGTAACAAGGCAAGGGAAAATACACTAACTGAAAAGATACTGAACGGTATGGAGGAACACATGTTGGAATGTATCACATATTTTTAGAGCAGAGACAAGAAACGTTTATTTATTCCGAAGATGAATGGTATTTGATTTGTACTTGAACCATGATTTGCAAGACGACAGTGCTTTAAATAGGATTAGGTAGTGCTTATTTGATTGGCACAGAAATAATAGGCCAGATGGTCTCCTTCCATTTTATAAATGTTCTATGATTCTATGCAGCTGTGGTGAATTTTTGTATGCTGAATTAACATTGAGGGTTATACCAAAGATGTACTGAAGCTCTAGTTTATTTCCTACCTGATTTATTATTTCAGCCATGTGAGAATTCCAGCACTAAAAACCTCATATGTATTACATTTTAGTGGACCAGGATAGGATTGTGTATTGGAACAAAGAATGTCTCCAAGTAAAGGAGAAACTTGGTTACTTATAGCAAAACCATAATATTACCTTAAAAGGGAGGGTAATGGGCCTGTCCCACTTAGGCGATTTTTCAGCAGACTGCCGGCGACTGTCAAGTTGCCGGCAGTCGCCTGAAAAAATGGGAACTGGAGCGGCGACAGTCAGAGTGGAACACACACACAAACACATCGGTTCCTTCACCAGCCCGTGTGAATTTTTTAGACAGTGCTCCACCCGCTTGACCTGACTAAAAAATTCACACAGTGCAAAGTCAAGGTGATACAGACACACACCGCGATGAAGAGGAAGATTGGCGCTGTGATAAGACAGCTAAAGCACAGTGTACGGGAAGTCATTTAAAAGAGGGGAGGAGAGGGAGGGGAGGGGGGAGAGGGAGGAGAAGGGTGGAGAAGTAGAGGAGACAACTTTTAAGAAGCCAGAGATACACGGCTGAGAAGCTCGGCGGACATTTAATATTACCGGTCGGTTATCCTTGGTTCTGAAAACTACTGCTTACCTTTTTTTTCCCAACGAGCCAATGAAATTCACTGGTCAGCACCGGCTCCAACCTACGAGAACCTCCGAGATCTTTCGACCTCCCCCTGCCCCCCCCCCCTCCCCCCCCCATATTACACGGGGAACCTCTATGACGTTGCATAAGAACAGACAGTGGAATCCACAACATTACAAAAGCAGCTAAAAAAATGAAAAAAAAGGAGTGCATGTTTAATAGTGTTAATTTGTGTGCCATGCTACAAATTATGCGGGTTGTTGAGTAACATACTGTCAGTTTTAAAATTGTTCTGGAGATTTGGCAGGAAATGCATTTAGTTCTTTGCTGTAGGCTTTAACATTAAAATGAGAGAGTGAGAACAAACGACAGAGTGTTACTTAGTTTAGGTGAAAACAGATTGTGAAGTTAATATTATGTGACACCAGCTTCATGAGAGATAATTGACAGTTAATTAAAAATGTAGCCCGTAATGAAGCTATTGATATTAGGTTTCGTGTAAGAGGAAAACGAAACATGAAAATGTGTAAAGACACGGAGTCTAGACACAGCTTGTGTGGCTGTCTGAATTTTTGACCATAGATGATTATGAAATTAGACTATTGATTAATTGCAAGTGCATCTTCAAAAAGTGTATTTGTTGCCAATATTGATTACTGTCCTGTACGCTGATTCAAAAGCTGTGGAAGGCTTTGTAGTCCTCTTTATTGATGCATTTAGAATTGTTTGTACATTTGAATCACATTTTGATTTTGAACTGGTTTTTATAAAAGTTTTTTTAAGTTCATAACCATGAAACGATTTTTGAATGTTGGTAAAGACTAGAGCTGCTAACATTTTACATGCATCAGTAATTCTAAATTGGAATGAAAACACACTTGTTTTCCATAATTTGTTTTTGTTTAAAGAAAATGTGCATTCGCCCATTCTTTAAGAGAGATGTTGAAGAGTAGGAAAGGATAAGGATTTATTTGTAAACATTATATGTTCCCTTTTAACAGTGCACTTCTTGATAACCTTGAAAAAAGATTTTAGAGATGGGATGTGGCCTTGAATGTTGAAACAAAGTGGTTTTCAATTAATTTGATTATAAAAAAGTATTTTGTATTATATTAACAGCAGTTAGGAAACCCCATTATTGCATTCATATTAAATTAAAAAGAACAGCATTGTTTTGGATCAATATGAATGTTCTCTGAAACACATTTTACTTCACTTACTGTAAGACTGAGATGGATTCATCTCAAACTGTAAGCTATCATTTAACCATATAAAATGTCTGTCAGAGACTGTAACTTAATTGATACACTTAAGCAGCAGTGAACCTTCTAGAGTTATAACTAGTTTGATTGAAGAGACAAAAGAAAATTAGTGATAACAATAAAAAAGAATAGTAATTGAAGATCCACAGTTTTAGACTACAACATAGTTCAGAAGCTTTGGTTCAATTGTTTTTGAACGGTTTTAGTGTGTAGACGGGGTCCAGTCATGCAGAGATCATACAGCTTGTAAACAGACTCTTCAGCCCTATGACACCGCACTGAAACGCCACTCTCCCATACATCAGAGACAACTTACAGTGGCCAATTTACCCAGAACCTCACAAGCCCCTGTCCCACTTAGGAGGCCTGAACGGAAACCTCTGGTGACCTTGCCTGCAACCCAAGGTTTCCATGAGGTCGCCGGAGGTTTTGGTCACTCTCCCTAATGGTCGAAAGTGGTTTCTGCGTAGTTGAGGCTTCTTCTAGGTTGCTTTGATTATTTCAACGTAATCAAAACCGGCCTCGACTAAAAATAGGTTGCCATTTGGTCGAAGCCAGTGGAGTGGGGTTGCTATTTACTTACAGGCAGTCGAAGGCAATCTCCTTCACTGACCGGCCATTTTGATTGGCTCTTTGGGGTTTCATGACCTAGAAGTCCCACCGGAAGGTAAAATGCCCGCTAAACTTTATTATACTTCTTAAAACTGTTCTACTCCTTCCCCCCCCCCCTTATCTCTCCTTCTCCCCACTTCACTCCCCCTTCTCTCTCCCCTTCTCTTTCCCCTTCTCTCTCCCCCTTCTCTCTCCCCTTCTCTCTCCCCCTTCTCTCTCCCCCTTTTTCTCTCCCCTTCTCTCTCCCCCATCCCCCCCTCCCCCCCGCTCACTGAAGGACTTACCATGCTCTGTGGCAGCCGTTTACCTTCCTCTTCATCGTGCAAACAGCGCTCCTCCGCTTTCCATGGCCCCTATCTTCGTGATGTGTTTGCGTGTGTGTGTCTGTGTGGTCGGTAGATGCAGCTCACGCTTCGGTCGATCCAACTCGAGGCTTTCCAGGCGAGTGACCAAAACCTCCAGCGACCTCATGGAAACCTTGGGTCACGGGCAAGTTCACCAGAGGTTTCCGTTCAGGTTTCCTAAGTGGGACAGGGGCATAAGGGTGTGGGAGGAAACAGGATCACCTGGAGGAAACCTACTTGTTCACAGGGAAAACTTGCAAAGTCTACACAGACGTTGTCTAAGGGCCATCTAAGATATCTCGATACACGTGACAACAAATGTGATCAGTAAGGATGTCAGAGGATATGGGGAGAAGGCAGGAGAATGTGGTTGAGAGGGAAAGATAGATCAGCCATGATTGAATGGTGGCGTAGACTTGATGGGCCGAATGTCCTAATTCTGCTTCTACAAATTATCAACTTCTCAATTTCAACAGGACTAAATGAACTGGGGAAGAGGATCAAGAAATACCAGATAGAATTTAATTCGGACAAAAAAAGCTGTGCATTTTGGCAATTAAACCAGGGTAGGACTTGCACCGTAAATAGCAGTGCCCTGGGAGGTGTTGGTAGATCAGAGAGACTGAGAAATGCAGATACATTCTTCCTGAAAGTGGCGACACAGGCAAACGGTGGTGAAGAAAGTGTTTGTCACACTTGCCTTCATTGGTATTGAGGAGAGGAGCTGGGATATCATATTGCAAATGTACAAGTCATTGAATGGACTGCACTTTGAGTAGAGTGTGTTGTCTGGTAGGCCAGCTATAGGAAACATGTCATTAAATTGGAAAGGGTGCATAAAACATTCACAAAGTTGTTACAGGGACTGGAGGGCTTGAGTTATATGAAAAGGCTGGACAAGCTGGCATGGTTTTTCTCTGGAATGTGGGAGGTTGAGGGCTGACCTTATGAAGGTATGCCAAGTTAGAAGGAGCATAGATAGGATGGATGATCACAGTCTTTTTCTGATGGTAGAGGCATCTGAAACTAGAGAATAGATTTAATACGAAAGGGTAAAGATTTATGAAAGAGCTGAGAGGTAACATTTTCACACAATATGAAATGAGCTGCCAGAGGATGCTATTTAAGCTGTTGCCAGGGAGCAAATAATGTACAGGTGTTTCAACAAGTACATGGCTAGAAAGGGTTAGAAAAATATGGGACAAACGCAGCCAAATATGACTGGCTTGGATGGTCATCTTGGTCAGCATGGATGCTTTAAGCTGAAGGGCTGTTTCCATGCTGCATGACGCTATGGCTCGATGACAACACTGGAGATCAGCCTGTTGACTGGACAATGGCTCTACCAGCTGCACCACAGTGCCAATGATATTGATCTTTGTTTTTATTAATCGCAAGAACCATTGTAGCTTTAACGTCACCTTCTGTCAAGCAAAAATGGTGCAGTGGAACACAACAGATCAAGGTATTTAAGAGAAAGAAATATCAACAATAAAAATAGAGAAGGTGGAGAGGCTTTTCAGAGGACAAAAAAACGGAAATCTCCAGGACCTGACATTGTTTCCTCATCTACTCTTAAGCTCTGTGCCAAACAGCTGGCACCAGACTAAACAGACATTTTTATCCAGTCCCTGCAAACATGTACTGTTCCTGCCTGCTTCAAAGTCTCCACTATTGTCCCTGTACCCAAAAAGGCAAGGATCACTTGTCTTAATGACTACAGGCATGTCGCACTGACCTCTGTAGTCATAAAGACACTCGAAAGGCTTGCGCTGGCCAAGCTGAAAAATATCACAAACTCCCTGCTGGACCTTCTGCAGTTTACATATCGGACCAATGGATCTGTGGATGATGCAGTCAACCTGGGCCTGCACTTCATCCTACAGCACCTAGACCACCAGGGGACCTATGCAAGGATCCTGTTTGTTGATTTTAGCCCTGCATTCAACACCATTGTGCCAGAGCTACTACACTCCAAACTTTTCAAGTTGACTGTGCCTGAACACCTCTGTCAGTGGATCACCAACTTCCTGACAGACAGGAAGCATGTGAAGCTGGGAAAGCACATCTCGGACCCACAAACGCTCAGCATAGGAGCACCGCAAGGCTGCGTACTCTCTCCTCTCCTCTACTCTCTCTACACCAACGACTGCACCTCCATAGACACCTCTGTCAAGCTTCTCAAGTTTGCGGACTACACAACCCTGATTGGACTGATCCAGGATGGGGAGGAATCTGCCTACAGACAGGAAGTGTCACAGCTGGCGTCCTGGTGCCGTAGCAACAACCTAGAGCTCAATGCTCTTAAGACAGTGGAATTGATTGTAGACTTTAGGAGAGCTCCCCTTCCCTCAACCCACTCACCATCAACAAGACCACAGTCACATCTGTGGAGTCCTTTTAAGTTCAATGGTGTTTTATCATTAATGTTTTAGTATTATTAATGTTTAGTGTTTTCGGAGTCAATTGTAACCGTCACTGTATGTCATGCTGTTACTTGTGAGCGGAGCACCAAGGCAAATTCCTTGTATGTAAATACTTGGCCAATAAACTTACTTACTTACTTACAAATATTGACTGGGATTGTCTTAGTGCAAAGAGATTCGATAGACTCTGTTAAGTGGGTCCAAGATAGTTTTCTGAGACAATAATTAGAGAATCCTATTAGAGATAGAATAATACTTAACCTTACCTTAGGAAACAAGATTGGCAGGTGGTGAAAGTGTCAGTTGCCGAACACTTTGGGAATAGTTACAATATTTCTGTAATTTCAAGGTAGTTAGGTAAAGGGACAGGATCGGTCTTCAAGTAATGGTCATAAAAGGCTGAATATAATAGCATAAGAGAGGACCTGTCTATAGTAGATTGGAGGCAAATACTTATGTGTAAATCAACAACTGGCAAGTGGAGGTCTTTTAAAAAAGAGTGAGTTAGAGCTCAAGTCCTGCTTGTTCCAGTCAGAGTGAAAGGCAAAAATGACAAGATTAGGGAATCTTAGATGACAAAGCATATTGAAGGCTTGATCAAGCAAAAAAGGTACCCACATTGTGGGTGCAGACACCTGGAATTGAGGGAGTCTCTTGAATTGTTCAGTGTATTGGAGAGAACTTGATGAAATTAGGAGAGCAAAAAAAGAGCCATGGAATATGGCTCGCAAAAAAACCCCAAAAAAAACCACTCGCAACAAAAAAAACACTATAGATGAGGCTTGCACCAGGGTCTCCTCCATACTCCGCAACACTGCCCTCTCTCCCCATTCCCCCACTTGCAACAAAAAAAAATCCTCAGCCATGGAATATCCTTGGCAAGTAAGATTTAAGGGGAATTCTAAGACATTCTGTAAGTGTATCAGGAAAATGTGGTTAGCAAGGAAAAGAGTGCCCTTTGAGATGAATGGGTTAATCTGTGTGTGAATGCAGGCTATGTGGACATCAGGTCCTAATGGAATGCTTCACATCCTCATTCACCAAGGAAAAGTTCATGAAAAATCGGTAAAAGGTTTGTGGATAATCTACAGCCGTGTCAGTATAAAGAAAAATGAGACATTAGATGTCATGGAATTCATAAATTTCTCCAGAGATACTGCCGGACGTGTATAGTTATTCCAGCATTTTGTGTCTTTCTTTGGTAAACGCATATTTGAAGTTCCTTGTTTCTACATGTCATCTATACATTGGGATGCTATGCTGTGACATATACTTTGGAGTATTGTGTGCAGTTGTAGTTGCCATATTATAAGTAGGATGTGATGCACTGGAGAGAGTGCAAGGGAGACTCACCGGAATGTTATCTGGATTGGAGAACTTTAGTTTGCAGGGAGAATAGTAAGATTAAACGAGAACTTACCAGTTTGAAGTTTGATTGTTATTTTATGAGGAGTTACGCGAAGAAGGCTGTCCCCACGTATGCGCGTCAATCTTCAAAGCAGCGGTGTGAAGTCACAGATAACAGTTGTTGAACTAACATAGTAAGATTATTGATGAATAGAATTACCAGATGATCGTTAAATTACGAGGGTAGGGAGCGGAGGGCACGTAATCCCTCATCGCAACTCCTCATAAAATAACGATCAAACTTCAAACTGGTAAGTTCTCGTTTAATCTTACTATATTACTTCGGAGTCACGTGAGTGACAACGTGAAGACTTTGAAGGTCTATAATTTCATGCCGAGGAATGAGTCCACGCATCACAGCTGCGTCAATTGACAAGGACGAGTGAGAAAAATTAATGCATTCAAACATGACATGTTTTAACAATAGTAATGGTTTAATAACAGAAAAGAAAAACAAACAGTGACCCCTCTGACCCAGGGGGAAAATGTGAAACAGAACTTAAAACAGAGTCAGCAAATAACCCGGATCTGGTGACAGGCTTATTATAAAACTTCTAGTACGTCCTCTCATTCGACCATCCCACAGCCATCAGAATTTGGTCAAGAGGTACGTCCATGTCCCTTGCTGCTGACGTCGATGCAGCCCTGGTGGAATGAGGTTTAAAAATGTCAGTCCACTCCCGCACACGCCAGAACCTGTTTGATCCGTCTAGAGAGGGTCTGCACCGTAACCTGTTTGTGAGGTTTGGTGTAGCTGACAAAAAAGGAGAGTTCCGAGCCTCTCAAGCTCCTAGCGACCTTATTGTAATGGATTATGGATGATATGACACACACTTGTGGATCTGAGGGATATGCCATGAAACTCAACTTGAGCCCTAGTACCCCTGGCCTGCTCTGTTTGACGATATCCCGAACAAAAAAGGTGACATTATTGACGAACTCATACTGTCCAGTCTGAGTTTATGTAGTGTTTGGACCCGTTGTGCTGAGGCCAGGGCCATGAGCATAACTACTTTCAATGTGAGATGGTGTAGGGACGGAGATGAAACTGGTGCCAACTGATGGAGCAGCATGAGGACCACGCTGACATCCCAAACATGAGTGTACCTGGGTCTAGGTGGAGTGGAATTAAAGACGCCCTTCATAAATTTAGTTATTAAAGGGTGGGAACCTACCATGTGATGTGTTGATCCCAGCTGTAAATAATTGGACAAAGCACTGCGGGCACTGTTAATGGCACTATAACTCAGTTTGCTATCGTGATAGAGTGACGATAGAAACTCCAAAACATCGGTGACTGTAGCTGTGTGGTATGAAATGTGAGAGCGGGAACAGTACATCTCCCATTTTCTTATGTGAGAAATGTACTGTTTCTGAGTGCTTTCCCCTGTCACTGGGTCTACCAGCAGATTTCTGCTCTTGGGCACTACCATAAAAGGCTGTGTGATCAAGGCTAGGAACCAATGGATTAAGGGAACCAATGCTGAGTAGGCCACTGGCACTACCAGAATACCAGTGGCGGAATCTTGCTGGATTTTTGCCACACATCGAGTAATGAGGCAGAATGGGGGAAATACATACACAAATTTACCACCCCAATATAGCGAGAACGCATCCATCGCTACTGCCCCAGGGTCTGGCTCCCATGACACATAAATTGGTAACTGATGATTGAGCCGGGAAGCAAAACAGATCAATATCCGGTACACCATAACGAAGGACAATATCATTGAACACGTTGTGATTTAACATCCATTCTTTGTTATCATTGAACTCTCGTGACCTGGTGTCTGCCACCCAGATGTTTCTCGCAATACACCAGTGCCAGAGGAGATTGGACAACCTATCACAGGATACAGACTTACTGCCACCTATGTGATTAATGTATGCTACCACGGTAGTATTGTCAATCTGAAGTTGGACATACACATGATGCCTATTGGTACAAAAAAGCCTTTAACCCATTGAGTTCACCCAACAACTCTAAATAGTTAATGCCGTGTGATTGAAGCATGGATCCCATCTGCCACCGTAGCTTGAGATGGTATCAGTAGCACCCCAACCTAGTGCACTGTCATCAGTCTGCAGGATAATTAATGGTGTATTGACTAGAATTGTACCAGAGCAGCACTGAATATTGACCATTGTAACTCAGTTAGAGAGTCAACTGGCCTATCGAAATGACTTCTCTGAAGCTTAAATGCCTGTTCCTTTGCACGCTGTAGATTTTGGTAGTGCAAAGGCCCGAATTGAGCAGCTGGGAATGCTGCCACTAAGTTTCCAATTACCCAAAAAAAGCCACATGTCTAATAGAAGGGTGATTATCAACAATGAGTTTCCTGCAGGCTTCAATTAACTCTAATTGCTTGCCCTGATGCAGAGTCACTGACATGTGTACTGAGTTAATGGTGAACCCCGAATAGTCAATTATCTTAGATGGCACCAATTTAGAATTAACTGGATGGATAATGAATCCTATCTTTTTGAAAATGAGTTTTGTGTCTGACACAGATAATTCAGCTAATTCAAAATGACTAAAATGTCGTCCAAATACGCCATGGCAATATGATTTTGTGCTCCGAGTAACCCCAGGACTGGTTTGAGCAATTTTGTGAATAGTCTGGGAGCCGAAGTTAATCCGTTAGGCAAAGCTTTCAACTGCCAGAACTGATCCATCCAGTTAAACTTCAAAAACATTCTGTGCTGCTCATGAATGGCCACTGAATAGTAAGCATCTTTGAGTGCAATGCTTGCCATATAACATCCCCTGGAAAGCAGTTGGTTCGCTGTGACAAAAGTTTCTATTTTGAAATGTTTATACTGCACAAAAGTGTTAAGCTCTATCAAATCTAGGATAATTCTACATCCTCCATCCTTTTTTGGCCTTGTAAAGATATTGGACACAAACTGATAAGACTCATGCCTTGCCCTTTCAATTACACCTTTTTGAACAAAGAGTCTAGCTCTTTTTGTGCACTAATACACTCCTGTTGTGAAAACACAAAAGTACGGCCAGGTGTGTGCTGAGTAGGTGGAGGCAAGTCGGAAATGAAATCAATTTGAAAACCTTGAATACTATGCAGTATAAACGGGTTAGATGTTATCCACTGCCAATCATGTAAGAAAAATTGCAATCTCCCCCCAACTTGTAATTTATCCATTGCAGTCGCACCTACCTTAGGATTTACCAGCGGTAACGTTGCTGCTTCTGCCCCCAAGGTCTGGGGGGTAGGACTGCTGGAGGGCGCCGCATCTTGAACATGGCCCGGCTCGGGCCCTGCCCTAAAAAAGGCCTCTGTGTAGGTTGCTCCACACCACGTCCACCATTCCCAGTGAACCGTTTGGTATGCACATGAGGGTAGGGGTACAGTCTGCGGAAAGATCACCCCTTCGGAGGCACCTTCATGAGACCAACAGTCATCCAATTCTTTCACTTGTTAGGTCAGGTTTTCTCCAAACAGGATGTTTGGGGGTTGAACAGTCCCCGGTTTACACAGTCCAGCAAATTTAGGGTGAATGGCAGACGGATGGCATTTTTTCTTATACAATTAATTTCAAAATATGTATTGCACATTAATGCCATCATGTCCTCCTGTGTATCTGAGAGAGGCGCCCCCTCCACTGACCTTGCAAAGGCCGTGATGCCCGAGGTGGGTAGCCGGAGTAATTTTTGTAATTTAACCTCCTGGGCTCCAATGTGCCCCCAAATAGATTGGTTTACAATGGGGACACTCAGTGAGGCACAGTTTTGTGGGGTATTGTACCTGGCAGTGGTCTCCTCCATCGTCTGTTCTTGCAGAGGATGGGAAGCCATATAATCTATGTTCTCGGCGAGCTCTGCATCCAATGGCTCGCCGGTGAGGGCTGGGACCGCAAATCTGGATGCAATGGACAATACACCCGATGGTCCCTCTAGCCCAACTGTGCCTCCGTACTCTGGGTCAGCATAGCACTGACCTCGTACACTCCCGTCATCTGACAAGGAGATACAGGTGCTGCTGCCTCGGGTTCTATGTACAATTTTACATTTATACCACGCCAATTAACCTACAAACCTGTACATCTTCGGAGTGTGGGAGGAAACTGAAGATCTCGGAGAAAACCCACGGGGAGAACGTACAAACTCTATACAGACAAGCACCCATAGTCAGGATCTAAGCCAGGTCTCTGGTGTTACAAGGCCGTTTCTGATATAATTTTAGAAATCCATTTTTAGTGGCCAGGTATACTCCATGGACCCCTCTGCATACTGTACTATAGGATGCATGGAATAACCAGAATACAAATCACAGATTCTGTGCAATTTATAGTCAAGTCATGCTTTTCCATCAGGAATTATTTTTCATTGAAATTGAATCACATAGCACAAAAAAAAGTGGCACTGCACAATCCAATTTCAGGGTATCTGCAACAAAGTCCATTACAAATCATTCTCCTGAAGAGAGATTTCTCACACATGAAAGATATTCCAAGTATAGAGTCTATTGACATTCTGATCTAACTAAAGTTTATGTTCTTAAAAAGATCTAATTAACTCCTTGTGATAGTTTTCTGGATTTTTGTAGACATTTGAGAGGAGATATCCTATTTATGCACTCTCAGCAGAACTGGTGTGAAAATACAAATTTTCCATTGCCAGCCCATATTGTTTCTGTGCCATTAATAGATGAGTTTAGTTTAATTTAGTTTATTTGAGAGATAGTGTGCAGAAACAGGCCCTTCAGCCCACCAAGTCCCCACTGACCATCCATCCCCATACACTAGCACTATCCTACACACTCGGGACAATTTACAATTTTACATAGCCAATTAACCTACAAATCTGTATGTCTTTGGAGTGTGGGAGAAAACCGGAGCTACCGGAGATAACCCACACAAGTCAGGGGGAGAATGTACAAACTCCATACAGACAACAGTCAGGATCGAACCTGAATCTATGGCGCTCAGAGGCAGCAATGATAGCCAGAGATTGTACAATTTTCTGATAACGTTCTGAAAATATAAAGTCAGCATGATTGGCTGATATGCAGTGTATACACTGATTGAAATTTGTGTAAGGCCCAAAAATTACAACAGAAAACATTTATTAGCACATAGCAAGTGAAATATGGCATGTATCGTTACTGAAATTCTCCGATCTTAATAGGTGGCAGAATAAATTTACACTTTAATGAAACTATCATTTTCAGGCAATTAATTAGCTTAATTGCAGAAAAACATATCAACATCTTATTATTTACACAAATTTCATCTCATTGTTATCTTGTGAGGACAATAAAAATAACATTTATTGTTTAGTTGAACAATGGGTCATCATAGAAAAATCATTTCTAACTCTTGAAACACTTCTTCCTGGTGAATCCTCCCTTAAGATCTATCATGGCTTAATTAACCCGGACTATCTCGGTCAACTATATTGAATCAAAACAAAAGCTTTTCTTATTGGTGATCAATAGCTTTTATCTTTTTCAACCTTTGCTACATGCAAAAAATATCAAGTTTCGGCATTGATATTGACCAATTTGTCTCACTTTTAAACCTCACCTAATATAAATTTTAATGGCCCTTACTGTGCACTTTAATTTTTCAATTTAAATACTGATTACTTGAGTGTTCCTATTTTTTTACTTGTATCCTCTGCTATAATGATCATGTGCCAGTTTATTAGACTGTTTACATTTATGTGATTTATTTATTTGCTCATTAAAACCCCAACCTTTCTAATTTGAGGTTAAATTCTATAATTTGTTTTTCTTTTACCTAAGCGCCTTTTTTGTTAATCATTTTTTTGGACTGAATTGAACCTGGCATGTTTTTTACTTCAGCAGTCAGCATTATTTCCATCACCAGAAAAGAAAAGGAGCAAAGTGCAAGAAAATGTTAGCATTCGTATTTCCACAGAAAGGTAAATAAATATATTTCTAAATACATAAAATGTTATCCAGTATAAATCTGTGATAGGTCTTTTAGAGGCTCATGAAGAAGAAACCAAGGGGAATGCTGAGAACATGAGACAGGGTGGCAAGTGGCGCAGTGATAGAGTTGCTGCCTCACAGCAGCAGCGACCCAGCTTCGATCCTGACTACGGGTGCTGTCTATATGGAATTTGCACATTTCCCCTGTGACCACGTGGGTTTCCTCTGGGTGCTCCGGTTTCCTCCCACATCCCAAAGACATGCAGGTTTATAGAGGTAATTGACTTCAATAAATTGTCTCTGGTGCATAGGATAGAACTAGTGTATGGGTGATCGTTGGTTGGCGCCGATTCGGTGGGCCAAAGGACCTGTTTTCACATTGTATCTCTAATATTTATCAGAATGTAGGTTTGTGACTAGTGGTGGACCGCAGTTTTTTTTTTTTGCTGACCCCTTTGTTTTCATAATTTCTTAACCAATGTAAATGAGAATGTACATGACATGGTTAGTAGGTTGACACAAAATGCTGGAGTAACTCAGCAGGACAGGCAGCATCTCTGGAGAGAAGAAATGACAATAGATAGACAATAGACAATAGGTGCAGGACTAGGCCAATTCTGCCCTTTGAGCTAGCACTGCCATTCACAGTGATCATGGCTGATCATCCACAATCCGTTCCTGCCTTCTCCCCATATCGCCTGACTCCGCTATCTTTAACAGCTCTATCTAACTCTCTCTTGAAAGCATCCAGAATATTGGCCTCCACTGCCTTCTGAGGCAGAGAATTCCACAGATTCACAACTCCCTGTGTAAAAGTTTTTCTTCATCTCAGTTTTAAATGGCTCATCCCTTATTCTTAAACTGTGGCCCCTGGTTCTGGACTCCCCCAACATCGGGAACATGTTTCCTGTCTCTAGCGTGTCCAAACCCTTAATAATCTTATATGTTTCAATAAAATCCCCTCTCATCCTTCCAAATTCCAGTATGCAAGCCCAGCAGCTCCATTCTACCCACAAATGGCAGTCCCGCCATCCCGGTAATTAACCTCGTGAACATACGCTGCACTTCCTCAACAGCAAGAATGTCCTTCCTCAAATTTGGAAACCAAAACTGCACACAATACTCCAGGTGTGGTCTCACTAGGGCCCTGGACAACTGGACCTCTTTGTTCCTATACTCAACGCTTCTTGTTATGAAGGCCAACTTGCCATTAGCTTTCTTCACTGCCTGCTGCACCTGCCTGCTTACTTTCAGTGACGGATGAACAAGGACCCCCAGATCTCATTGTACCTCCCCTTTTCCTAACAATACCATTCAGATCTTCTTCTTTTTGTGTCCATCATGTTACAAATGTTGACCTCGCTGTCATCGTCCGTCCTGAAAAGGACGCAAGCTTCCGGCGACAATCAGTGGAAGCCATCACTTGTCGCAATAGATGATGGTGGTGGCAGAATTAGCTCAGGCTACTTCCAGTTTCCAGCCCCGTGACGTGGACACTTCTGCTATGGGGCCACCATACAGATAATAATCTGCCTTCCTGTTTTTGCTACCAAAGTTGATAACCTCAAAATTATCCGCATTAAACTGCATCGGCCTTGCATCTTCCCACTCGCCCAACCTGTCCAAGTCATCCTGCATCATAGCATCCTCCTCACACTGCCACCCAGCACTGTGTCATCAGGAAATTTGCTAATGTTACTTTTAATACTTTCATCTTAATCATTAATGTCTATTGTAAATAGCTGCGGTCCCAGCACCGAGCCTTGCGGTACCCCACTAGTCGCTGCCTGCCATTCTGAAAGAGGCCCGTTAATCCCTACTCTTTTGGCGATATTTTAGGTTTAGACCCATCTTCATACTCTTAAGTATGTAGATGTAGATGATACTAAAATAGGAGGTCCATGAAGAAGGCTGCCAAACGTTACTGCAAATCTTGGGCAGCTCTATAAATGTGCTGAGGAATGGTAAATGAAGTGTATTTCAAATAATTACATGGTGTTGCCTTTTTGGAAGTCAAATGAGTGCAGGCCTTTCACAATGAATCATTGGTATTATATTGCCACATATTGACACAAAATACTCGAGTAACTCAGCAGGACAAGCAGCATCTCTGGAGAGAAGGAATTCGCTCTGGGCCTCACTTTGACAATGGAGGAGGCCCACGAAAGAAAGGTCAGATTGGGAATGGGAGCGGGAGTTAAAGTGCTAATAAACCGGGACATCAGGGAGGTTTAGGTGGACTGAGCGGAGGTGTTCAGTGAAACGATCGCCGAGCCTGCGCTTTGTTTCGCCGATTCAGCGAAACAATCGCCGAGCCTGCGCTTGGTCTCGCCGACTTTGAGCGAAACGGTCAGAGTGAGGTGCAGCACAAATGGAGGAACAGCATCTCATATTTCGCTTGGGTAGCTTACACCCCAGCAGTATGAACATTGACTTTTCTAACTTCAAGTAGCCCTTGCTTTCCCTCTCTCTCTATCCCCTCCCCTTCCCAGTTCTCCCACCAGTCTCACTGTTTCCAACTACATTTTATCTCTGTGCCACCCACTCCCCTGACATCAGTCTGAAGAAAGATCTCAACCCGAAACGTTACCCATTCCTTCTCTCCAGAGATGTTGTCTGTCCTGCTGAGTTACTCGAGCATTTTGAGTCTACCTTCCAATTAAACCAGCATCTGCAGTTCCTTTCCACTATTATTGTCACATGTACAGTCAAAATTCCTTTTTTAGCAGGAATGGCTGCAGCATGAAGAGTTTCCAACATTCAACGAACCAAAGATAGACACAAAAAGCTGGAGTAACTCAGCAGGACAGGCAGCATCGCTGGAGAGAATAAATCGGTGACGTTTCGGATCCTTCAGACTCTGTGTTTCCTCCTTCCCTCCAAAGAAAATATTTCCTATTCAACTAACCAATATTCTATTAACACCATCTACAATATACTGGTCTCTGCTGCCCTAGAAGAACGTCCATAGATAACAGAACCATGTTTACCAAAATAAAAAAAATCTGAATGATCGTAACCTGGGGATTGTTGAGGAGCAGAGGGACCTGGCAGACCAAAAGTAGCCTCACAATTCTTCGATAGGGTGGTGAAAAAGGCATTTGTCACAGTGGCCTTCATTAGTCTGAGAACCGAATATAGTCATTGTGATGTTATGTGTAATTTGTACAAAACATTGGTCAGGCTATCTTGGAGTATTGGCTCCAGTTTTTGTTAACCTTGCTCTAGGAATGATGTGATTAAACTGGAAGAGATTGCAAAGATGATTTACAAGGATGCCGTCAGGATTCAAGCGTTTGAGTTTAAGGAAGAGATTGGGTAGCTAGAACTTTATTCCTTGGAGCATAAAAGACTAAAGGATGACCATATAGAAATTAATACAATCTTGAGGGGAAAAGATAGGGTGAAATCACAATTTTTTTCCCCTGTGAATTGGAATGAAAAGTTAGGTTTTTTTTGTGATAGGGAAATTATTTAAAGGGGACCTGAGAGACAATTCTGCACAGAGAGTGGTTGATGTATATGGGTAGAGTTGCCAGAGAAAGTGGTTGAGATACACTAGCAACATTTAAAAAACATTTCAACAGGTAGATGGATAGAAATGGTTCAAAGGAATATGAGCCTTAAGTGGGTAAATGGCGCAAATATGGTCGCATGGGCAGATTGGGCTGAAGAGCAAGTTTCATTATGTATTACTCTATGACTCTAAGTATCAAATACAAATTTGGAGTGCACTCTTGAGGTAATGACATGCATTATGTTAAAGATAGGTTGTTGTTCAACTTTCAACAGGTATTTAATAAAATGCTTCGCCAAACCTATATTAAAAAAAACATAAAACAAAGCAAATCTTGTTTTTACTATTTTGGATATGTGAAAGGTTGAGTCCATTTTCAATGTAATGAAGAAAACGCAATTTTATGTGTAAAAATTGTTAATATTTTTGACTAATTTCACTATCTAGAAGCCATGCTAAACATAAAAAGTAATCTGCAGGTTTCTGAAGATTGCTTGGCAGCCCATTAACTCGCAAAGCAGAGGAAAGATGAATTAATCCATTAGACAAAGACAATCACCATTAGTGCCATCAGCATCAAGGAAGTAATTAACCAGTCCTATGAAATTCTTTAGGGTATGCTTGACATTTATTATAATTTTTCTACAACAATTGAGCAAGCGACAAATCCTGGTAAATTAGATTTCTTTCCTGTTTATTTGTCCGGCAAGGTGATTCAGCAATTAAATTAAAAATGATTAATTTAAAATAATATGAAATCTTCCATTTTGTAATTATGATCATTTATTTGTTGCCAAATTCAAAACACCATGGTCATATCAGTATTTATTACATTATGTTTTAAATATATTTATACATTAAAATTAACTATACCAGTAATAGCAATTAAATCTGTTTGTTGACATGTCACTCAGTCATTCATCTTCCATCAAACAGCTTTCTTTGGTATTTTAATCTTCAGACTAATAATAGGTCCTTTCAACCCTGTAGATACTAAATAAAAGTGGTGACAGTTACTTCAACTGTGGCTCTTATTGTTGTTGGAAAATAAGTATTGCATAAAATACAATAATGTTTCCAGCAACAAAGCTGAGAGGAACTCAGTGGGTCAGGCAGCATCTGTGGAGGGAATGAACAGACTTGGGACCCTTCTTCAGGGATTCCCACCACAGATGTTGCCTGACCTGCTGAGTTCCTCCAGAACTTTGATTTTTAAACGTAAAAATTCTATCAAATTGAATGAAAAATAAAAAATTGCCGTCTTTTGTGTCTGCACAATAATATTTTCAACTTCTTTAAGAATTATTTTCATATGCATTGTTAAAATATATATTAGATGTTACACTTTAAAGTAAACTATTACAGTTGAAAAATAATTCTGATCTATGGAATACTAATTCAATAAAATGTCATAATCTGAATCATTATATTCAAACAGGAATTGAGGGAGGAAGAAAGCCCAAAGTACATCTAATGCCATCCTGTTACGAAAGTAATAAATCATGAAATTAAGGATGCAAATAATGAGAAAGGTATTGTGAATAAAGAGCAAAATGTCGGGGAAAAGCACATTTGCACTAGCATTACAGAGATTGAATTCATTGATAGTTTTCTCCATTATAATGCTGAGGAACCAATTAAAGAATAATCTGTTGTAAATCTAGTGATGAGGCATGCAATGAAAAACAATCACTTGAAACTTTGCAATTAATGAACACCTGGGAAAGAGTGATTGTAACATGTTGGAAAGTTATATTGCCTCTGAGAATGACTTGGATAAAGGCAATGCTAGGGT
The DNA here is from genome assembly GCA_035221665.1 of Okamejei kenojei. NCBI lineage: Eukaryota > Metazoa > Chordata > Chondrichthyes > Rajiformes > Rajidae > Okamejei > Okamejei kenojei. Next base: position 22,416,693 of record CM069141.1, on the reverse strand, counting down.
CTTATATCTGAACAAAGCAATAGACATGAGGCAAGTTAACAAAGCTAGACAGGGTAAAAATATATGATGTTTGGTAAGAAGACAAAATATTTAAGAAAATAGTCTCTGACATAATAAATATACATTCCGTTCAGGTTTAAAATCACACACTGGTGGCACAATTGTGGCTATTAATGGAGTTTAATGGTAGGCTTATATCAAGCAAAGAAGCTAACATGCTGCCAATACGAATAGTACAACCAGCGGGAATGGATTTTTAGAATTAAATCAGTTATGAGGTGAATATAAATAAATTGTTTTTCAACTAATCTATCTCACAAATTCTATTTCTCTCACAATTGAGTGTACTTTATGACCCAGTTGGGTCACTTATCCACATTTTCCAGAGATGCTGCTTGACTCACAGCAGTTTCTCCAGCACTCTGTATCTGATTGGTCCTTCTTGCAATGGCAGTGGGAGAATACTCATTGATGAGAACAAACAAACATGTGGAATTGAATAATAGAAATAAAAACATCTATGAATATATTAACATCAGACCGTTGCTAGATTAGCCTGTCAGCCATCCTCTCAACTAGCAGATTGCTTTGCACATATTAATAAGTCAATAAAGGAATTTGTACAATTGATTAGGGTGAGATTGCTTACATTTTGGCCTGATATGATGCCCAGTTCATTGGTGATGGACCTGCCAAATAGTTCACTTTCCTGTGATAATTAGTTTACAATTGTCTCAATGAGCCAGTTTGAAACATTTTTACTGTAAACCAAATGGGAGCCATACTGGGTAAGGATTAAGCACTGTATTTTCAGAACAATCCAGGTGTACAAATTATATTTTTATTAACTGACAATGGCCTATAAATGAATAGATTTATTGTATTTAATTTGACCTACGGTTTATTAGTTCAGCAATTTAACCAGCATGCCACAACAGCAAATGTCTATTTAATCAATTGAATTGACTAAAGGATCATTGCAATTTGTAACAGTCACTGCAAATGATATGTGTAACCATGTGATATCTTCACTGGGAGACAGACTGAAGTAGCAATTTAACAGGATCATTGGTGGGTTTATTTACATAAAATTTAAAATGACTAGTAGAGTTTTCACAGTCAGAACCATGCATTTTGCGATACTGCACGGTGATTAAAAATAAAATGGACAGCACTTAATAGTTCTGTGAACATATATGACCACCTACGACTGAGCTTTTGAAGCTAGCTGGATTAAAACACAGCCAGCATTTTACAGTTGGCTGCTGACAAACGATTCCTCTGAGACTATCAGATATGATAAAAAAGAGAGACGATGCCTCCTCTGTTAAAATGTTTCATGATTTAATTGATCGGGAATGCTTCTGCTGCAAAATCATAGAAAATGATTAAGGGCAAAAAAAAATTCTAAGGAGTAAATCTATGGCTCCCATATCAATAATATCGCGGCCAATCTACGGATATGTCAGGCAATGGAAACGTTTGAGTTGAGATCGACTTGCTCCTCATCACCTTGATAATTGACCCTTTACTGCGTGACTGGAATGCTTTTTTTACGTATACTTCATAAAGTTACAATGAATTTTCTTCTGTACCAAAAAATAAAATATTTGAGATTGTAAATAATATTTTACCTGTTTGTTAATTAATACTTTAATCCTTTTGCGAGCAAGGCACCAAGGCAAATTCCTTGTATGTATGCATACTTGGCTAACTTTTTATTAATTCATTTATTCATTATAGAATGGCATTCATTTACTCATTGGCATTAATTCATTGGCATCATGGATAGGACAGGTTTGGAGGGATATGGACCAAACGTGGGCAGGTGGGACTAGTGTAACTGGAACTTGTTGGCCGGTGTGGGCAAGTTGGGCCAAAGGGCCTGTTTCCATACTGTATCACTCTATGACTACATTTCTAGCTACAGTTGGACTAAGTACTCCAGAACACCGTTTCTCTCCAGTCGAAAATGTTTGTTCTTTTGACATTTCGGCTGCTGTGTATTTTATAGGTATTGTTGTAGATTTTCAGCTGTCACAGTGGATTTATGAGTCAAAAAGATGCAGCGCATGCCTTGGCTGTAATGATTTATTCATTTGTCTGGATATCTTCATACAAAATGCATTGAAAATGTTGACTGTTGATAAACAAGTCAATAGTGGCCATAACACTTGCACGATGGACATTAATCTCCAGGCTACACATCAGGCAATGTTTGGATTGAGTGGAACTTTTTATTTTATCATGTTGCTTGACAACTGTTTCTGTTGTCACATCTAGTGTCATTTGTATGCAATTTCTGGCATTTAGGTGAAGGTGCTAGCTAGTTAATTTCCCTAGTTCTCTGCCTCTGTTATCTGAATGTTATGTAACCTATATTACTAAAAGTAAGATCTTGACCACTTCCTGTTTTTCTGTTTCATGATTTTTGGAAAAACGCTGCCACTTACGGCTGTGATTTTTGGCCACCTTACTCAGAGTCCCCCTCCGCTGTGCAGGACAAGAGGACTTTTCCCATTGATTAAAAATAAAAGAGTTATTAATGTTTTTAAAATATTGACATTCTCTCTGCTGCCCCTGCTGGGGGGGGGGGGGGGGGAGGGACTATATAACCCAAAAGTGTTGTGCCTCACTCAATCTCTGCAAGATGGAGGAAGCAAGAGGGTCACGTCTCTCTGAGCTGTGAATAACACTGAACACATGTCTACTCAACTGTGAGTGCCGTTAATGTGGTTTGAAAATGAAGAAGTGGTTGCTTTGAAATGCTGCACTGCAAATGGTTGTTGGTGGTGGTAACTGCTTTGAAATGCTGTACTGCAAATGGTTGTTGGTGGTAGTAACTGCTTTGAAATGCTGCACTGCAATCTATCTCCTGTCAATCATGCCATGAAAGCCGCCCCCTTCCGGTGGGAGGGGGGAGGGATTATAAAACCCAGATGTGTGGGTGTGGCTCAGTCTCTGCAAGATGGGGGAGGGAGAGGTCACAACTCTGTCTGAGCTGTGAATCAACTGAACGCACTGAATGTCTACTGAACTGTGAGTGTGGTGTTTATGTGGTGTATTGCGTGGTTTTATGGTGGTTTCACCCTACTTGAAATGGTATGTAACTGCATTTGAATTTGGTTGCCCTGCACCCTGCTTGAAGTGGTATGAAACTGCACTTGAATTTGGTAGCCTTGCACCCTGCTTCAAATGGCATTAAACAGCACTAGCATTTGGTGGCCTTGCACCCTGCTTAAAGTGGCATGAAACCACACTTGAGTTTGGTGGCCCTGCACCCTGCTTGAAGTGGTAGGAAACTGCACCTGGATTTGGTGGCCTTGCACCCTGCTTGAATTGGTATGAAACTGCAATTGAATTTGGTGGCCTTGCACCCTGCTTGAAGTGGTAAGAAACTGCACTTGAATTTAGTGGCCTTGCACCTTGCTTGAAATGGTAGGAATCTGCATTTGAATTTTCTGGCCTTGCACCCTGCTTGAAATGGAATTTCAAGGAATAGCCGTGAGTCAATTGCTCACCCACCTGAGTGAGCTGCCAGCACATCAGGTTTGAGTGACTGAGCTGTCACCCCAAGAATCCATTTGGCCCACAATGTCCATACTAGCCCATTAGAAACCAGTCCCTTCTGCCCACAATACACATACAAGTGCTCCAGAAAGCCCGCCCCCCCCCCCCCCCCACCTCCCCCCCCCCCCCCCCCCCCCACTGGCCACCAATATTGGAATTGGTGGAGAGGTGGAATAATGCGTTGGGGGACCAGCCCTCCCGCGTGAACATGGGACCGAACGGGTCCCACTTAATCTAGTAGTTGATAAATTTAACAAATACTGTTTACATATTATTACGAGCATAGAAGTTGGAAGGTCATGTTGCAGTTGTACAAGATGCTGGTGAGGCCACATTTAGCGTAGAGTTCATTTTTTGTCACAATGTTGGCTGAAAGATCTTGTCGAGTTGGAAAGGGTGCAGATGTGATTTATGTGAATCTTGTTAGTACTCGAGGGCCTGAGCTATAGGGAGAGGTTTGACCAGGCTAGGGCTTTATTGCTTGGTGCACAGTAGGATGCGGGGTGATCTTATAATGGTGTACAAAATCATGAGAGGAATAGATCAAGTATACACACACAGAGTCTTTTGCCCAGAGTAGGGGAATCCAGAACCAGAAGATATAAGTTTAAGGTAAGGGAGAAAAGATTTAATAGGAACCTGAGGGATAACTTTTTTACACAGAGGGTAGCGGGTATATGGAACAAGCTGCTGGAGGAAATGGTTGAGGCAGGTACTGTCACAAAGTTCAAGATGCATTTAGACAGTTACATGGAAAATATATGTTTAGGTGGGTTACGGGCTAAACATAGGCAGGTGGAACTAGTGTTGATGGGACATGTTGGTTGGTGTAGGCAAGTTGGATCAAATGGTATGTTTCCACTCTATATGACTATGACTATTGGCTCTCTGGGTCAATGCCAGCTCTCAGCAGAACTCCCAGTAAATCCACAAATCACATCCCCTTTCTCCTTATTTACCAATTGTCCTACGTTATTATTTCCCATATTCCATCAAATTACCTTTTTATTCTTTTACCACTTATTTAATTTAATTTAGAGATACAGTGTAGAAAAAGGCCCTTCAGCTCCCTGAATCCGCGCCAATCAACGATCATAGAACATACATTCAATGCTTACCCTGACTAAAATTATAAAATTATAATTATTAAATATAAATAGTAAAGGCACGGGAGAATTATGCCTACCTAAGAGATCGATCTCTTAGGAAGGCATAATTCTCCGTGCCTTTCATGCGCAGTACATGTAATACGGGAAAGTGTGTGCAGCCCACTTGCCGTGGACGGTGTTTCAAGCCGTCAATTTCAAGCAGAGCTGAAGGCAGCTGAAATTCTGCCTTTGCAGCGTGGACTGTGTACTGCGCATGCGCAAGCGGCTGTAAAGTGGGAAGCGGCTGTAAAACGACAGCACCGCTGGGGGGGGGGTTGAATTCATTTCAAAGCATGTGGGGAGCCTGGCTAGTGGTAAAGTTGCGGGAGGGCAGGAACGTTGAGAAGGAGCGGGTTAGCGGACGATGGATACCAGGACAGTGGGCAGTGGAGCTTACTCCATGTGACAGTGCGAGTAACCTCAATTGGTCCCTTGTTCGCGCTGACACTGGAGTGTCCACTGCCTGCTGTCCTGTTATCCATCGCACGCTGACCCGCTCTGCTCCGTGCTCTTTGCTCTAGAGCTGGTCCCCTCACTGTTCAGACGGAGAGCACTGCCAAAGATGAGCGGGCCAGCAGAAGGCGCTGAGGTCCAGCGGCCGCTCGCAGGCACCCGAGCTGTTTCCCTTCCCAGCCAAAATGCTGTGGCTCTGCGCCTGGAGCGCAGCGGCAGCGGTACGCGAGTGAGTTGCTGGCATGATCCCCGACCCCCTCCTTCTCAACGCTCCTGCCCTCCCCGCAACTTTACCCCGGGCCAGACTCACCACATGCTGTGGAAGGAACTCTCCCCCCAATTGGTCCCTTGAACTAGTATTATCATTCAATAACATCACAACTAATTCAACTTGTCCCAATGTGCTCCCGTTTTTCCCACCATCTCTCCACCTGCCGTCACCCTCCACTCCCCACCCATTCAGTAATTCAGAATGAAGGAGATTTGAAAGCCTTGGGCAAATTGAATTGTTACTTTCTTTATTTTTGTGGAGAGGAGAACAATGCGCGGTTTAAGATTTTTTTTTTAAAGCCGACTGACTGCCTCCCCTGAGTAATTATTCACGGCACGAGCCTGGTTCTATGTTATCCCAGTTTCACATCTTGCACACTTGAGGGCCATTTAAAGAAGCCAATTAACCAACAAAACTGCACATCTTTGGAATGTGGAAGGAATGTGGGGCATCCAGAGAAAATCCACGCTGTCACAGGGAGAATGTATGAACTCCATACAGTAGACAGCACGCATGGTCAGGATCGAACCCTGGTCTCTACTGCTGTAAGGCAGCAACTCTACTGCAATGCCATTGTGCACTGTGCACAAAATGGATAATTTTCAGGGTTTAATTAATCGACCAACAGGTCTTTAGTACATGAGTGCGCACAATATCACAGTATCTCTAGATTAAAAATTAAACTAATAGAAACCCATATGGTTATAGGGAGAATGTATAACCCATACAAATGGCACCCAAGCCCCAAACTGATCGCAGATCCCTGGTGCTGAGAGGCCACAGTGCTAATGGTTGCTGCTGTGCTGCCCTATAACTGATCACAATTGGTGTTGCACTAATCCATTCTGGCCATGTAACAGGATCCTACATATTCACAGCAGACGTTACTTTCATAAGATGTCAATATTCACAAGCAAATGGAACAGATCATGCAATTGAACGAGATCATATATTTCCGTGCTACTATTTGCCAAGACTGAGCTGTATCATTGCACATTAGACAACTCCATGTGTTATATGCCATAGGTCTATTCTGTGCAATCTTGTGGAACCAATAAACTACACATGGGTGGCAAGGAAAGGATCCAGAAGCAGAAACTGTGTGTTGTTTGCACATTCACAAGAGCCAGTAGACATTGTCAATTGATACCCTGGTGAGAAATAAAGAGAATGTCGAAATAACAAGGAGCATGTTTAAACATCTGAAATGTAAGAAAAGGGAGTATTTCAAATACTGCTGGCGTAAAGACTATAAAAGACCACACCCCTGGCGAGGAGTGAGGTTTTAATGAAATGGTCCAGAGAGAGGTGGAGGATGCCAATTTCCAAAAAATGGAGCAGAGCTCTCATCTGAGAAACATATGGAGCTGCTGAGAGGGAACTCTTTTGGGAACTGGAGGCAAGTTCAATTTAAAATTCTCTCTGCGATGAGAACTGGAAGCTGAGACAGATGTGTGAATATCTTCTTGATAAAGTTGATGAGGGCGTTTAGCAGTGTACATGTAAAGTGAAGAAAGGCTGTGGTCTGCTGGCATTTGGAACCTGTGTATGTGTGATTAAATAAAAAAAATTGCAATAACAGAAAAAGGGACTCCAATAAAATTGTGTAAATGGGAACAAGTAGACAGACAGGTTATTGGAATGGCTTTATTGGGAGCAGACAGCTCATGAGTAACTATGTAGCCTGCTGAACCAGAAAGATTGGAAACTTGCTTCAAACATTGAGTTACAGGCTATGCATAGAGTTTTAAGAGACATTGAAAGAAATGGCCAAGCAACATCATTGGCTCCCCTAAGGCAAAACATGGCAAGAGCCTGGCAAAAATCCAACATGTAGGTTTGTCTCTGGAATTGGAACAAGAAACCTCAGCCCTTGCTGGCATCTGACATTCTTCAATCTCAGTTCTCCCTTCCCTGTTCAGTAAATCAACTGAGCAACACATTGTCTCTGGTCACGTAAGCTGAGGCTAACATGTGAATGACAGCAATAGACTACTGGATACAAAGATGAAGGTGACACCCAACTGATCACATGTACTGATGAAGCCATTATCACCACCACAATCTGCCATTCAGTTCCATTTTAGATCAAGACCTAAAAGAAAAATAGAACATGAAAAATGAATGAGTAAAAATAATTAAGAATAGGGCAGCACAGTGGCACAGCGGTAGATTTGCTGCCTTACGCCCCTGTCCCACTTAGGAACCCTGAATGGAAACCTCTGGAGATTTTGCGCCACACCCAAGGTTTCTGTGCGGTTCCCGAAGGTTTTTGTCAGTCTCCCTAATGGTCAAACGTGGTTTCCGTTTTAAAAATCGGTAATTGTTTAGTCGAAGGTAGTTGCGATGGTAGTTGAAGATGGTTGCCGGAGGGACAAAAACCTCCGGGAACCTCCGGGAACCACACGGAAACCTCGGGTGGGGCGCAAAGTCTCCAGAGGTTTCCGTTCAGGTTTCCTAAGTGGGACAGGGGCATTACAGTGCCAAGAGACTCGGGTTCAATACTGACTGCAGGTGTTGTTTGTACAGAGTTTGTACGTTCTTCCTGTGACTGCGTGGATTTTCACCGGGTGCTCTGGTTTCCTCCCATATTCCAAAGATTGGCTTCGGTAAAAATTATAAATCGTCCCTAGTGTATAGGATAGTGTGAGTGTATGGGGATCGCTGGTCGATGTGGTCTCGGTGGGTCGAAGTGCCTGTTTCCACACAGTATCTCTAAACTAAATTGTTTAGAGTGTGAAAGTATGACTGAATGTTTATCCAGGCAATCATCACTTGAAAGTATGTCTTTACAAGGTGTCTGAGTTTGCCGAGGGTATTCTATCAACCTCATTCTCTGTCTCAATCTGAGGTATTATCAGGTAATATTTGGTTACGGACACTATTCACTTAGTTAAATTCCACATTTGTTTAAATATTTAAAGTTAAGATCCCCCAAACGCCATAGGGTATTCAAACACATGTCGCCATATCAGAGGGTCTGAATTTTACTAATTTAATGCCTACAACTCTTGTCCACTGTTTTGTCTCTTCAATCAATTTTCTGCTAACTTTATTTCAAATAATTGATATGATAAACTAAAACGTGGCCTCCAGCTCGAATGGTACTTTGCCATTGTGGAAATCCATGAATACTGTAGTGAACAGAATGCAGTCCATTTCCAAGGATACCTGGATACTGATACTACCTCAGGATGGGACAGAGAATCTGGATGCTAAAACCCCCTCCTCAACCACGCTCTCTCCACCCTCCTCAAAGCTCACTGCCTACACCTGTGAGAGGCCATTGTGTTTCTGTTGATGAGCTGCTCTCAAACATAGAACATGAAACATAGAAAAGTGCAGCACAGGGACAGGCCCTCCAGCCCACAAAGTCTGTGCTGATCATGATGCCAAGACAAACAAATCTCATCTGCCTCATCCCTCCATTCCCTGTATATCCATCTGCCCATCTAAAGGCTTCTTAAATGGCATTATTGTATCTGCCACCACCACCACCCCTGGCAGAGGTTTCCAGGCACCCATCCCACTTTCTGCGTAAAAATATTTGTCCCTCACATCTCCTTTAAACTTTGGTCTTGAAAGCTATGCCTTCTAGACTGACATTACCACCCATTGAAAAAAACGTTCTGATTGTCTACCCTAATCTAACATTCCAGAGAAAATAATCCGTCGGTCCAACCTCTCATACATCTAATCCATGCAGCAAACGAAAAAAGCCTGCCAACCCTATTTTCCCAAATGCAATGATATCGCCAGTCTACCTTACATATGTATTTTTCACAGATAGGTCATCTTTAATATTGTCCAAGATAAACATGATACAGGTCCACCACTGGTTCAGGTTCCAGCAACTGATGGTTTGGCTCCTTTAATCTGGACAAAATTGCGAGAGCATTGCGTGTGGCGTCACTGTTTCGGGACACGTGTCTCCATCCTGGAAGAGTTAATTGTTTACTTCTTCATTAATTGTTAATTCTTTATTTAAGTTTCCAGCAGTCCATGATGATTTAGAGTTGTGGGAGGAGTATAATTAATGGGTCAGAGGCATATTGTTGAATTTATTATTACGTGAGTTCTGTTGGTTCACAAGTTATAAGAGTAGATTTAGGCCATTCGGCCCATCAAATTTACTCCGCCATTCAATCATGGCTGATCTCTGACTCCTAATCCCATTTTCCTGCCTTCTTCCCATAACCCGTGACACCCATTCAAATCAAGAATTTGTCTATAACTACCTTAAAATAATAAGATTAAATGTGAACTTACCAGTTTGAAGTTTGATCTTCATTTTATGAGGAGTCGAGTTGAGGGACTACGTGAAGAACCCCGTACGTTGGTGCGTCAATCTTCAAAGCAGCAGAGTGAACTCACAGATAACAATGACTGAAGTATAATGGTAAGATAACAAAGACTAGAACTACCAGATGAAATCTATGAGGGCTGGGAGCGGAGGGCACGTAGTCCCTCAACTCGACACCTCATGAAATGAAGATCAAACTTCAAACTGGTAAATCCTCATTTAATCTTACTATTTTACATCAGAGTCATGTGAGTGACTACGTGAAGACTTCAAAGCACTGTGATTTCATGCCACAGACCCAAATCCGGCGTTCACACTGCATCGATTGACTCAAAAGTCGTTAACAATCAATAATGCATCAGTAATAACGTTTGTTAAATGAATAACAGTTTATTTACAAATGAAACCATAACAAACCCCTCAAACTCAGGGGGAAACTATAACAGAACTCAAAACAGAATCAGCAAACACCCCCAGCCTTGAAATCGGCTTGTGATAAAACCTTTGAAAGGTCACCTCACTGGACCATCCTGCAGCCGCGTGTATATGATCTATTGGCACATCCATCGCCCTTGCCGCAGAAGTTGATGCCGCCCTGGTGGAATGAGATTTGAATTTATCAGTATCAATTCCAGCACTTCCCAGAACTTGCTTTAGCCACCTTGAAATTGTTTGCACCGACACCTTACTGTGTGTTTTTTTGTGGCTAATAAATAATGCAGACTCTGTTCCTCGTAGGGCTTTAGTGACCTCAATGTAACGATATAAATGTGAGACTACACACAAGCGATCATCTGTGGGTATGCTGAAAACACAATCTTACATCCTGTCATGCCTATTCTACTATGTTTAAGCAAATCATAGACATAAAATATAATGGCATCTGCTGACACATGCATTCTGTCTAGCCGAAGCTTTTGCAATGATTGTACACGTTGGGCTGAAACCAACGCCATAAGCATGACCACCTTCATGGTTAATTTGGCTATAGATAGGCTTCCAACAGAAGCCCACTGGCGAAGAAGCACAAGAACTTCAATCACATTCCGAATACCGGCATACTTGGGTTTAGGAGGATTAGAAATGAAAACTCCCGTCATAAATCGTGAAACTAATGGGTGTGTCCCTACTGAATGCAATTCTGAATTCAAGGGTAAATAAGAAGACAGAGCACTCCTGGCTGTATTGATCGCACTGTAACTTAATTTTTGGTCAAAATAAAGAGTGGACAAAAACTCCAATACGCCTGTGATCCCTGCAGTTTGATATGAAATATTCTGGTGCAGACAGAATTGCTCCCACTTACTTATCGAGGTGATATACTGCTTCTGTGTACTATCCCTGCAGGCCAACGTGAGAACATCCACAGTACGATCAGACAGTCCTCTCCCCAGGTATGGCCTCCTTAAAATCTGCAAATTAACAGATCAATACGATCATGTAAAGGATGTTGATCCCCAGTTATTGGATTTACCAGTAGATGTTTATTCTTGGGAATAATCATGTGAGGCTCCCTAACTATTTGTAATACAAGAGGAAACCATGCTTCTGGAGGCCAATCTGGCACTACCAATATCCCTGAAGCAGAGTCCTGCTTGATCCTTTGCAAACATCTGCTGATGAGACAGAATGGAGAAAATGCATATACAAACATTCCACCCCAAAGCAGTGAGAAAGCATCTACCGCTGCTGCACCAGGATCTGGTTCCCTTGAAACATATGTGGGCAATTGATGATTTAATCAAGATGCAAACAAGTCAATATCTGGCATTCCATACTGAATAATCACTTGATTAAATACATCCTGATTTAACATCCATTCTATGTTATCATTGAACTGACGTGACCTAGTGTCAGCTACAGTGTTAAATCTACCTGGCAAATAAAATGCTGAAAGCCAGATATTTTTGTCAATGCACCAGCTCCAAATCTGGTTAGCCAGTCTATCACAAGACTGTGACTTGACTCCACCCATGTGGTTTACATATGCAACTGCTGTGGTGTTGTCAATCTGAACCTGCACATGCCAGTCCCTACTGGTAGAACAATAAGCTTTAAGCCCATTCCAGGTTCCCAACAACTCTAAATAATTGATCCCTCTTAATTGAAGAAGGGATGTTTCATCAGCATTCCATCTGCCTCCACAGCTGGAAGACATATCTGTTGCACCCAACCTAGTGCACTTACATCAGTCTGTAGTATAATTGAAGGTGGTTCCACGAAAACCTTCCTAAAACTTTTTGAAGCATTTACTATCCACCATTGTATGTCCGAACTTTCCCCAACTGACAACTGCATAGGCCTGTCAAAATGGCCCATTTGTATTCTCAGTGCCTTTTCCTTTAATCATTGTAATTGTTGATAATGCAGAGGACCATACTGCACAGCTGGAAAAGCAGCCACCAATTTACCAATCAACCTGGCTACTTGTCTAATTGAAGGCCGTTGTTCTCCAAGGAGATTAACACAGTCCTCAATTAACTGTTGCAATTTGTCCCTAGGCAAAATTACCAACATGTGATTTGAATTAATGGTAAATCCCAAATAATCAATGATTTGAACTGGTGATAATTTGGATTTATATGGATGAATGATGAACCCTAATTGTTCAAAAGTGGATTTAACAACTAAAACTGACAACTGAGCTTCAGCATGAGTCTTTCCAACAATCAGAATATCATCTAAATAGGCCATTACTACATGCCCCTGAGCTCTGAGTAATGCTAACACAGGTTTTACCAATTTAGTAAATAGACTAGAAGCTGAAGTTAATCCATTAGGCAGTGCCTTAAATTGCCACAACTGAGTCATCCAAATAAATTTCAAATATCTTCTATCATCACCATGAATAGACACTGAGTAATATGCATCCTTTAAATCAATGCTTTCCATATAACACCCTTTGGAAACTAGATGTTTGGCCGTGGAAAAAGTTTCCATTTTGAAATGCCAATAACAAACAAATTTGTTCAAACCCGTTAAATCCAGGATAATTCTACATCCCCCAGTCTTTTTAGACCTTGGAAAAATACTTGACACAAATTAACAACTTTTATAGACTGAAGTCTCAATTACCCCTTTCTTGTGTAATGAATTAATTTCTGCTTGTACATAGAACAATTTTCTTCATCTGAAAATATAAGTTTCCGACTTGGAGCATGTTGATTAGTTGGACTCTCATTAGAGTAAAATTCATTTTCCACCCCTTCAATACTGTTAAGTATAAACGAATCTGACGTTAACTCCTGCCATTGTTTGAGAAACAATTTTAACCTTCCCCCAATTTCAACAGCAACATTACTTAATTCATTCTCTCTCAAAGGCATATTCCTTACCTGCATATGTCCTTGTAGACCTTGTTGTCTGCAGCCCCTTGTAGAGAAAGGCACCTTCCCCTTCACACCGGCGGCAGCCTGCCAATTCGGGTATTGTAGACCTGTATGGCTGGTTCCTTCCCCTGCAACCGAACTGGTGCCTCTTTGATAAGGATAAAACCTTTCCCCTTGTTTGCCAGCTGGCTTAATGAGGACCATAGTTTTTACATCCTCATGACATTCTTTAACTCTTTTAACAAGATCACCCCCAAACAACAGATTTCGTGGCGGTACACTGGGCGGTTTGCACAAAGCCGCCAGATTAGGATTAATCACCGGCCTTATAGCGGCTCTTCTGATGTTATGATTCCAAAGAATGCACTACAAAACAGTCCCAGTGCATCCTGATGGTCTTCAGACATATTCCATGTATCAATTATTTTCACCAAAGCCATAAGCCCTGCCGAGAACAATCTGAGCACTTTTTGAAATTTCATTTCTTGAGCCCTAGCTGACACCCCCAACTGTGTCCAAATCTGATGATTAACCACAGGTACTTTCAGGAGATCACAAATAATAGGAGCTTCATACTTCTTGGCCGCCTCATCCATGGCCAACTCCTGTAACTGGTGGGACAGCATATTTACTGAATTGCTGTAGCCAATTCTTCACCAATCGGCTCTCCTGCCTCTCTAGGCTTGGCAAAATTTCCAGCAATATTAGGAATTACCTCCAACTGAACTCCCTTTACTGCTCTCCCCCACCATAGGTTCGGTGTCAGCGAACTGCACCATTGGAACATCCTCCTCACAGGCAGGATATTCCTGCAGCCCTGTAAAAGGTGCTGCTAGCTCAGGCTCTCCCATAGTCTGGCTTGAGCACCACTCCTCCTCCCGGAGCTGGTCCCTGTCGAGCATTCTTTGCAATAGAATCTCGACCTGGGAGAGCCGTGAGCAAAGGGACTCTCCTATAGAGGGTACAACTTCCAGGCCTGACTCTGGGTCAACAGGCCTAACTGACTTGCCCTACTGCAAGCCTACACTGCTCACAGACAGTGGGTCCGCAGCACCTCGCCGCCACCTTTTTCATTTTCTGCAACATTTCCAAAAGGACCTCCCAAACGTCACAGAAAATGAACTCTGAAAAAAAATTAAAACTTACCTCGAGTTTTTAAACTTACCGCTTGGAGGAGTGCTGCTGCTCCAACCGGCTGACTGCACCAATGCGTCTGACGTCATGACGCATCAACGGCTGTACAGCTCAAAGGCCCGACCAAGATGAACAAGAGGAAGATGGCTGAACTTGATTGCCTTCCCTCACAGTGGGAAATGTTGATTCCGCTGTGTGGGGATGTTTATGTTAAATTCTATTGTGTATTGTGTTCTTTATATTTGTGTGGCTGTATGGTAACTCAAATCTCACTGCACCAATTGGTGCATGTGACAATAAATGTAACTTGAACTTGAACTTGAACTATTTAGATTAAACACCTGAGACAAATGAAAGATCTTAAAGTATGAGGTGGACCAAGGTTATACAATCAGAAGCCATAGTTTATGAAGTGACAAATATTGATTGAGCTGAAGTAGAAAGTAGGCATCAATTAGCAAGCAGCAAGAGCCACAAAACAGAGCACTCAAAGCTCACACTTAATGATGAGTTGGAAACCAGCAATAAATCACCAAGTACTGCAATCAACCATAATACTTTAAATAGTTCCCAAAAGTAGTTTGAGGTGCCACTCTGATTTGTTAGCCAAACTTACCTGCAACAATAGAAATAACATATATCATATAAAATAACAGTTGCAGTAAAAGTGTCACACTCATTCATACAGTTTGCTTCAGTGTCACATTTACCAGAATTGAAAATGTCAAAATGCATTAAAAATATGATCTCCGAATTGTTCCCCTTGCAGAGAGTGCCCATTATACCGCACAATTTCACAAGTATTTTTATAGTTAGGTAATCTTTAAAATTGTCTTAGAAAAAATCAGTCAATCTCTTGTCCCTCCTTCTCCGAAGGAATAAATTGAAAAACACGATGAGATATTTTAGCCACTTTCTCTCAAGTACAAGCTACCCTGACAGTGGTCATGCTTTGAAATTAGATTATCTGACATTTAATCATTACACCAAAATTATTGAAATAAGTATCTTACAGTTATTAATAGATTATTTTCTCATGTGAGAGAGGTTCATCCATTGTTTGACGGATCCTTATTCAGTTTTGTCACTGACTTCATGAATGTTGATTGAACTAGCAGCAACCTTAGTTGCTCCATATGTTGATAGCTCTAGGGCAGTGCAAGGATCTGATTCATTCTCTGGTGGAATTATAGGTTTTTGTTTTGTTTTCTCATTGGATTTGGGGACTGAGGAACACAAAGAGCAGTAAACATGCCAAGAAAGGCCTGCAGACATTTATGGAGCAGAAGTCTTCACATCTTGTAACACATTGTATCGAAATTGCTTCCATAACCCCAAAAAGACACAATGTGCTGGAGTAACTTGGTGGGTCAGTGGATCAGGCAGCATCTCTGGACAACGTGGATAGGTGATGGATCAGTCTGAAGAAGGGTCCTGACCTGAAACTTCACCTCTCCTGAGATGCTGCCTGGCTTGCTGAGATATTCCAGCACTTTGTGTCTTCTTCTGTAAACCAGGATCACCGGTTGTTTCTCTTGCTTCGTTAATCCAACTGATGATTAATGTATCTGCCAGTTATACTTCATCAGACAAGAAAATGTCATCTTCAACAAACCATCTCCAGCCTTATTTCAGCCTTCATGTCAGGCTTTTAACTTATAATCTTTAATGTCATATCAAAAGCAACAGGTGATATCAACAACTATAAATATTTTCTTATGAAATAGTTTGATTTGTAATTTCTATGTAACAAAATACATTCAAAATTTTAAGTATAATTAACAATGAAAAGAGAAATGATTGTTGATTTTGCAGAGACATAGACTGGTTGGAGTATAAGTTGTGAAGAGGCTGTAAGGAGATTAAAATGCAATATAAACATTAAGTGAGTGGGAAAAGACCTGACAAATCCAGTATAAAGTGAGTAAATTTGAAATAGTTGATTTTTGCAGGGAAAATAAGAAATGAGCCTATTATTTAACCAATGAGAATTTGCAGAGCTCTGACATTAAGGGAGACCTGGATATCCTGGTACATGATGCACAAAATGCTAAAGTGGATGTACAGCAAGTAATTGTTTTAAAATGTTCATCAAATGTTTAATTTATTGCATGGGAATTGAATATAGATGTAGGAGCATGTTTCAGCTTTACAAGACATTTTTTTAAACCACCTCTGGTGTACTATCTACCGTGTTGGATTCCTTATTGAAGGAAGGGGGTACTATGTTAGATGCATTCAAGATTTAAGTTTTATTTAACTGAAGGTTGTGTCATGAACAAAGGTTGGACAGGTTTGGCCTGTAGTGAACCGAAGGGCGACATGATTGAAAAAAATAAGAACATGACGGGTCCTGTCAAAATGGATGTGGTGAGAACATTTAGTCTTGAGGGAGAATCTAGAATTTGGAGGTCTCTGTTTAAAAAATAATGGATTGCCGATTTAAGACACAGAGAGATTTTATTTCTCTCAGAGCGTTATGAATTTTTGAAATTATTTTCCTCAGAGTGTCGTGGAACATGTTTTTAAATATTGTTAAAGCAGGGTTAAATAGATTCTCGATATACCAGAGCATGAAAGGTTATTGAAGCTAGGCAAGATTCTAAAAGGCTCGAGGGACCTGCTACTAATTTATATATATTTTCAGTGTATATCAAGTCTAAGCTGCAAATACTTGGCCACAAAGCTTTCAATCCCCTCATCCAAATCATTAATATACAGTGCATTCAGAAAGTATTCAGACCCCTTCACTTTTTCCACATTTTGTTACGTTACAGCCTTATTGTAAAATGGATTAAATTCACTTTTTATATCATCAATCTACACACAATACCTCATAAAAGCGAAAACAGGTGTTTAGAAATGTTTGCAAAGTAATTAAAAATAAATAACTGAAATATCACATTTACATAAGGATTCAGACCCTTTGCTATGACACTCACAATTGAGCTTCAGTGCATCCTGTTTCCTTTGATATAACCCTTGAGATGGTTCTACAACATGATTGGAGTCCACAGTGGTAAATTAATTTGATTGTACATGATTTAGAAAGGCACAAACCTGCCTATATAAGGTCCCACAGTTGACAGTGCATGTCAGAGCATAAACCAAGCCATGAAGACGAAGGAATTGTCCGTAGACCTCCATGACAGGATTGTATCGAGACACAGACCCGGGGAAGGGTTTTAAAACAATTTCTGCAGCATTGCAGGTCCCGAAGAGCACAGTGGCCTCCGTCATTCTGAAATGGAAGAACTTTGGAACCACCAGGACTCTTCATAGAGCTGGCCACATGGCCAAACAGAGCAATCAGTGGAGAAGGGCCTTGGTCAGGAAGGTGACAGAGTTCCAGAGTTCCTCTGTGGAGATGGGAGAAACTTCCAGAAGGACAATTATATCCGCAGCACTCCACCACTCAGCCTTTTATGGTAGAGTGGCCAGACGGAAGCCACTCCTCAGTAAAAGGCACATGGCAGCCCGCTTGGAGTTTGCCAAAAGGCACCTAAACAAGATTCTCTGGTCTGATGAAACCAAGATTGAACTCTTTGGCCTGAATACCAAGTGTCATGTACGGAGAAAACCTGGCACTGCTCATCACCTGGCCAATACCATACCTACATCATGGTGGTGGCAGCATCATGCTATGGGGATGTTTTTCAGCGGCAGAAACTGGGAGACTAATCAGGATCGAGGGAAAGATGAGCGGAGCAAAGTGCAGAGAGATCCTTGATGAAAACCTACTCCAGAGCATTCAGGATCTCAGACTGGAGTAGAGGTTAATCTTCCAACAGGACAACAACCCTAAGCACACAGCCAAGACAATGCAGGAGTGGCTTTGTGACATGTCTGCCAATGTCCTTGTGTGGCCCAGCCAGAGCCCAGACTTGAATCTGATCGAATATCTCTGGAGGGACCTGAAAATAGCTGTGCATCGATGCTCCCCATCCAACCTGACTTGAGAGGATCTGCAGAGAAGAATGGGAGAAATTACCCAAATACAGGTGTGCCAAGCTTATAGCGTCATACCCAAGAAGACTTGATGCTGTAATCGCTGCTAACGGTGCCTCAACAAAGTACAAACTTGGATAGACTGGGTGAGTGGGCAAATGCATGCCAGATGCAGTATAATGTGGATAAATGTGAGGTTATCCATTTTGGTGGCAAAAACAGGAAGGTAGACTATTATTTGAATGGTGACCGATTAGGAAAAGGGGAGATGCAGCGAGACCTGGGTGTCATGGTACACCAGTCATTGAAAGTAGGCATGCAGGTGCAGCAGGCTGTGAAGAAAGCGAATGGTATGTTGGCATTCATAGCAAAAGGATTTGAGTACAAGAGCAGGGAGGTTCTACTGCAGTTGTACAGGGTCTTGGTGAGGCCACACCTGGAGTATTGCGTACAGTTTTGGTCTCCTAATCTGAGGAAATACATTCTTGCCATAGAGGGAGTACAGAGAAGGTTCACCAGACTGATTCCTGGGATGGCACGACTTCCATATGAAGAAAGACTGGATAGACTTGGCTTGTACTCGCTGGAATTTAGAAGATTGAGGGGTGATCTCATAGAGACTTACAAAATTCTTAAGGGGTTAGAAGGTAGTTGAGGCCAGTTCGTTGGCCATATTTAAGAGGGAGTTGGATGTGGCCCTTGTGGCTGAAGGGATCAGGGGGTATGGAGAGAAGGCAGCTACAGGATACTGAGTTGGATGATCAGCCATGATCATATTGAATGGCGGTGCAGGCTCGAAGGGCCGAATGGCCTGCTCCTGCACCTAATTTCTATGTTTCTATGTTTACTGAGTAAAGGTTCTGAATACTTATGTAAATGTGATATATCAGTTATTTATTTTTAATTTATTTGCAAAAAATTCTAAACACCTGTTTTCACTTCTTTATTATGGGTTATTATGTATAGATTGATGATAAAAAAATGAATTTAATCCATTTTAGAATACGGCTGTAACGTAACAAAACGTGGAAAAAGTGAAGGGGTCTGAATACTTTCTGAATGCACTGTGCAACATGAAAAGTAGCGGCCCCATCACCAACCCTGTGGAACTCCGCTAGTCACTGGCAGCCAACCAGAAAAATATCCCTTTACTGCCACTCTTTGCCTTCTGCCATCCAGCCAACATGCTATATATGCTAGTATCTGTCCTTTGATACCATGGGCTCTCATCATCCCGAGCAGCCTCAAGTGTGGCACCTTATCAAATGCTTTCTAAAAGTGATGATGTTTTCTGCATCAGTACCAATCCAAACCCCAGCCTCCAGACTTGATTGCCCTGACCTTATGATCGTCCTGCATCAACCCCAGATCCAACCTCATGATCTCATTGCATCAATCTCAACTACAATCTCCATCCGATCAATTGCATCCCATACCCGTGACATTACAGCAGCAATCCCAACCCCAATTCCATGACCTCACTGCATCAACCTCAACTGTACATTGCATTTACCTTTTTTACTACATAAACCCCTACCCCAAACCTGTCTTTACCAGATCCAATCCCAACTTCTGCCAAGGTCAACTCAAAATGGATAGAGTCAAAGAGAGAAACTCAATTCAGATAGCACACACTCACATAATTAATGAATAGAAAGGTAATGCTCAGTTAGAAGGTACCAAATAACAAATAAGGCAGAATAAGGCAACATTTAAGAAACATTTAAACAGATACATGGATAGGATAGGTTTTGAGGGATATTGGCCAAATGTAGGCAGGTAGGACTAGTGTTGATGGGACATGTTGGTTGTTGTTGGCAAGTTAGGCCGAAGGGTCAATTTCCATGCTGTACAACTCTATGACTCTGACTAATGGAAGAAAAGTAAAATTATTAAAAATATAATTAGAAATCGAAGGAATGGTTCATTTGGTCCTTCATGGCTTCACCACTTAGATACATAGAATCACACATCATGGAAACAGGCCATTTAACCCACTTGTCCATGTCGACCAAGATACTCTATCCAAATTAGTCCAATTAATCAGTGTTTGATCCATATCCCTCTAAATCTTTTCGAACATGAACTTGTCCAAATGCCTTTAAAATGTTGTTATTGTACCTGCCTCAACTGCTCCCTCTGGCACCTCGATCAATATACCCACTGCCCTCTGTGTGAAAAAGCTGCTTATCTATCTATCTATCTATCTATCTATCTATCTATCTATCTATCTATCTATCTATCTATCTATCTATCTATCTATCTATCTATCTATCTATCTATCTATCTATCTATCTATCTATCTATCTATCTATCTATCTATCTAATCTTCCGGTTTGCTCAGTCTTTCTATTTGTGCAGAATAGTACCTGATAACGTTACAATTTTTCACCAGCTCACTCACCGTACTCCTGTGCTGTGGGTGCACCAAGTTTCCTTCGGTTGAATGTTGTAAAAGTTAGCGAGATTAAAAAATCTTAAATAACACAAGTGCACAGATCGATCTTTTCTCCTGCCAGTCAGCGCCGCATGGATTAGTCTCTTCTCCTGTCACTCCCCGGGACGGTCCACCCCTTCCTGTGCCATCACGGCTTTACTGGAGCTGAGGATGTCCGGCAGAGTTTTCCAACCGGACACAATCTTCGGAGGGACCCAAAGAAGCCCAGCCCGAAGCAGCCCAGCCCAAAGCAGCCCGACCCAGCCTAATGCCAGAGACCCAGCCCAGCCTAGCCCGGAGTTGGAGATGTTGCCGATGTCGCCAAATGGAAAGCGGCACTCTGATCCTGGCGAAGAAGAACGACCAGCGACCAGCTCCCTCTGTGAATCCTCGTCGCACCGCCAGCTCCAGCCCCTACCCCTCTGGTCCCCCTTGCTGGCTGCTGCCTCCCCCATGATAGCCCCCTCTCCCCCATGGTTTTCTTCCCCTGTCTTTTCTCCAAGCTCACTCCCCCCCCAGCCCCGCCTACGCTCCCCTCTTCCCCCACAACTCCCCCCCACCCGCACACACCCCTCCCTCCACAAACACCCCGTCCACACCCCTCCTACCCCCACACACCCCCCTCACCCACACACAACCCCCTCCCCACACCCAACCACCCCACCCACCACCACCCTTCCCCCCCCCCCCCCCCCCTCACCCACACAACTCAGACCCTTGATTCCACACCTTGGAAATCTTCTCTGCACTCCTTCCAGCTAAACGGCATCCTTCCTGTAGCAGGGGGACCAAGACATAATACTATACTTTTGTGACTATTCTCCAAGTGCAGCCTCACAAATGTCTTGTGTAACAGCAACATAACGTTCTATCTTCTGCATTAATTTCCAAGAATGATGAAGACTGGTGTGTCAAAGGTCTTCTTCACCACTCTATCTTCCTGCAACACCTGTTTAAGAGAACTAGGTACTTATACTCCTAGATTTCAGATTTAGTTTATTGTCACATGTACCGAGGTACAGTGAAAAGCTTTTGTAGTGTGCTAACCAGTCAGTGGAAAGACAATAGACAATGTCTCTTCTCCACGACACATCTCAGGTCCTTGCCATCCATTGTAAAAGTCCTTCCATTGGTTTGACATCCTAAAATGTAACACCTCTCACTTGTCTGAATTAAAGTCAATATGTCATTTATGGGCCCTCATGCCTAGATAATCAGAATCCCGCTCTAATTCTTGATAACTCTCTTTACTGTCACCTATTTTAGTGTTGTCTGCAAATTTACTATCATGCCTTTTATATTCTCATCCAAATTATTAATATAGATGACAAAAAACAATGAGCCCAATCTGCCAGGCACACCACCAGTCACATGTCTTCAATCCAGAAAACAACCTTCCACAACCATCTTCTGCTTCCATACCATTAAGCCAATTCTATATCCAGTTAGCCAGCTCTCCCTGAATCCCAAACAATCTAACCTTCCAAAATAGCCTACTGTGTGGCTTTATCAAAGGTCTTGCTGAAGTCCATATAGACTGTGTCGGTGACCCTGCCCTCATCAATCTTTATGATTACATCAAACAAATCAAATCAAATTCATGAGATATGGTCCCCCATGCAGAAACCCATACTGATTATCTCTAATCTCCTGTTTTTCCAAATGCATGTATATTTTATGCCTCTGAATCCTCACTAGTAACTTTTCTACCATAGATGTTAGGCTTACTGGTCTATAGTTCCCAGTTTTGTCTTTGCAGCCCTTCTTAAATAGAGGCACAACATTAGCTGCTCGCGAGTCTTCAGGGACCTTACCTTTGATCCATATATCTCAGCCTGATCTCCTGCAAATTTATTTCCAGCTTCTACAGTGTCCTTGGAAATACTTGATCAGGCACTGGAGATTTATCTACTTTCACACGTTCATAATAAATACTTAATGAAATGTTGATTGATCTTTTATTTCAGAGATAGTTTGCCTTTCCAATGTTGCTTGATTCCGTGAATGGAGAATGGAGAAATAAGAAAGAAGATGTGGATCTAGATGGTCTTTTTACATTTACATTTACATAGTCAATTGTTTGTAGAACACTTATTCAGTAGTAAAAATAAATGACTGCTGTCATCTGAGTAGTAATATTAAAACATATTGTTTGTGTCAGGTCTTAAAAACGCCTTTTTAAAAGCAAAGATACAAATCTATATTACTAAAAGTCTGATCTTGACCACTTCCTGTTGTTCTGTGTATTGATTTTAGAAAAAAACGCTGCCACTTACGGCTGTGATTTTTGGCCATCTTACTCAGAGTCCCCCTCCGCTGCGCAGGACAAGAGGAATTTTCCCATCGATGAAAAACAAAAGAGTTAGTAGTGTTTAAAAAATGTTGCGATTCTCTCTCCTGAAGGCCACTCCCCTTCCGGAGGGACTATAAAACCCGGAAGTGTTGAGTGCCTCAGTCAGTCTCTGCAAAATGGAGGAGCGAGAGGGTCACATCTCAGTCTGAGCTATGAATAACATTGAACACATGTCTACTAAACTGTGAGTGGTTTTATTGACCTGTCAGTGTCCTTAATATGGTTTGAAAATATAGTTTTGAAATGCTAAAGCTGTGTTGCCTTTGGTTTGGAAATGCTAAAGCTGTGTTGCCTTTGGTTTGGAAATGCTACAGCTGTGCTGCCTTTGGTTTGAAAATGCTAAAGCTAATTAAAGTTGCCTTGCCTAATTAAAGTTGCCTTGCCTAATTAAAGTTACCTTGCCTAATTAAAGTTGCCTTGCCTTCTATAGAATTAAAAGTCTAATCTTGACCACTTCCTATTTGCCCTTTATATTGATTTTAGAAAAAACGCTACCATGTACGGCTGTGATTTTTGGCCATCTTACTAAGAGTCCCCTTCCGCTCATCAGTGCCGAGAATTTTTCCATTGATTAAAAATAACAGAGTTATTAGTGTTTAAAAAATGTTGAGATTTTCTCTCCTGTCAATCACACCATGAAGGCCACGCCCCTTCTGGTGGGAGGGGGGAGGGACTATAAAACCCAGAAGTGTGGGCATGGCTCAGTCTCTGCAAAAGTCACGAATCGCTGTCTTTAGTTGCCTTGCACCCTGCTTGAAATGGTATGAAACTGCACTTGAATTTGGTGGCCTTGCACCCTGCTTGAAGTTGTAAGAAACTGCACTTGAATTTGGTAGCCTTGCACCCTGCTTGGAATGGAATTTCAAGGAATAGCCGTGAGTCAACTACAAGCCCACCAGCCGTGAGTGAGTGAGTTGCCAGCACAACAGGCTTGAGTGACTGAGCCGCCAGCCCAAGAATCCATTTTGCCCACAATTACCATACTAGCCCTCTGGAAACCAGTCCTTTCAGCCCACAATACCCATACTAGTACTCCAGAAAGCCCCCCCCCCCCCCCCCAACCACCCCCCCACTGGCCACCAATATTGGAATTGTTGAAGAGGTGGAATAATGCGTTGGGGAACGAGCCCTCCATGTCATGCTGGGACCCAACGGGTCCCACTTAGTCTAGTATATATATATTTTTTCGTTGAACCTGTTAATGGAGCTTGGGTCAAAACATTCAATCACCCACTTGCTGCAATGATACAGATATTTTTACTTCAATGAACAGCAGCAAAGTACTTTACATTTGTTAATATATTTTAATAACTGCCAGCAACAGTATGGGATGCCATAAACAACCAAAACTAGGACAAGTGTATTTCACTGTTACAAAATGACAGTTGAAATTTAACAAATCGTGAATTTAAGAAATGCCTTCTTTGGCATTATATTACCAGTGCCAACGTGAAAGGGCAAATATGTCTGAGGATCATGATATATGAAACAGTCCATGGTAGTTAAAAAAAATCCACAGTACAACATCAGAAATGATTTAATAGCCTCAAATGTGCAGCAAAGAAAAAAGCTGACTATAATGAACAGAGGTTCACAGAATTGCAAAGAAGCCTTCAGGCAAAGAAAAACATTCATTTATCTGACCAAATAATCAACAAACTACTCCAGTTTTTTCAACAGAAATCTGATCAGCCTAACAAGTGCAAAATTAAGCTTTGAACAAAAGGTTTTTTTTTCTGTGTATAAATGCTGAGCAACATAGGTTTATTTGAAGTGTAAATATTAATGAAAATATTGTACTGCACATCAATACACCCTACATATGTATGAAGGGGGGGTCTTCAACCAGTACTCAGCTTTTCATGATTTTATGTGGAACAAAGTAGCAAGTTATTAGTAGGTAGTTTCTAATATTAGTATATTCTTCTTATCGAGTCCACCTCACAAGATTAGAAATTGTTCAGCCAGAGCTGAACACACTTTTTGGCATCTGCGTACAATGCTTTTGTGCTTCTTGTGTGTGGTGCTGGAAACAGGGCCATGTCGTGAACGCTCTTTCCTTGACCCCATTAGTATATTGATAACAAGTAAAACATTGTTCACAATTTTGCTCTGTCTATTGGCAAAATTACTGTGATATTTTGAGCAAAACAGAGACATGAATATAAATTTTCTAGGGCCTGTGATCAGTGTCTTCAGTCTGCAAAGGATTAAGCAGGTTGAATAACACAGCTGTAAGGCGCCTACTCTGTATTATTTTATTAATTTATCTTCAATACTGATAAATTTGCACTGTTCAATGCATACTTTCAATAAAATATACTGATTAAGTACAATGTAAATGAGGTTGACTGCTTAATATGAGCAAGACTGATAACAGCTAATGGACGATATCACTACATATTTCTGTGGATTATGTACTTGTTTTAATTCATAGTCTGTAACATGTTGAAATAAGGATGATTTCTATCATAGTACACCTAGTCTGCCATTGCACATTAATATGAATTCAATCTTGACTTTTATTATAGAACTCTTTATGTAAGCATTAGGAAATTACAGAATTCCTTAAATTAATTAGTTGTGGTCCTTCTTAGTTGGCAAAATTCAGAATTTAATGTAATGGAATAAAATATGTTAAAATTGGCCATTGAATTTTGAATTAAACCATCCTTCAATAGTGCTAGATGGGGAATCCAAGGCAATTAATTCCAGTGTTATTGGGGAATTGTCTTTATATTTGGATGTTGTACAAGTCATTGTACATCGAGGATTATTTTCTGGTTGAACAACTTAATCACTCATAAGTTTGGGAGTTGTGCCGTAATTGCAATTCAAAGGTTCGTTAGTACTTTATTGCCACATGCACCTTGTGTGATATTGTCCTCTCACTTGGATGCCACTCTGATCCCTATCACTAGCTGACTGATCAGGAGGCCAATCTCTGGCAGCGGTAACAGCTGGGTCCTGTTAGCTGATATTGGTTTGGCCATTGAATATTGTCAGCCTACACCCTATAAAGCCCAGGCATTGCGTGACAAATGTTAAGATGGAAATTAAAGTGGCCACCTACTGCTCTGCCAATAACCTGGAGATGGTGGAAACTGAGATGAACACTGAAAAACAATTGGAACACTTAAAATATTTGTCGAGGTATTGGATTCAAGGTTACTCAAAATATTAAGAGTCTACGTGATCCAGGGTAATTTGACAAACTTGTTCTTCAATTGGTGTGGCCATAAGAAATAAAGGATGATGTTGAGAATTGTTCCCATGATAAGAAGCTTATGACTACTGGATTATTGCAGGAATTGATGTTGAAGTTATAGTTTTATAAATATACTAGACCAAGTGCAGACCCATTGGGTCTGTTCCCCCAACGTGCAGTTGCGGGGGGGGGGCAGTATGCGGCATCAAACACACTAACTACCACCCCGCACACAAGCTAACTACCCCTCTTGATATTATATTAATAATACAATACAGTAGTTATACAAGCTAACTACCCACCTTGATATTATATTAATGCCCATTTTACCCCATAATCACCCTATCCAATTACGCATAGCCGCCAACTTGCAGGCGCGTCGGGGGGGGGGGGGGGGGGGGTTAGAGAGTGAGGGCAGAGAGAGAGTGGGGAGAGACAGAGAGAAAGAGAGAGAGGGGTAGAGACAGAGGGGCAAGAGACAGAGGGAGGGGGGGGGAGGGGGGTGGAGGGGAGGAGGAGAGGAATGGTGTGGGTGAGGGGGGGGGAGGAAGGGAGGGGAGATGGGGAGGGGGAGATGGGGAGAGAGTGGGGAGGGGAGGGGGAAGGCAGAAAGAGGGGATGAGGATGGGGGAGGGTAGGAGAATGGGGAGGGTAAAGGAGGAGATGGATAGGGGGTGGTGGAGGGGGGAGGGTGGGTGAGGGGTGGTAGAGAGGGTGGGGAAAGGGGGAGGGGTAGGAGAGGGGAGAGGGGGGTTGGGGCGGGGAGTGGGGAGGGTGGGGAGGGAGATGGGGAGAGAGTGGGGAGGCGGAGGGGATGATGGGGTGATGGGGAGAGAGTGGGGAGGGAGAGAGAAGGGAGGGGGAAGGGAGAGAGGAGGATGGGGGAGGAGAGCGGGGAGGGTAAAGGAGGAGACGGTGTTGGGTAGGGGGAAGGGGGGGCTTGGTAGATGGGGAGGGGGGGAGGGTGTGGTTGAGGGGGTAAAGAGGGGAAGGGGGAGAGGTGAGAGGAGAGGGGGTGGGGACCGAGCAACGAAGGGAAGGAAAGGGGAGGGGGACGGGGAGAGGCAAGGGGGGGAAGAGGGGGTAGGGGAGGAGAGGTGGGGAGAGAGAGTGAAGAGGGGGAGAGAGAGAGAAAGAGAAGGAGCAGGAGAGAGATGGGGAGAGAGGGGAGGGGAGAGAGAGAAAGGGGAGAGAGGTGGGGAGGAGGTGGGGGAGGGGGGGGAGAGGGGTAGCAGGGAAGTGGTGCAAGAGAAGGGGGAAGGGGGTGGGGAGGAGATGGGGGGGTGAAGAGGGGTGAGGGGGGGAGAGAGGGGGTGGAGGGGAGGAGGGAGAGGGGTGAGGAGAGAAGGAAATGGGGAGGGGAGGAGGAGAGGGTGTGTTGGGGAGGTTGTGAGAGGGTTCAGGGAGGTGGTGGTGAGAGATGGGGTGGGGGGAGGGGAGAAAGGGGTGGGGAGGGGGAGAGAGGGGTGGGGGGAGAGAGAGAGGAGTTGGGGAAGGGGAGAGAGGAGGAGGTGGGGGAGGAGGGAGGGGAGGAGGAGGGGGGGAAGGGGAGATGGGAGAGAGCGGGGGACGAGTGTGGGGGAGTGGTAGTGGGGGGAGGGGGGTGGAGAGAGGGGTGGGCTGGTGGGAGATGGGGAGAGGTGGGGGATGTGGGGAGAGAGAGGTGGGAAGAGTGGGGAGGGAGGGGAGAGGTGTAGGGGGAGTGGTGGAAGTAGGAGTTGAGGGGGGGAGGGGAGGGGGTGGGGGGAGTAGTAAGGGAGAGAGGGGGTAGGGGAAAGGTTGGGGGAAAGTAGGGAGGGCGGGGAAGAAAGATGTGGGGGAGGGAGAGAGGTGGGGTGTGGGAAGGGGCGGGAAGTTAGCAGTGGAAGAATGGGGTGGAGAGGCTGGGGGGGGTGGGGGGGAGTGGTGGAACAGGGGACAGAGGGGGTAGGGGCAAGGGGGAGGTGGGAGAGGGAAGGGGTGGGGGGAGAGAGAGGGATGGGGGGGGTGGGAGGAGGATGGGGAGAGGGTGATGGACGGATGGAAAGAGGGGGGTGAGAGATGGGGGGAGGGGAGGATAGAGGGGAGGGGGAGAGAGATGTGGGGGGGGCGGGAGGGGAGAAGGGCGATGGGGTATTTTCTAGGAAGAGGGAAGAGGGGGTGAAGAGTGTGGAGGGAGGGGGTGAAGAGTAGTGGGGTGGAGAAGGGGTGGGGAGAGGGGGAAGGGTGGTGGGGAAGAGGGAAGGGGTGGGGGAGTGAGGGATGGGGGTGGGGGAGGAGGGGGAGGCGTAGGGAGAGGGGTGAGGAGAGAGGAGAGGGGGAGGAGAGAGAGGGATGGGAAGGAAAAAGGGGGGTGGGGGAGAGAGGGGAGGGTGGGGGGAGAGGAGCGCGGGGTGGGGGAGGGAGATGGGGTGGGGGAAGGGGGGAGAGACCGTGGAAGAGTGTGGAGGGTGGGGGAGATGGGGTCAGGGGTAGTGGTGGAAGGGATCAGGGGGTAGGGGACGGGATGAGAGGGATGGGAGGAGGAGGGGGAGAGAGGGGGTGATGGGGAGATTTGGGATGCGGGAGAAGGGGGAGGCCGGGAGAGGGATGCGGAGGGAAGGAGGTGGGAGGGGCTAATGGGGAAGAAGGGAGGAGGGGTACCTTGTGAGGAGGAGGGGAGAAATGGGTTTATGGAGGGGAAGGAGGGAAAATAGGGTAGGGGAGGGAAGGGGAAGAGTGTGGAGGGAGGGGGGAAGAGGGGAAAGAGTGGGGAGGTAGAGTGGGAGGGGGAGAGAGGTAGGGGAGGGTCATATCTATTCCCCACTCCCTATCACCGACAATTCCTCTTTCTCTATTCACACACACGTGATCACGTGCTTCAACACAGGCGGTCTGGGGTGGGGGGGGAGGTGGGGG
Source organism: Okamejei kenojei (assembly GCA_035221665.1). NCBI lineage: Eukaryota > Metazoa > Chordata > Chondrichthyes > Rajiformes > Rajidae > Okamejei > Okamejei kenojei. The sequence continues at coordinate 22,387,662 of CM069141.1, read as the reverse complement.
GGGGAGGTGGGGGGGGGGGGTGGGGCTGGTGCAAAGGCATATGTAAATGAGATCCATTCCGATTGGCCATCTGTGAGGGGTGGCATTGTGACATACCGCACAATGGAAGGTGCTGGAACATCAGGCAGGGGGAGGGGGGGGCTGGGGCTGGAGCAGGGGCAGATGTAAATGAGATCCATTCTGATTGGACATCTGTGAGCATTGGGCATTGTGACATCACACAATGGAACGTTCACCAACATTCTATGGGTGAGAGCAGTTTGATTTTTTTCTAACTTTTTGAAATTTTAGGGGGGGGGGGGGGTGTGATGGAATTTATTAAAACCTGTGTACATAAAAATGTCCAAATTTAATGAGGAGTGCATTTGTGAATGTAAAAGTGTAATGTCTAACAAAATGGAAAAAATGACGGTGTTTAAGGGTCTGGTTTTGGCGGACCACGGAATCAAAGGCCAAAGATCTTATCTGAAACAACAATGGAATGTGACATACACCCACAAGACACACACATGGCCGGCCGGCACACATACACACACAGAGTTTTAAATAAGTATAGATAGATATATGAATGGAGGAAGGTTAATTGGTATGCTTATAGATAAAATGAAAAAAATTGCTGATTTTGAGAGTGAGGAGGATGCCCTCAATTATATTGTTGAATTGGTAAAATGGGTAGACCAGTGGCAGATTAAATTTAACATGGGAAAATGTGAGGCAGTGTATTTTGGGAGGACAATAAAATTAGAATATACATAAGGAATAATAGGATTCTAAGACTATGGAGGAGCAAACTGGTCTTGGTGTACATGCCTAAATATCCTTGAAGACAGCAGCACAGGTAGCAAGGGTGTTCAATGAAACAAACAGAATATTTCATATTATTAGCTAGTACATCGAATATGAGAACAAAGAGCCCATTGTACAACAATAGGCTGTGACCACTGGTATATTGCATGGGTTGATGCTGTAATTAGGCTACAGCTTGGGGATTGTGTGTGAAAGTTCTGGATGCCATATCATAGGAGGGTTACTATTGCACTGGAGAAGATTTTAGGGAAAGTTGCCTTGGATGGAGAATTTCAAAAATAAAAATGGAAATGGAATGGATGGACTGGGCTTATTTTCCCTGGAGACTATTAGGCTGAGGGAATGTATTGAGATGTACCTAATTATGTGGAGTTCACGGTGGCTGAAAGTGACATTTTAATTGGACATTAATTTAATATGCATCAATAAAGTGACAAACTATCATGTTTTGGATTAGGGATATCATTTTTGAATTGATTTATTCAGAAATTGGTCAGATATAACCTAAGTACAAAGGATTTTTTTTAAGTGCCCTCTTCAGGTGATCTCTAGTTTAATCATAAAAATCCAGCAGGTCACAACGTTCTACAATATGGGTAAATGTCAGTTATTTTTGCCTGAGGAAATAAAGGAGTTCACGGCTCAATAGAACACCACTGAAACAGATTGTCTGATTATTTACCTCATCACTGCTTGTGAAATTTCACTACAACAGACATACAGTCGCTGCTGCATTTCTCTGCATTACAAAATTTCACTGCTTTGAAAATGCCTTGGGTCTTTCTGAGATCACAGAAGAAACCAAGCGAATTTAAGTTATTTTTCAATTCTCGAAGGATAAAAATCAAGTTTGCCATTTTTCATTATATAAAACAAATTATAATCTAACCATAAAATAAATGTAAATATGTTCAGTAATTTGGAATATTTGTAGCATTTCAAGGTTGGCATGAAAGAGAATATGAATTGGAAGATTCTCAAAACAGATAATACTCCTAGCTTCATGAATAGTAAGATTAAACGAGAACTTACCAGTTTGAAGTTTGATCTTTATTTTTATGAGGAGTCGAGTTGAGGGACTACGTGAATAGAAGCCCGTACAGCCGTTGGTGCGTCAATCTTCAAGCAGAGCGGAATGAATTCACAGCTAACAATGACCGAAGTATAACGGTAAGATGATAAAACTAGAACTACCAGATGAGATCTTATGAGGGTGGGGGAGCGGGGAGGGCACGTAGTCCCTCAACTCGACTCCTCAATAAAATAAAGATCAAACTTCAAAACTGGTAAGTTCTCGTTTAATCTTACTATTTTACTTCGGAGTCACGTGAGTGACTACGTGAAGAGTTCAAAGCACTGTGAATTCACGCCGCAGACTCAAATCCGCCGTTCACACTGCATGGATTGACTCAAAAGTCGTTAACAATCAATCATGCATCAGTAATACATTTGTATAAATGGGAATAACAGTTTATGTACAAACAAATCATTAACAAACCCTCTAACTCAGGGGAAAAGTGTAACAGTACTGACACCAGAATCAGCAAACACCCCGAACCTTGAAATCGGCTTGTGATAAAACCTCTGAATTAGCTCACTGAACCATCCTGCGGCCGCGAGAAACCTTGAAATCATTTGCACCGACACCTTACTGTGTGGTTTTTTGTGACTAATAAACAAACCAACTCTGTTTCTCTCAGAGATTTAGTAATCTCAATGTAACGAGATAAATGTGAGACTATACAGAAGCGATCATCTGCGGAGTATGCTGAAAACACAATCTTACATCCTGTCATGCCTCTTTTATTATGTTTAAGCAAATCATAGACATAAAATATAATGGCATCAGCCGACACATGCATTTCTATCTAGCCGTAGCTTTTTCAACATTTATACACGTTGAGCTGAAACCAACGCATAAGCATGACCACCTTCATAGATAATTTGGCTACTGATAGGCTTGTAACAGGAGCCCACTGGCGACGAGCCATAAAAACTTCACTCAAATTCCAATACCGGCATACCTGGGTTTAGGAGGATTAAATTGAAAACTCCCTTCATGAATTGTGAAACTAACGGATGTCCCTACTGTATGCAATTCTTGCATTCATAGATAAATAAGACAGAGCACTTCTGGCTGAATTTAATCGCACTGTAACTTAATTTTTTCGGGTCAATTAAAGAGTTGACAAACTCCAATACATCCGTGATCCCTGCAGTTGTGATATACAACATCCTGCTGTAGGCAGAATTGCTCCCACTTGCTTATATAGGTGATATATTGCTGCTGTGTACTATCCTGCAGGTCGACGTTGAGAACATCCACCGTCCGATTGAAACAGTCCTCTCCCCAGGTATGACCTCCTTAAAATCTGCAATTAACAGATCAATACGATCCTATAAAGGATGTTGATCCCCAGTGACTGGATTTACCAGTAGATTTTTATTCTTGGGCATAAGCCATGTAAGGCTCCCTAGCCATTTGTAATACAACGGGAAAACCATGCCCGTGTAGGCCAACCTGACACTACCAATACCCCTGAAGCGGAGTCCTCCTTGATCTTTTGCAACATCTGCTGATGAGACAGAATGGAGAAAATACATACACACAAACATTCCTCCCCAATGCAGCGAAAATGCATCCACTGCTACTGCCCCAGGATCTGGTTACCATGAAACATATATCTAGGTAACTGATGATTTAATTGAGATGCAAACAAGTCAATATCTGGCAATGCATACTGATCAATCATTTTGGTTAAATACATCCTGATTTAACATCCATTCAATGTTGTCATTCAAACTGACGTGACCTCTTCCTGGCAAATAAAGTGCTGAAAGCCAGATATTTTGGTCAATACACCAGCTCCAAATCCTGGTTAGCCAGTCTATCACAAGACTGTGACTTAACTCCACCCATGTGGTTAACATATACACTGCTGTGGTGTTGTCAATCTGACCTGCACATGCATATCCTCCTTGTAGAACAATAAGCTTTGAGCCCATACCAGGTGCCCAACAACTCTAAATAATTAATCCCTCTTAATTGAGGAAGCGATGTCTCATCCACATTCCATCTGCCTCCACAACTAGAAGACATATCTGTTGCACCCCAACCCAGTGCACTTACATCAGTCTGTAATATCAGTGACGGGTGATTCCACCAAAACCTTCCTTAAAATTTTTGAAACATGTACTATCCACCATTGTATGTCAGCAATCGCCCCAGCTGACAACGGCATAGGCCTATCAAAAATGGCCCCTTTGTATTCTCAGCGCCTGTTCCTTTGATAGTTGTAATTGTTGATAATGCAGAGGACCATACTGCACAGCTGGAAAGGCTGCAACAACTTCCCAATAAAGCTGGCTACTTGTCTAATCGAAGGCCGTTATATCTCAACGAGATTAACACAGTCCTCAATTAACTGATTCAATTTAGCCCTGGGCAAAAGTTACCAAACATGTGATTGGAATTAATGGTAAATCCCAGATATCAATAATTTGGACTGGTGATAATTTAGATTTATCTGGGTGAATAACAAATCCATTTGTTCAAAAGTGATTTTAACAATGAAACTGATGATTGAGTTTCAGCATGAGTCTTTCCAACAATCAGAATATCATCTAAATAGGCCATTACCACATGCCCTGAGCTCTAAGTAAAGCTAACACAGGTTTTACCAATTTAGTAAATAATCTAAGAGCTGAAGTTAATCCATTCGGCAATGTCCTGAATTGCCACAGCTCAGTCATCCAAATAAATTTCAAATATCTTCTATCATCACCATGAATAGACACTGCGTAATTACACATTCTTGAATCAATGGTTGCCATATATTACCCTTTGGACACTAGATGTTTGCCGTGGTAAAGGTCTCCATTTTGAAATGCCTATAACAAACAAATTTGTTCAAATTGGATAAATCCAGAATAATTCTACATCCCCCAGTCTTTTTAGATCTGGGAAATTATACTTGACAGAAATTGTTGACTTTGATATACAGAAGGCTCAATTACCCCTTCTTATGTAACAACTGAATCTGCTTGAATAAGCACATTTTCCTCATCTGAAAATAAGTTTACGACTAGGAAAATGTTGACTAGGTAGACTGTCCTTATAGTAAAATCCAATTTTTCACCCCTTCAATACACTAAGTATGAACAAATCTGATTTCAACTGCTGCCATTGTTTGAGAAACAATTTTAACCTTCCCCAATTTGAACAGGAACATCAGTTAATTCATCGTCTGTCAATGTTATATTCCTTACCAGCATCTTTCCTTGCGGCCTTGTTGTCCTCGACTTCTTGTAGTGAACCTTTTTTGCCTTGCTTCCAGCTGGCTTAATGAGGGCCATGGTTATAACAACCTCATAACAGTCTTTGACCCTTTTTGCAAGGTTACCACCAAACAACAGATTTCGTGGTGGTACACTGGTTTCAAAATGCATTACAAAGGAGTTCCAGTTCATCTGCTGTGCTTCAACCATATCATTTGTATCAGTAACTTTCACCACAGCTGTTAATACCTGCTGACAACAGTTTAAGCACTTTTTTAAAACTTCATCTCCTGGGCCCTAGCAGGCAAACCCATCTATGACCAAATTTGGTGATTAACCACCGGTACCTTCAGGAGATCACAATTAACAGGAGCTTTATAGTTTTTTGCTACTTCATCCATAGCTAGCTCCTGTAACTGGTGGGAGAGCATATACTGAATGGCTTCAGCCAATTCTACATCAATCGCCTTTCCTGCCTCTCTACACTCAGCAAACTTCCCAGCAATGTTCGGAATTACCTCCAAACCGAACACCTTTACTGCTCTCCCCCAGCAAAACTGCCCTGATTAGAACATCCTCCTCACAGGCAGGATAGTTCTGCAGCCCTGAAAACAGGTGCTGCGTGCACAAGCTCTCCATCAGCCTGGCTTGGGCATCACTCCTCCTCACGGAGCTCGAACATCCTCCTCACAGGCAGGATAGTTCTGCAGCCCTGAAACAGGTGCTGCTAGCACAAGCTCTCCATCAGCCTGGCATGGGCACCACTCCTCCCCACGGAGCTGGTCCCTGTCGAGCATTCTTTTGAAATAGCAAATCTCGACGTGGGAGAGCCGTGAGCAAACGGACTCTCCAATGGAGGGTATAACCTCCAGGCCCGACTCATTTACGGGCCACAGAGGACTTGCCAGCGGCCTTCCCCCTACTGACAAGCCTCCACTGCCCCCCGGCAGTGTGGGTCCGCAACCCACTGGCTGTGTAGCCAGCACCGGACCAGGTGTACCAGACGGGCCTCCATCCTCAACACTCTCCTGCCACTTTACCTTTCTACCCCCGGAGCGCCTCGCCGACACCTTCTTCCCTTTCTGCAACATTCTCTACCCAAACTGTCGCGGAAAAAGGACATGCGGTAAAAGTTTTTTAAAAAACCTTACCTGTTTGAACTTTGTTAACAAACTGCAAATTGCTGGAGAATCGAGGGTGAAGTCTGAAGAAGGGTCTCGACCCGCAACATCGACCATCTCCCTCGCTCCTTAGATGCCGCTGCCACCCGCTAAATCTCCAGCTCTTCGAAAAACCGCGGTTTACACTTACCGCTCGGAGGAGCGCTGCTGCTCCAACGCCCGACTGCACCAGCGTCTGACGTCATGACGCACCAACGGATGTACGGGCTTCTATTCACGTAGTCACTCACGTGACTCCGAAGTAAAATAGCTCATAAAGCTTTTATCCTACATACATCCAATTTCTTACTTAATCCACAAAATGGCCTGAGCTGCTGCTGCTGGCGCCGATGATGGCGGCCACAGTGTACTGCTCCTTGCTGTTTTGTATGTATTTGTTTGTTTGTGTCGTCTGTGAAAACCCTGCAAAGATTACTTTCACGAGAGAGGCACTCATAAACATCGGACATATAGTACCTACAAACATCGTTCCGGATTTCTCTCACTCGCTGGATTATTTGGGCATACTCGTCGGCGGGGCTGTGGCTGCGTTCAAGGTCTTGAGGCGGAGGAGGACCCGTGGGAAGCGCTCTGGAGCACTCACCCGACTCCGGCGACGAGGATCACACACCACTCCCGAGCATAATCCTGGCAAACGTACGTTCTCTGAAGAACAAAGTGGACGAACTGCAACTCCTGCATCGGACAAACAAGAACTTCTCTCGAGCTGCTGACCTGCTTCACCAAGACCTGGCTTTGTGAGTCGACCCCGGACAATGCGCTGTAACTGGCTGCCTTCCAACTTTACAGAGCGGATCGCGAAGTGGAGGCAGCAGGGAAATCAAGAGACAGTGGAATATGCTTCTATATCAACCAGGACTGCTGCAGCGACATCACGGTACTGTCAAACTTCTGCTCTCCCAACCTGGAATACCTTTTTATAAACTGCAAACCCTTCTAATCGCCGAGAAAATTTAATTCCTTTATTCTCACTGGAGTTTACATTCCTCCCCAAGCCTGCGTACGTGAGGCACAAGGGCAACTCGCTGACCAGGTAATGAGGGTAGAGAGTGACTTCCCGGGCTCCATAGTCAATGTTTTGGGGGACTTTAACAAAGTTAACCTCAGCCATGGCCTTCCAAAATACAGACTTCATATTACCTGCCCCACCAGAGGGGAGAGAACACTCGATCACTGTTATACGGCAATCAAGAACTCATATCGCACTATTCCCCGGGCAGGTCTGGGTCTCTCTGAGCATTGTCTAGTTCACCTTATTCCGACCTACAGGCAGAAACTAAAAGCTGCTAAGCCTGTGGTCAGAACAACAAGAAGGTGGACAAGCGAGGGCATTGAGAACCTACAATCCTGCTTTGACTGCACGGATTGGATTGTGTTCCGGGAAGCAACCACAAGCCTCGATGATTATATGGACACTTCATATGTCAGCTTTTGCGAGGACAGTTCCCCCACTCCCCAACCAATACAGCCAGACCCCAGTCTGCAAAGAATAGACCCTGCAACCTCTCCTTCCCATTAACCACTTCACGCATACTTTAGGCAAGACTCCTGTATGAAAAGACTGGACCATTTCCTACCCCAACCAACACTTCACACCCACTCACAGCATGACCTCAGTCTGCAAAGACTGGGCCCTTCTACACCCACCCCCCTCCAATCACCACTTCACACCCAATTATCCACACCCTCCTTGCTGAACAACATCACTTCATCAACAATAACTATAGAGGAGGTGGAGAGGCTTTTCAGAAGACAGAAAAGCAGGAAATCTCTGCCAGGACCTGACAATGTTTTCCCCCTCTGCTCTCAAGCTCTGTGCCAAACAACTGGCACCGGTCTCTACAGACATTTCTAACCAGTCCCTGCAAACATATACTGTCCCTGCCTGCTTCAAAGTCTCCACTATTGTCCCTGTACCCAAAAAGGCAAGGATTACTTGTCTTAATGCCTGCAGGCCTGTCGCACTGACCTCTGTAGTCATGAGGACACTTGAAAGGCTTGTGCTGGCCAAGCTGACAAATATCACAATCCCCCTGCTAGACCCTATGAAGTTTGCATATTGGGCCTATAGATCTGTGGATGATGCAGTCAACCTGCACCTGCACTTCATCCTACAGCACCTAGATGGCCAGGGGACCTATGCGAGGATCCTGTTTGTTGATCCTCTGCGTTCAACAACATTGTGCCAGAGCTACTACACTCCACATTTTCCGAGTTGACTGTGCCTGAACCCCTCTGACAGACAGGAAGCAGCATGTGAGGCTGGGAAAGCTCATCTCAGCCAGCAAACGCTCAGAATAACGCTCCACTACTCTCTCTACACCAACGACTGCACCTCAACAGACACCTTTGTCAAGCTTCTCAAGTTTGTGGATAACACAACCCTGATTGGACTGATCCAGGATGGGGTGGAATCTGCCTTCAGACAGGAAGTGTCACAGCTGGCGTCCAGGAACCATCGCAGCTAACGAGCACTCAAAGCTCTTAAGACAGTGGAATTGATTGTAGACTTTTGGAGAGCTACCCCTCCCTTCACCCCACTCACCATCAACAAGACCACAGTCACATCTGTGGAGTCTTTTAAATTCCTGGGAACCATCATCTCCAAGGACCTTAACTGGGGGGCTACCATCAACTCCACAGTCAATAAGGCACAACAGAGGATGTACTTCCTGAGGAAGCACAATCTGCCACAGGCAATGATGGTCCAATTCTACATGGCCATCGTACAGTCTGTTCTCACCTTGTCCATCATGGTCTGGTTTGGCTCAGCCACCAAGCATGACACCAGGAGGCTGCAACGTATTGTCCGATCAGCTGAGAAGGATATTGGCTGCAACCTTCCCTCCATTGATGAACTGTACATTGCAAGAGCCAGGAAGCGAATGTACAAGATCATCTCTGACCCCTCTCACGCTGGCCACAATCTCTTTGAATCACCTCTCTCTGAAAGGCGACTCCGGACTGTCAAAGCTGCCACAGCCAGATATAAAACAGTTTTTATCCACGAGTAGTTGCTCTACTCAACAACCAAAAATCTGTAGCCTCCCTTTGATCTGGTATTTTGTTGGTTCACATGCTTGATCAATGGTAAATCATTAATGTTTTATTATTATTAATGTTAAGTGTTTAATGAGTCATTCGTAACTGTCACTGTATGTCATGTTGTTACTTGTGGGCAGAGCACCAAGGCAAATTCCTTGTATGTGAATACTTGGCCAATAAACTTACTTACTTAGTTGTAACAGTGATTATTCCAAGTGTGAAAATTGTATCTGTAAAAGGTTAAACATCACAACATAATTTGGTAGCAGATGCTTCACAGATTTAAGATACGTACTACTAATCAGAAGATTTGCTTTCTTTATTTTAAACTTACAGGCATGTACCTGACTTATAATTTTACTTCGGAGTCACGTGAGTGACTACGTGAAGAAGCCCCGCCTGGCGCATGCGCGTCATTACGTCGACGCATGTCGCTTGGAAGGAGCTGGAGAGCGCAGCTCCACCAGTGGTGAGTGGAAACCTCGTAGGTAAGTGTTTTTATAATACTTTACAGAGAGTATTTCAGCTCTGTAATGCTGGCTTGCGAGTCAGGAAGGGACTGGTGAGGCCATGGACAAGAACCTGGCTGCCAACATTCATTATTTGGTTTCTCACCAGCTCCAAGACACTGTTATGACTGAAACAGCTGAATTATATAAAACACCTGTCAATTGTGCCTCGCTCAGGCTGCCAACAGTAAATTCTGCAATTTGGGCACCCATGAGTGCAATGATGCGAGGGCAGGAAATGCGTTTCCAGCATGTCCTCAAGCTGATATCAGCAGGCTTCACTGCATTTGAGAAACAAATACAAGGGTCAACAATGTCCAAAACTCAAAAGGACATGCTTGTTTTGTTTTGCAATGCTTATGTTGAGCTTAATTGCATGAGGAAAATCGCCATTCGGCCAACATTGCACCCTAAGTTTGCAGGACTCAGTAGGGCAAGCAATATACAGGCACCAGATTATTTATTTGGTGAAAATCTGCCAAAACAAATAAAAGATATCGATGAAGAATCAAAAATGATCGGCCTTTTATCCCTGCTCCGAGAAAAGAAGCAGGTTGGATACGAAGGGGGTTTGATTCCGGGGCAGGGACCAGCAGAGGCAGGGCAATGGGTGGAAAATACTATTACCCAGTCAGCCCAACATCAACCCTTATATTGGATGGGTCAGCTGTGGCAATTTAAAGCATTACCTAATGGGTTAACTTCAGCTCCCAGGCTGTTCAGCACTGGCGTTACTGAGGGCTCAAAATCACATTGTAATGATTTATCTAAATGATATTTTGATTGTAAAAGCCACTCAGAAGACAGCAACCACAAGCCTATTTAAAAGGCTAGGGTTTCCGGTCCATCCAACAAAATCTAAGTTAAAGCCATCCCAAACAATTGATTATTTGGGGTTTGTCATTAATTCAGTTGATATGAATTAATGACAAACCACACTCCAGTGGTATTCTGAAATTATATCATGTTTAAATTTAGAAAAGATTAGGAGTGACATTGTTGAATCCCTGGTTAAATTTAATAAGACTTGGGGGAAAATTTATTGAAAACCTTCATACAATATAAATTGCTCCCTCTTTAACCGTTATAAAAACTATTTTACTTCTATATGGTGGAACGGACTTGACATCATACAGACTTAAATTGTTGAAACTTTTAGTTCAGATTTTGTTTTGCTTTGTTTAGTTTTTATTTATTTATTTTATTTTTAGTTTTATTTTGTTATTATTAATTTATTTTTAGTTTAGGGGGGTTTGCTTTTTCATTTTCTTTTTGTCTTTTTATTTTTGTGTTTTTTTCTACATTTATAAGTTTTCGTTTAAAGATTTAACTATATTTACATAGAGGCAGGGAGGTCTATACTTAATGTGTATTTTGACATTGGTCTCATATCAGGTTATACCTGTTATTAATAGGATCCTCATCCCTATGTATCAATGTCATTGTTATGTTTATCACTTTTTTTTGCTCTGTTTTTTTAAAAATGTTTTATTTTTGTTTTCTTTGGAAAAAAAACCCAATAAAAATATTTTAAAAGAAAGAAATATAATCTACCTAACTCATTTCTTTAGATATTTACAAATTAGACATTTTTTGAGGGCTATGCTACCCTTTTTTCCATTACCACATCAAACTGAAATCTTGGGAAAAAAATTACATTTGAACCGTTATCTGAAGGGCTTAATAACAACTATTTATTACAAATGAAATTTGTTATGAAATTACAAATAAATACATTTGATAAAATTAAGAATGACTGGGAAAGAGAACAAATTTTTCTATCTATAGAGAAATGGGACAGGATTCTTCAATTAGTTAATACTTCCTCATTGTGTGCAAGACACACTTTGATACAATCAAGGAGGTTCACAGAGCTCACATGTAAAAAGATACGTTAGCTCGTTTTTATGGTCATATAAATCAAACCTGTGACAGATGTAATTCAGAAGCTGCCTCGTTGACTTGTTTTGGTCCTGCCCACTTTTGGGAAAATATTGGAAAGACATCTTTGATACTATTTCTGTAGTCTTAGGTATTGATTTACAACCTCATCCTATCACTGCAATTTTTGGGCTACCAATGTTAGATTCTATTCATTTGTCCCGCTCCGCCCATCGGTTGATTGCTTTTACCACTTTAATTGCCAGAAGATCTATTTTATTTAAATGGAAAGTCTCTAATCCTCCAACCACACTCCATTCGTACTCTGAAACAATATCATGTTTAAATTTAGAAAAAATTAGGAGTGACATTGTTGAACCCTTGGTTAAATTTGATAGGACTTGGGGAAAATTTATTCAACATTTTCATATGACATAAATTGTCCCTTCTCCAACTGTTATAATAATTATTTTACCTTTATATGGTGGAATGGACGATGACAAACAGGGCTTTAATTGTTGAAATTCTTTCAGCCCAGATTCTGTTTTGCTTTTTTTTCTAGACTAGGAGGGTTTTGTTTTTTTGTTTTTCCCTTTTTTTGTTTTTTTCTTTTTGTTTTTATATATATGTTCTCTTTTAAACACTTAACTATATTTACATAGTGACCAGGAGGTCTATATTCAACGTGCATTTTGACGCAGGACTCATATTTAGGTTATACCTGTTATTAATGTAATCCTGATCCCTATATACCAATATCATTGTTATGTTTATCATTAATTTTTGTTGTGTTTTCGTTTTTGAAAAAAACTATTAAAAATATATATTTTTAAATAAAAAAATTATATAGAAAGCAAGGCAACTTTAATTAGGCAACACAGCTTCAGCAATTTGAAACCAAAGGCAACACAGCTTTAGCATTTCTAAATCAAGGCACCACAGCTTTAGCATTTCCAAATTATATTTTCATACCACATTAAGGGCACTGACCGGTCAGTAAAACCATTCACTTTAGTAGACATGTGTTCAGTGTTATTCACAGCTCAGGCTGAGAGATGTGACCCTCTAGCTCCCCCATCTTGCAGAGACTGACTGAGGCACTCAACACTTCTGGGTTTTATAGTCCCTCTGGAAGGGGCGTGGCCTTCAGGAGAGAGAATCTCAACATTTTTTAAACACTAATAACACTTTTATTTTTAATCGATGGGAAAAATCCTCTTGTCCTGCGCAGCGGAGGGGGACTCTGAGTAAGATGGCCAAAAATCACAGCCGTAAGTGGCAGAGTTTTTTCTAAAATCAATATACAGAACAACAGGAACTGGTCAAGATCAGACATTTAGTAATATAGATTACACAATTGAGCATTCAACTGAATTTATGAAAGGAATATTAAGTTTGACTATTCTGCTAGAGTTAATTGAGAATGTATCTATCAAAGTTAATAATGAGGGACCAGTAGATATGGCGCATTTGAATTTTAAGAGGCTTTTTATATGGTCTCACACAAGGGAGATTGCTCAACAAAGTTCAAGCACTTGAGAGTAATACTGATGTGGATTATAAATTGACTAACAAACAGACTTGGAATAAACAGATTTTTCTCAGGATTGAAAGATTGTATGGTACCATTGGGATTGGTCTTTGTGGCCCATCTATGCATGATCAATATTAGTGATTTAAATGAGGGACCAAACGATTGCTGATAGAATGATACCAATTGGATATATGAGTAGTAAGAGAATACAAAGAAACTGTAAGAATGTATCGACAAGTAACGTGAATGAGTAGCAGGATGACAGATGCTTTACACAGTGTATATACTTGAGATGATTCACTTCAGTAGAGAGGTTGGGATATGTTGAGGTGCAAACAGATTTTGTTGTCCTCATACTTTGGTCATGAGCTAACTTTGAGGTCAACTAGACAATTGGGAAACCAGGGAGTCTGTTGGCCTTTTGTTACAGATTTAGATTACAAGGGTGAAGGTTTTTTATGAAAATGTAGTTTGGTTTTTGAGATACAGACCCTTCGGCCCACCGAGTCCGCATGAGCAATGATTACTCATGCACTAGAATGATCCTACACATTAGTGACAATTTACAGAAGCCAATTAACCCACAAACTTGCATTTCTTTGGAATGTGGGAGGAAACAAGAGCACCTGAAGGAAATCCATGTGGTCACAGGGAGGACATACAAACTCCTACAGGCAGTACGCATAGTCTGGTTTGAACCCGAGTCTCTGACACTGTAAGTCAGCAACTCTGCCACTGTGCCAGTCTGTATGAAGGGTCTTGGTGAGACCACGTCACGTACACTCAGTAAAGGCAGAGATGAAGAACAGATGGAATCAGGTGGGGAGGGAATAAAGTGTGTAGGTAGTGGATAGAGGCAAGCAGGAGGGTGGGAGGGGGGGGGGCAAAAAGGTGATGGGGTGCAATGGGACACTGAGTAATCCTTAAGAGAGTGATAAATTGCAGATAGAATCAGATGGAGGAGGGAATACGGTGAGTAAAGGTTGTGGGTGGTAGGTCGATGCAACCAGGAGGCTGCGGGGAGCAAAATAGCTGATGGGGTGTGTGTGTGTGGGGGTGGGGAGGGGGGTATAGGAAAAGGAACACAAATGCAAAGTACGAGTAGATTTGAAAGGGAGAGAGTGGGGGAGTGGGTTACCTTAAACGGGATTAATTTAATGTTCATTCCATTGGGTTGTGGACTATCCTGGCAGAATATTTGGTAGTGTTCTACTGAGGTGTTGTGATCTTGAGGAATTGAATGGCCAAGGCATGGTGGTGTAGGGGTAGAGCTAGTGCCTTACAGCTCCAGAGACCCAGGTTCGATCCTGAGACCCAGGTTCGATCCTGACTATGGTGCTTGTCCGTACGGATTTTGTACATTCTCCCTGTGACCTGCGTGGGTTTTCTCTGAGATCTTCAGTTTCCTCCTGCATTCCCAAGGCATACAGGTTTGCAGGTTAATTGGCTTGGTGTAAATGTAAATAAAAATGTTCCTAGTGTGAGTAGAGTAGTGTAAATGTGCGGGGATCGCTGGTCGGTACGGACAGAGGCTGAAGGGCCTGTTTCCGCGCTGTATCTCTAGACTAAAAGTAAACTAAACTCCTAGTCCTTGCCATTTATATTGATGTAAGTCACCTCTTGCATGCTACTCATGCTGTTAACAATGGGAGTTGCGACAAAAATCTGATTTGCATGTATGTGAATGGCTCACAAACCAAGTGAGGTAAAACGCTCTGCTATCTCCGGAAGCTACAAGTACACCTCTAAACATAAAATAGCAAATCAATGTGGTGATGGGAAAGTGATGTCTCCCAGAAGAGAGAGAATTGCATAACAGATCTGCAGGGAAAAAAATCTATTTAATATGGTCAAGGACAGGCAGAATGAGAAGGGCATTTTAAATAGTGTGTGTGCCACTGGTGATGATACATAAAATTAAAGGAATAGCTAAGGCATTGATATGCATATTGAAACAGCCTTGGACTCTTGCATCTTGAGAAAAGCTATGTTTCTTGATTAGAGGATCAGGAAGATGCCACTAGCAAGAGGAATATTAAAGTTGGCATATACTAGTGAAACCCGGAGAATGTCAAGAGAAACAGAATGTGAAGTCCTGCACGAATAAGAAACCATCTAAGCATCTAATTATGGTGGCTGATAATGTGAATAATCCAAATCTGCTGGGTTGAGAATGGATTGGAGAGAGTATTCAGCAAGAATACGTCATGACCATACAGTATTTTTTTTAAAAAAGCTTCTGTACTGTTCTGAAAAATTGTTTAAGAATTCATGCAGGAATGTTGAAGGATGCTAAGCTTGGGTGTACCAAACAAAATGCCAATCCGATCCATTGTAAATGTACATCTACAACATATGAGTGACACAGGGGATTGGTGAATGTGTCACTATAATGCTACCTAGAGCAAGTGAGACTGTTCCAGCTCACTGGAGATTAACTAGTGAGCTTGAATAGAGTGGTAGATAATAAAGGAAGGCCTAGAGCAAAAAAAAAGATGCATTAAACTAAAAGAAAACTGGCATTAAAATGATAAGGCAGCTGTACTTTAAAAGCAGCTTTGTAACTTTCTTCCATAAACATGGCCAACATTTATATTCCAGCGAAGAATCACAAGAAGTTTTAAATACATTTAAAAGCAGAATGTGAGCAGAATTATACATGATATTTATATTACTAAAAGTCTGAACTTGACCACTTGGTTTGAAATAAAGCACAGCAAATGGTTGGTGGTGGTTGATTTGAAATAAAGCACATGATTAAAAGTCTAAACTTGACAACTTCCTGTTTGCACTGTATAATGGTTTTTGATAAATGCTACCACTTTCGGCTGTGATTTTTGGCCATCTTACTCAGTCCCCCTCCGCTTATCAGGTGCAGAGGTTTCTTCCCATCAATGAAAAATAAAAGTGTTATTAGTGTTTAAAAAATGATGAGACTCACTCTCCTGTCAATCACACCATGAAAGCCACGCCCCTTCCGGTGGGAGGGGGAGTGATTATAAAACCCGGAAGTGTGGGTGTTGCTCAGTCTCTGTAAGATGGGAGAGGAGGAGTCACACATCTGTCTGAGCTGTGAATCAACTGAACACACTGAATGTCCACTGAACTGTGAGTGTGGTGTTTTGTGTCATTTTATGAAGATTTCACCCTACTTGAAAGGATATGAAATTGCTTTAGAATATGGTGGCCTTGCACCCTGCGTGAAATGGTATTAAACTGTATTTGAATTTGGTGGCCTTGCACCCTGCAAGAAATGGTATGAAATAGCATTTGAATTAGGTGGCCTTGCACCCTGCTTGAAATGGTATGAAACTGCACTTGAATTTGGTGGCCTTGCACCCTACTTCAAGTGGTACGAAACTGCTCTTGAATTTGGTGGCCTTGCACGCGCTTGAAGTGGTACGAAACTGCACTTGAATGTGGTGGCTTTGCACTACCCTAGTTGCTTGAAGTGGTCAGAAAGTGCATTTGAATTTGGTGGCCTTGCACCCTGCTTGAAATTGTATGGAAGTGCACTTGTTTGGTTTTCTCACACCCTGCTTGAAGTGGTATGAAACTGCACATGAATTTGGTGGCCTTACACGCTGCTTGAAATGGCATAAAACTGCACTTGAATTTGGTGGCCTTGCACCCTGCTTGAAATGGCATGAAACTGCACTTGAAGAATTATAGACAATAGATCATAAATATATCTCCATTGAAGAATATCTTGTTTAATATTCCACTCAATCAGTTTATCTCTTTTTTTTTCCTTTTCTTTTTCTCTTTTTTATTTCCTACTGCTTTAAAATAAAAAAGAAAATTATAGAAGTACAAATAAGATTGATTGTTAATTTTAAAAATATTAAGAATGTATGTGACGTTAACATTTTCTTTTGTTTTAATTGGATTTTATATTTCTTCTTAATATGTAATTACTTCTAATAAAAATATTTTACGAAAAAAAAAAACTGCACTTGCATTTGGTGGCCGTGCACCCTGCTTGAAGTGGCATGAAAATGCATTTGCATTTGGTGGCCTTGCACCCTGCTTTCAAGTGGCATAAAAGTGCACAAATGTGGTTGCCTTGCACCCTGCTTGGTGGCATGAAACTGCATTTGAATTTGGTGGCCTTGCACCCTGCTTGAAGTGACATGAAACTGCATTTGAATTTGGTGGTATTGCACTCCACTTGTAATGGTATGAAACTGCACGAATTCAGTGGCCTTGCATCCTGCTTGAAGTGGTATAAAACTGCACTTGAATCTGGTGGCCTTGCACCCTGCCTGATGTGTTAAGAAACGGCACTTGAATTTGGTGGCCTTGCATCCTGCTTGAAGTGGTAGGAAACTGCACTTGAATTCGGTGGCCTAGCACCCTGCTTGAAGTGGTAGGAAACTGTACCTGAATTTGGTGGCCTTGCACCCTGCTTGGAATTTTTTGAAGATGTAACTAGGAAAATGGACAAGGGAGAGCCAGTGGATGTAGTGTACCTGTGCTTTCAGAAAGCATTTGATAAGGTCCCGCATAGGAGATTAGTGGGCAAAATTAGGGCACATGGTATTGGGGGTTGAATGCTGACATGGATAGTAGTGGTTGGCAGACAGGAAACAAAGAGTATGGATTAATGGGTCACTTTCAGAATGGCAGGCCATGACTAGTGGGGTACTGCAAGGCTCGGTGCTGGGACCGCAGCTATTTACAATATACATCAATTATTTGGATGAAGGGATTCAAAGTAACATTAGCAAATTTGCAGATGACACAAAGCTGGGTGGCAGTGTGAACTGTGAGGAGGATGCTATGAGAGTGCAGTGTGACTTGGACAGATTGGGGGAGTGGGCAGATGCATGGCAGATGAAGTTTAATGAGGATAAATGTGAGGTTATCCACTTTGGTAGCAAAAGCAGGAAGGCAGATTACTATCTAAATGGCGGTAAGTTGGGAAAAGGGTACAATGGGATCTGGGGGTCCTTGTACATCAGTCTATGAAAGTAAGCATGCAGGTACAGCAGGCAGTGAAAAAAGTGAATGGCATGTTGGCCTTTAAAACAAGAGGAATCGAATATAGGAGAAAAGGGGTCCTTCTGCAGGTGTACAGAGCCCTAGGGAGACCACACCTGGAGTATGATGTACAGTTTTGGTCCCATAATTTGAGGAAGGGCATTTTTAATATTGAGGGAGTGCAGCGTAGGTTTACAAGGTTAATTCCCGGGATGGTGGGACTGTAATATGCTGAGAGAATGGAGCAGCGGGGCTTCTACACTGTGGAGTTTAGAAGGATGAGAGGGGATCTCATTGAAACGTATAAGATTGTTAAGGGTTTGGACACGCTAGAGGCAGGAAACATGTTCCCGATGTTGGGGGAGTACAGAACCAGGAGCCACAGTTTAAGAATAAGGAGTAAGCCATTTAGAACGGAGACGAGGAAACACTTTTTCTCACAGAGTGGTGAGTCTGTGGAATTCTCTGCCTCTATGGAATTCTCTGGGGGTGGTGGAGGCATGTTCCCTGGATGGTTTCAAGAGAGAGCTAAATAGTGCTCTTAAAAATAGCAGAGTCAGGGGATATGGGGAGAAGGCAGGAATGGGGTACTGATTGGAGATGATCAGCCATGATCACATTGAATGGCTGTGCAGGCTCGAAGGGCCGAATGGCCTACTCCTGCACCTATTGTCTATTGAAATGGTAGGAAACTGCATTTGAATTTGTTGGCCTTGCACCCTGCTTGAAATGGAATTTCAAGGAATAGCCGTGAGTCAACTGCCAGCCCACCAGCCATGAGTGAGCTGCCAGCTCATCAGGCTTGAGTGACTGAGCTGCCACCCCAAGAATCCATTTGGCCAACAATCCATTTGACCAACGGGTCCCACTTTGTCGAGTACATTATATACATTGTAGATATAGAGCGATATATAGATAGAGAGAGATATAATTATAAAAAAGATTGTTTTTTGTTTGCTGCAGATTACAGCATCTGCATAATCTTGTGTTTCTAAAGCCCATCATGCTCATGTACTGTAGCATGATGGGCTAAAGAGACACAAGATACTGCAGATGCTGTAATCTGAAGCAAACATCAAATCGCTGGAGGAAGTTAACAGGTAGAGCGGCATCTGTGGATGCAAATGGATAATCAACATTCTTGGTCAGGACTCTGCATCAGTATTGAGAATGTAGAAGGGAGATAGCCAGTATAAAGCAATGAGGGAATTAAATAAAGCACAGACAAGCATATTAGGTGGAGCCAAGTGAGGAGGGGAATGATGGCTGATGAGGTTACAAATAACAAATGATGAGAAATTACAAATAACAAGGTTGTGGAGATAGATCCAGGAGATGTTAAGTATAATTATTCATCCAATCCCAAACTCATGTTTCAACCCTGATTTTGTGTTAAACCAATTCACCTTTTCCAGAATTCAAGACAGGCAGATTTGATAGAACAGTACAGCAGAGGAACCTGTGATTACAGTGCTGATCAAGGTGCAATTTAATCTGCACATCTGCTTGCATGTGGTCTGCATCTTTTAAAATCCTGCACATTCACATCTGTTGAAATGCCTTTTTAAATATTGCTATCATATTAGCTTCCACCACCTCTCCTGGCAGGATCAGCCTCTCTGTAAAAAATGTTTCCTTGTATATCTCATCTAAACATTTCCTGCTCACCTTAGACCCATGCCGTCTAGTATTTGATATTTCCACCTTGGGGGCAAAAACACCCTGTCTATGCTTCTCATAATTTTATATACTCTACTCCTATCAAGTAATCTCAAAGCTTCTCACGCTCTGGAGAAAACAATCCAAATTTATCCAACCTCTCCTTATAGCTCATAATTGCTAACCCCTGCAACATCGAACACCCCAGTGAATAGTGTGGTGGTGGATGTATGGAACAAACTGCTAGAGGAGCATAGTTAAGGCCGGGACTATCCCAACATTTAAGAAGCAATTAGATATTTGGATTGGACACGTTTGGAGGGATGTGGACCAAATGCTGGTTGGTAGGATTAGTGTAGCTGGGACATGTGGGCAAGTTGGGCTGAAGAGGCTTTCCACACTGTATCACTCTATGACTATGACTCTAATACATTTCTCAAAATTTTGTATCAGCTTGACTCTCTAGATCTGTACCTGATCACAGAAATTCCCTTCCTTCATTGCACCCCTCCCACTCTTCTCATTATGAAGCAACGAGTGACTTGAAACATCAGTTATGTTTCTACATATCAGATCTAAGTTGTTCTAGCACTTTAATTTAACTTTCAGTTTCCAACATTTACATATGTTTCTTATCAAAATGGAAATGATCACATTGTTTTACATGATATTTCTAGATCCAAGGGCACTCGGATGACCCATCTGAATTTCTTGTGGCCTACTTATGACCTATTAAATATGTCCTTTCTCACTTATCTGTGATGCCGTCAACAAACATAACAACTGCACTTCCAGTTTTCATACTTCATTTATATGCCTGCATCTCGCATTTTATGCATGTTTGATATATGCATTTTTGAAATAACATGCTTATTCCTTCAATATCAATTTAATATTAATATTTATGCACTGGCATTTTTAGAATAACCAGTACAATGAACATATACACGTACATGTTTGATTTAAGCATTTCTGAATTGCACGCTGCTTTTCAACCACGCGGCCCCGCGTAAAATGCGAGGTGCCTGTGTATTGTAACGTGCGGAGGGCCATCAACCATCCCTGTGGCGTGCTATTGATGGGCACTTTCTTTGTTTACTCTGAGCCAGTCAATCTTCTATCCATGCCAATATGTTACTCCTGCATGATGAGCAGTTATTTTCCACAATAACCGTTGATGTAGCAAATGCCTTCTGGATGTCCAAGTCCAGTGCATCCTTAAATTTCCATTTAACATGACAGATAACTTAGTTGAATGGGATTTGTATTTCCTTAAACCATAATGACTTGGCTGATTGCCTTTATTTTTTTTTTGTCTTAAATGCCCTGCCATAATGTCATTAGAAATGGCCTCTAACATTTTCCCAATGACATGTGTCAAACTAACTGGCATGTACGGTATTCTTGCTTTCTCTCTGCTTCTCTTTTTGAATACATGAGTTACATTTGCTGTTTTCCCAATGGAACCTTACATGAATCTTGGGATTTAAAAAAAAATAAAATCAATGCATTAACTGACTCATTGGTTAGTTATTTTAACAAACTGGGATAAAGTCACAGCCCTCAACTATTTCTTCGGTATCATTTCTGTAGTCATGGTAATTTTCCCGAGATCCTCCTTCCAATTCTCAGCAATTAAGGGACAGAGGTTTCGGGGTAACGTGAGGGGGATCTTCTTTACTCAGAGGGTGGTGGCTGTGTGGAATCAGCTTCCAGCAGAAGTGGTGGAGGCAGGATCGATTTTAACATTTAAGAGTAAAGTGGATAGGTATATGGACATGAAGGGAATGAAGGGGTATGGTCTGAGTGCAGGTAGATGGGACTAGGGGAAAACAAATGGTCGGCACGGACTGGAAGGGCCGAGAGGGCCTGTTTCCGTGCTGTAATTGTTATATGGTTATATGTTAATTATTTTCAGGAGGTTATTAATTTTCTGGTATAGACCAAAACACGACAATTTTCCTGGTGAAGACCAAAACAAAATACATTTGTAATTCATCAGCAATTCCTCAAATTTAAATTATATAGGACCAAATGCTAACTTTATTAACTCTTCTCTTTTGAAATAGTTAGATAAACTCTTATTACCTGTTTTTGTATTCCTTGCCAGCTCTTGGTTATTCTCTTTTTCTTTTCTTGTTAATTTTAAGTCATTATTTGCTCTGTTCTATATTCTGTCCAGTCTTCTAACCTTCCACCCATTTTTGTGCATTGCATATGCATCACAGAGTCCTGCAACCAAAGATTCTAGAGGAGCTTTCCTGCAATCAACCAGCCCCTTTGATCCACTATGTCCATGCCTCAGTTCAAATCTCAAACTATAGCAATCTCATTTCCCAACATTTTGTCATGGCTTTCAAGTAATTGTCCAGCTATATTTTAAATGTTGTGACAGTATCTGCCCCGATGTGTTTAAACATACAGGTTATAATAGGTTGGTATTTCTATGGCACTTGTCAGTGCAATAATCTGTGAAAAGAATACTAAGTTGTACTGCTTTGTGATCTTGGACCAATTTTATACCATGCAAATTTATTCAGGTCAAATTCAGGAATTGTAGTCTTCAAGTAACTGATGTACAATGCCAAACAACTGCCTATGCCTCAACAGTTGTATGCAGGGGAAAGGATTTTCACTATTGTCATCCAGCTTTATGTAGTTGAAGGAGGCCAATAACAAATAGTAAATTTACTTCGGAGTCACGTGAGTGACTACGTGAAGAAGCCCCGACAGGCGCATGCGCGTCATTACGTCCACGCATGTCGGACTGAACGGGCTGGAGAGCGCAGCTCCACCAGCGGTAAGTAGAAACTTCACAGGCAAGTGTTTTTGAAAACTTTGCCTGGAAGTATTTAAACTACGTCAAGCTGGCTCAAGCAGTCAGTGGAAGTCGGTGGTATGGAGCGGTCAGGTAGGAGAGTTCGCAGCAAGCGTGGGTCCAGCGATGCGGATTCACAAATTAGATCTGGTCGGCAGATTACAGAGGCAACGCCGGTTTCGAAACCGGGTGCTGTTTTACCGACAGCCGTTATACTAGATAGTGAACTTTCTACACCAGCTCCAGGGACTCAGGAGCCTGAGGCCACTGATAGCCATAGGAAGGCTAAAAGAAAGTCTATCAGAACGGTTTTGTCAGACGAGTCTGAAGAAGAAGGAGACTCCAGATAATAAAAGAATGTGGGGGAAGATGCAAAATATGGAGAAGATGCTCCAAACTTTGATAAATCAAGGGTCAAAGGCCCCAGTGATTCCCCAGTGATTCCCCAGACAGCTGCTCAAGAAGGCCCATATCAAGAAGAATATGTGGAGTATCAGCAAGGGGATTTCCTTCCAGCGCCTTGTTTTGGACTGGAGGATGCCTCCCTACAGTATGACTTGGGAGAAGCAGAGCAGGATGAAGCTGACCCTGATTCTGGTGTCCCTGCTCATGTGCATACAGCAGAGCACAAGAGTCATGCTCCGGATGTCCTAGAAATAGCAATGAGTTTTGCCATTCGGAGGGGACTGGTGAGGCAATGGACGAGTATCTTGCCAACAAAATCAATTATTTAGTGTGTCACCAGCTACAGCAAGCTATGATGCAAGAGACTACTGGCAAATATAAGACACATGTCAATTGTGCATCATTGAAAGTGCCCATGGCGAACCCAGCAATCTGGGCACCCATGAGTCCTTCTATGAGGGGACAGGAGGTTCGGTATCAACACGTCCTCCAACTGGTGGCTGCAGCAATTACTGCATTTGGCACAATGGTCAAAGAGACAATGATTACTCAAACTCAAAAAGATATGTTGGCTCTTTTATGCAATGCATTTATTTAGGTAAATTGCATCAGGAAAATCGCCATCAGGCCAACACTCAATCAAAAATGTGCTGCCTTATGTAAGGCAACTAATGTACAAACGCCTGAATTCCTGTTTGGAGCAGACCTTGTCAAGCAAATTCGTGAAATTGACCATGAGGCCAAAACATTTGCTTTAATGAAGCCAAGCATCTCAAGGCCACCTATTCGAAAGCCTGGTTTAATGTACCGAAGGTCGAATCCCGGTGCTGGGCCCAGCAGGGGGAGGCCAGTGGGGCAACGAGTTTACCCACCAAGACAGACCAGCTACAACCCCAATATGGGCAGACAAAAGACTTACAGGCCAACTGTAGAGGTACAGGGAATTTTTTGTTAACAATAACGTTTCTGGTGTACAACCTCCTATAGATTACAATTGTTTTATAATGAATGGTGCTGTATAACATCTGATATATTTATACTAAATACTGAGTCAGGTTCTACCATTGAGTTTATTTCAGGGATAGATCCACCTCAACAGCACAAGCCTAATAAAATGTTGGTGTTTTCTGCTCCAGAGACTGAACAGGTAAACGATGAGATTCAGAATTTATGCCAAAAAGGAGTGATTGAGAAAGCCATTAATCATCCTCAACAACTTGTGTCTAATATATTCCCCAGACCTAAAAAAGATGGGAGTTGTAGAGTAATTCTGGACCTCACTCACTTAAATTCTACAGTTCTCTATAGGCATTTTAAAATGGATACCTTCATTACTGCTACACAGCTGCTATCACAGGGCTGTTATATGGCAACTATTGATTTGCAAGATGCATATTTTTCAGTGCCAATTCATGCTCATTATCGCAGGTATTTGAAATTTAATTGGATGGGACAGCTGTGGCATTGCCTAATGGATTAAGTTCAGCACCTAGGCTATTTACTAAATTGTTAAAATCCTGTGCTGGGGCTATTGAGGGCCCATAATCACATTGTCATGGCTTATTTAGATGATATCTTAATTATCAGCAACACTAAAGAGTCAGCTGAAGAGTCGGTTGCAGCAGCCAAAAATGTGTTTGAGACATTAGGGTTTTTGGTCCATCCAACTGAGTCCAAGTTACAGCCAACCCAAAATATTGAGTATTTGGGATTTCTTATTGATTCAGTTGATATGACAGTAACATTACCAACATCCAAGGTTGTGGATATTGCTAATGTCTGTACTTGCCTCACACAAAAACTTTATCCCTCCATCCGAGAAGTCACCAAGGTCATTGGGAAATTGGTAGCAGCTTTCCCTGCAGTACAGTTCGGACCTCTGCATTATCAACATTTGCAAAGAGCAAGAGAGCAAGCACTAAAAGAGCATGCAGGCCATTTTGATCGGGTTATGCAATTACCAACCACAGCTCTAGCAGAATTGCAGTGGTGGATTGTTAATGTTAGTCAAGCTACCAATAACATTTTGGTGCAAGAACCTTCAGTGATATTACAGACTGATGTAAGCGCTCTCGGATGGGGGGGGCTACGGACACCGAGTCTAGCTGTGGGGGTAGATGGAATGAACAAGAAGGTTTGATTCTCCACACACAAGGAATCAATTTTTTGGAATTATTGGGGGCATTTTATGGGTTAAAGGCATATTGCTCCACAATGAATAATTTATATGTTCAACTCCAGATTGATAACTCCACAGCAGTGGCATATATTAATCATATGGGAGGAGCAAGATCAGTATCATGTGATAACTTGGCTAACCTCATGTGGCATTGGTGTATTTCAAGGAACATCTGGGTTTCAGCCATCTATCTACCTGGTATAGACAATGTGGTGGCAGACCATAGGTCGCGAAAGTTTAATGACAATATAGAATGGATGTTGAATTCTGAAATTTTTTAAACATATGTCACTTGATTTGTGTTGCCAGATATTGATCTGTTTGCATCCACATTAAATCACCAGTTGCCTAAATATGTTTCATGGGAGTCAGATCCAGGAGCAGTAGCTGTGGATGCATTCTCGTTACATTGGGGGCACTCATTCTTTTATGCATTTCCTCCATTTTGTCTGATCACGAAATGCCTCACCAAAATAGAGCGTGATTCCGCACAGGCGTTTTGGTGGTCCCAGATTGGCCAACACAACCATGGTTCCCATTAGTACTCAGAATGATGGCTCAGCCATTCATGATCATTCCCAGCTGCAGTAATTTGTTGGTGCATCCGGTTACAGGAGAAAGTCACCCGTTACATGACCATATTAATTTGTTGGTCTGCAGGTTCTGACCAGACCATTCCAAGGCCTTGGATTGTCGAACAGGACCATGGAGGTTATCACTGCAGTCTGGAGAAATAGCACTCAAAAACAATATGTGGTTCACATAAAGAAATGGGAGATGTTCTGTGTACAATCAAATATATGTTATCATACTGCAAGCATATGTGATGTGTTGGAGTTCCTCGCTAAGTTGCATTTTGATGAGCACTTGAGTTATTCAGAACAACAACCTATTGGGTCTCATCCGTTAGTATCCCCATTTATGAGAGAAATTTTTAACAAAAACCCTCCTAAAGCTAGATATACAGAAATCTGGGATATCAGTATAGTTCTCACACTGCTTCGGCAATGGGCTCCAATTACCTCATTATCTATGCAGAGATTAACTCTTAAAGTGGTTATGCTAATGGCGCTGGTTTCAAACATTACAATTGTTACCAATAGATTGTACGCATTTGTCTGTAGATGACATTACATTTTAAGTCTATGATTTAATCAAACAAAGCAGGCCAGGTATGGCAGGAACCAAGGTGACATTTAAAGCATATCCTGTTGACCGAATGTTATGTGTAGTTAAACACTTAAGCCAATATATTGAGTTAACAAGGAGTCTCAGAGGTTCTGAGAGAGGACTGCTCATTAGTCACAAAAAGCCATATAAAAGAGTGTCAGTACAAACTATTTCTAGATGGTTGAGACAGGTTCTCAATTATGCTGGAGTCGACGCTCATGTATTTAAATCTCACTCCACCAGGGCGGCATCAACATCCGCGGCGAAGGCTCAGGACATGCCGCTAGGACATGCCGCTAGACCAAATCCTCGCGGCCGTAGGATGGTCTAGAGAATCAACATTTTCACAATTCTATGACAAACCTGTACAGACAGTGCCACGGTTTGGGCATGCTGTTTTGGGTTCCATTTAATTCATTTGCTTTGTTTTATATCATTGTTTGTAATTTCCCCCTGGGACAGAGGAGTTATTACTGTTTTTTATTATTATTAAAAATAGTTATTGAATAATTTGAAGCAATGTTCAATATATTATTTATTCACTACTGTGTCAACTGAAGCAGATTGTCATATGGAGTGCATCTACGGCATGAAAACACAGAGCTTTGAAATCTTCACATAGTCACTCACGTGCATCCGAAGTAAAATAGTAAGATTAAACGAGAACTTACCAGTTCGAAGTTTGATCCTTATTTTATGAGGAGTTACGTTGAGGGATTACGTGCCCTCCGCTCCCACCCTCATAATCTAAGAGATCATCTGGTAGTTCTAGTCTTCTTAAAGCCTTACTATGTTACTTTGGCTGTTTGTTTTCTGTGTTTTCATGCCGCTGCTTTGAATTATGACGCGCATGCGCCTGGCGGGGCTTCTTCACGTAATCCCTCAACGTAACTCCTCATAAAATAAGGAACAACCTTTGAACTGGTAAGTTCTCATTTAATCTTACTATTAACTCCCACATTGTTTAGGAATCGTACATCAAGTTAATGCATGGTCATCCTTAATATGCCACACATTGAATTGGATGCTCTGGAGAACCCAATACTATTTATGCAATAAGGACCGTATCTTAAAATGCAATTACCAAAGAGAAAAGCTTTAAAACTCACGAGGGAGGTGTCTTTAACACAATGTCAAGCTTAACTAAAAAATACAAATGTGTTTTTATTGCTGAAGGATGTGATTCGTAGGCAAAAATGAGCAGCAGTAGGTTGAAGCACCAAAGTAAAAATAAACAATATTATTGAACTTCATCATATATGGGTAATGATCCAATACCTATGCCAAATGCTCACATGCATTCATTCCACTTCATTAGCTATTGAAGAATGGTGGTGGGGTAAATGAAGTAATGAAATCATTTCATTGTAGATGCTTGATACTGCTTATTGATTAGTTTGCAGGGCTGTAATTAGTGATTCCAAGCGAAATGGAAAATTGGACATGAAAGAACTCATGCAGAATATTTGGGAATTGTACATAAGAAGAGTGGCCAGAAGATTTGTCAATAGATTCAAATTAGTTTATTGTTATGTGCCATGAAATTCCTTATTTACATGAAGTTCAATGCAGTGTGCATAAAGTAATAAATAGAACAATGAGCAGAGTGGTTCAAAATTGTAGTATAATCTGATGTGCAAAATAAATTAAAGTATAATAATGGAATAATCAAATGAGGTAGAGGTAAGAGTATGTGGTAATAGGTCTAAGAAGGGGATTTGCAAAGGATGGTTGGTTCAAGAGTCTGATAGCAGTGGAGAAGAAGTGGTTCTTAAGTCTGGACATTCAGATTTTTAAGCTCCTGTATCTTTTTCCAAAGGCTAGAAGTGAGAAAAGGCAGACTTTCTGGACGATACTTCCAGCCTTCCTGATTAAAGCGCCACAAGGATAGACTGGATGGAAGGAAATGACGAGACCCACATGGTTTGGGCTGCGTTCCCCACACTGTGTTCAGGCAGTCGAAGAGAGCAGTTGCCAAACCAGGCTGAAATGCATCATGTCAGGATACTTTCTTCTGCTCATCTGTAGTATTTCAAGTGAATGTTGGTGGATATGTTAAATCTTTTCAGACACCAACAATAGTAAGTACACTGATGCACTCTCCTGATCACCACATCAGTATGAAGAAACCTGGTTATGTTGTGGGAGATATGGATGAATAGGAACTTGTAGCTTTTGACCATCTCTAGAGCAGCTCTGTGGATGAGGATAGGGTTGTGTTCATGCCTCACTTCCTTCGGTCAGCAATCTATTCATCAGATACTCAATCTCTTTCCTGTACTTCCTTTCAACATTGTTGATCCGGCTGACAATAGTGGTGTAATCTGCAAATTTAAAGACCATTGTACTTGTCCACAGTAATGGGTGTTCAGTGTGTAAAGCAAGAGACAGCAAATTACCTCCAGGAACACAAGTGTTGAGTATCAGGACAGAGGACATGTTATGACAAATTGTAACTGACTGAGGTCGGCAGGTCAGGAGGTCCAGAAGCCTTTTGCAGACTGAGGCCCCAAGGCCAAGTTCCAGAGGTTTAGGGATGTAAAGGTATTCATTATTATGATGTCAAAGACTGAGCTGTAGTTAGTGAATTGACATCCTGACATGAGTGCTTGGCTTGTCAAGGTAATCCAGAGCTCGATGTAGTGAAAGATCATCCTCTGTAGATCTCTTTTCCCTTTTTGCAAATAGCATGGATCTAGATTGTCTGGAATATTGGTGCAGATGTAGCCCTTTCTCAATCTTTCAAAGCATTTCACGATGATCAATGTTAGAACTACTGGGCAGTAGTCATTCAGACAGGTGACTTTACTTTTTCTTATGGACTAGAATGATGGAGGTTTCATTGTAACAGATGGGGACAGTACACTGTTGAAGTGAGAGTCTGAAGATGTCAGTGAAGATTGTGACCGATCGATTGGCATACAATTTCAGAACCCATCCAGGGTTTTCCTCCAGGCTACCTTCCAATAGCTTACCATTGGATTTTGGTTATGGAGATGTATGGGGCTATGGCAGCAGAGGATGGGGGTCACTCTGTGGAACTTTGTTTGCCCCTTCAAAAGAAGCATAAATGAGATTGAAGTCATGTTAGAGATGCATTATTGACGGAGAGTGCCCTCAATTTGACTTTCTAACCATGAAAATATTCAGGTCCTACCACACTTGCATGGCTTCCACTTGATCAAGTGTTTATTAGTTGTATGTAGCAAATAGGAACTGGAACAATGACATTCTTACGTACTGAAGCTTTACAGATACATTTAATGCAAAAGCAACACTGAATATACAATAGGTTTTCAGTTGTTCTTTGTATTGTCTAAGCTAGACTATGATAGTGCAAAACCAAAGTACATGCAGCAATCATAACGGTGCAAAGTGGTTCAGAAGGCTTGAAGTAGTTTGAGAAGAGCAGGGCTGTTCTAGAGCCTGATGAGCGACGGGAAGCAACTATTCTTGAACTTGGATGCAACAGTTCTCAGGCTCCTATACTTTATTCCTGATTGTAGCACTGAGAGGAGAGCATGGTCAGGATGGTGTGAGTCTTTGATGTTAGTTCCCTTCTTGAGGCATGTAGATCTCTTTGATGGTGGACATGTCAGCACCCATTATGGACCAGGCAATGTCCATGACTTTCTGTAGCCTCCTTGCTTCCTGACTGTTTAGATGTCCAAAACAGGCCACAGTGCAACCATTAGTATGATCCCCATCGTATACTTTTGGAAGTTCAAAATAATATTAGGCAACAAACTGAATTAGAGGTAGACAAATGTAGGAGAAACTCAGCAGGTGAGGCAGCATCTATGGAGCGAAGGAATAGGTGACGTTTCGTGTCGAGACCCTTTTTCAGACTCGAAACGTCACCTATTCCTTTGCTCCATAGATGCCGCCTCACCCGCTGAGTTACTCCAGCATTTTTGTCTACCTTCGATTTTTCCAGCATCTGCAGTTCTTTCTTAAACATACTGAATTAGAGACATCAAAGTATGAGGATTTAGGGGCATCAATGATTTTTCTTTGTGATTGCATCAAGGTGCTGGGCTAAGGCAACTACAGGAAATTGAAGACTGATGTCACTATTGTCCTGATAACACTGTGGCTCTTACTGTAACAATACTCAGCTGAAGTAAATAGGGACCGCACATAGTCAGAAACCACATACTCAGTAGTCTTTATCTCTGATCTGTCATCAGAGCAACACCATTCTCCTAAGGTGTCTCGCAAAGTAGGCTCCTTAAAAGTAAGATAATCACGTGAGCTTCCAAGGAAATTGACACTGAGAAAATCATTGTGATGATGAACGATCTAGGACTTGTTTCTGCTCATGAGGAATTTCAAGTTTTCTAAGGAGTCAGTATGAGCATGAGTGTAGTCGTGGCAGACTGAATGTTAGGGAAGCCCCACTCTGAAAATACAACTTGCTCCTCACAGAAATACACAAAACTGCTCCCCTTGAGGAATGAGTTTATTTTAGTTTAGTTTATTATTATTATTATTATTATTATTATTATTATTATTGTCACAAGTCTGTGGTACAATCTTCTTCTTTTCGTGTCCATCTTGTTACAAAAGTTGACCTCACTGTCATCGTCCATCCTGAAAAGGACACAAGCTCCCGGCGACAATCAGTGGAAGCCATCACTTGTCACAATAGATGAGGGTGGTAGAACAATTAGCTCAGGATACTTCCAGTTTCCAGCCCCGCGACGTGGACGTTTCCGCTATGCGGCCCGAGGTACAATGAAAACATTTTGTTGTTGTTACTATCCACTCTGCAAATGACTATACATAATTACAATCAAGTTGCCCACTGTGTACAGATCTGCTGGAGTAGAGATTTATAAGAGTGGAGTGATTGTAATGAATGATTGCAGATCCACCTCTAGGACCAACACGCAGAGAATTGCCTGGCTTCAGCGTCATCTTGGGCACTTTAGTGAGCTGAATATAGTGACAACGATCACTGATAGCCACTTAAAATGATTCTATGATAGGAAATTATGAGCCTCCATGATCTTGACATCGAGTGAGAGCAGTCCAAGCCTAAGAATAGGTCCTGAGGTTGGCATGAAGAATATCACATATCCCAGTGATGCCAGCCTTTGAAAACTCTTGCTGCACACACCTCATTCCTCAGATGGGTTCATGTGGGATGTTGTGCATCTGACGATATTGATATCAGCACATGGTGAACTGAGGTCTATGATGCTCCACAAATTGACTGCAATGCCTAGGGCAATTTACCTCATCAAAAAAGCAGTTTGAACTATGACTACCAGGACACACATCAATTATTTCTTCAGTGGTTACATTTTTCAAAAGGCTGCAATTTCAGCACTGTCTGACCAATTTGGCAGGTGTGTGGGCAATCTCCAGTCAGTTTGTCAGTTGTCTCGTGGAGACTTTCTTTGTTGAAAGAGAGACACTTTAAATGGTGGTTTGAATGTGGAACACAGAAGGGTGTGTAGAAAGAAACTGCAGATGCAGGTTTACAGAGAGTGGTGAATCTGTGGAATTCTCTGCCACAGAAGGTAGCTGAGGCCAGTTCATTGGCTATATTTAAGATGGAGTTAGATGTGGCCCTTGTGGTTAAAGGGATCAGGGGATATGGAGAGAATGCAGGTACAGGATACAGTTGGATGATGAGCCATGATCATATTGAATGACGGTGCAGGCTCGAAGGGCCGAATGGCCTACTCCTGCACCTATTTTCTATGTTTACACTGAAGAAAGACAAAAAATGCTGGAGTAAAGCAGCGGGTCAGGCCGCATCTCTGGAGAAAAGCAATAGGTGACGTTTCAGGTTGAGACCCTTCAGACTGAGACTGCAGTAGGGTGCTTTTAGGTACAGAGCGGAAACAGGCCCTTCTGCCCACCGAGTCCATGCCAACCAGAGATCCCCACATTCTAACATCCTACACAGTAGGGTCAATTTACAATGATATTGAGCCAATTGCCCCATAAACCCATATGTCTTTGGAGTGTGGGAGGAAACCGGAGATCCCGGAGAAAACCCAGGCAGTTCACAGGGAGAACATACAGATACAGACAAGCACCCATAGTCAGGATCGTATCCGGGTATCTGGCGCTATAAGGCAGTAACTCTACCGCTGTGCCACCATGTTCTTGTTTATTTTGTACACGTCATTTCTGGCCATAGATTCTCCAAGGAAGGTTGAAAATGAATGCTGCACTACAAATAACATGAACATCTGATGCTGGGAAAACATCAGACACTAACCTGGATCCCAGCCAGAACTGCCCAGACCAATGTTGTGATTGATGTAATTTTCAATCAGAAATGTGCTATTGTATGATTTCCTCTGGATTAAATTAATTTTAGAATTGTATAATGCTGAAAAATGTTGCACTCTCTCACCTCATTTCTGAACATATATACTTAATAAACATTCTTGCTAACAAAACAAATGTGGAAATCTTTCTACGGGAAGAAAATATTCGAGCCAGCACATTTTGAATATGTTTTTGTATGCATTCTAGTATACAATTACTTAAAATAATACATATTCTGATGATGGCAACATTTTCTTTTCTTAATACATGCATGTTCTTTAGGCAATTTCATCAAATAATTTTCCCCCATTAGAAACTTCAAAGAGAACTAACAGAGTGCACTGACGTTCAGCTTTGTGCTTGTAATTAAATACATTTCAAGTCTGAACTAAAATTATTTTCTCTGTACAATTCCAATGCAGTTTTGCCTGGTATGTGCCAACAGCCATAAATTGTGTATAATTCAGAATTGTCAAACATTTTGTACAGAGGCCAAAATGACTGTTGTGGATAATGAGAAACATCATTATTGAGGCAAGTTGGGGGAGGAAGGTAGGCAGGTAAAATCCTGACTCGGTGCTTGATGCTACCATTGATGTTATCCATTGCATTGAACAGCAGAATTGCTTTGTTTTATTTTAACAAGAAACTGCTCATACAATTTGCTATTAGAGTCATAGAGTGATACAGTGTGGAAGCAGGCCTTTTGGCCCAACTCGCCCACACCGGCCAACAATGTCCCAGCTACACTAGTCCCACTTGCCTGCACTTGGTCCATATCCCTCCAAACCTGTCCTATGCATGTACCTGTCTAACTGTTTCTTAAATGATGGGTAGTCCCAGCCTCAACTACCTCCTCTGGCAGCTTGTTCCATACGCCCACCACCCTTTGCATGAAAAAGATACCCTTTGGATTCCTATTAAATCTTTTCCCCTTCACCTTGAACCTATGTCCTCTGGTGCTCGATTGCCCAATTCAAAGATCAAGAGGAAAAATGTAAACGTTCTGATTAACGTTGTGAAATGCCCAATTATTTTCTTTTAAGACTTAATTATTTTCATCTGCAAGTTTGTAGTGAGCACTTCTTCGAAACTGCTTCAAGAAAATTGAACGTTGCACAATGATGTTTTGCAACAATAATAATGTTTCAATATGCAAATGTTTTCTTAAAGGCAATACTGTAGAAGTTTGCAGTCTGGGACTGCCACGTAAGAAATTGTGCAGTCAAAATAACCTGTAGCTTAATATTACCTTCCCAAGGTTCATAATGTAGGCTTCATCTTCACGGTGGGCGAGAGAAACACCTGCTGAAGGGCAAGGATCACCCTCCTTAAATGCCCATTAACCCTAACACCTTAATGCACCTTTGAATGGAGACCTGGAACAAAAAAGTTGTCATCGCATCCCGTCCAAGCAGGCCTGTGACAAGAAGACTAAGATCATTGGAGTCACAGCAAGAAAACAACTTGGATTGACCATTGCCCTACGAATGCTGGTTGCCTGTGCCATAGACACACTGCTACACCAGACAAGGACATACGCACATTCTTCAACAGGGAAATCAGCTTGTCATTATCACGGTGCTAGAGACCAGCGGCACTTGATGTAAATTGCTCGTTCTAAGCTCCCCCCCCCCCAGTCTAGTTTCAGTCAAAAATCACTGAGTCAAGCACTTGCACATCTAAACTTTATTTTGACAAAGCACAATTACAGTTCCAGCTACTGTAGCTAACCACCGCGGGTTCGATCCTCGTATCTGCCTGATCAAGCCCTCTAGGCCTCGCTCAAACAGAGGCATTCCAGAAGGTCACGCAGTTCCAAGTGCTCTCTCAGAAGATCGACACAGGACCTCGTGGTAGCAGACGTTTATAAGTCCCCAGACCTCAAGGGGCTGAACCACATGGGGGTGGTCTCTTTACAATCCAATAACAGATATTGTTTAACCCCCGTACATGACAGACATTTCCCTAACTCAATAATACAGTGGCTAATACATTGTATTCAAACAGTGTTTCTCAGAGGGAACGAACATTGCAACATGTGCCAAATGGCAAGAAAACCAGACAAGGCTCAATACTTAATTCAATCAACATCCAGCAAAGTAAAGCTTTGCAACATTATTTACAATGTGCATGTCTGGTTTGCATTCATCCAATACATTCTCTGCATTTTGCGCCTAATTGTCAGGGTCTGCAGATGATCCCATTCTCTTCCTGCAGCTCTGATCTAGGCTCTAGACGAACTGGCACCACTCTGTAGCTGCTCCCATTTCTCAGAGAGCACTTTTAAATTGGCCAAATGGCCTAGCAGCCCAGAAGCCTTTACTGAATTTTAGGGTCCTAGCCTCTTTTTGGCCAGGATTAACAACATACACACATTCTTCCACTGTCATCATCACGGTGCTAGAGACCAGTGGCACTTGATACCCAACTTTGATACCCAGTGAGATCTGCCCGCAAGTTCTTGGGTTGTCAAAGTTACCATTTGAATTGAATGCTCATGAATGCTCATGAAAAATAATGCTAGGCAATGAAATCATTAAAGAAAAGTTGTAGTCAAACAGCACAGAAACAGGCCCTTCGGCCCAACTCGTCCATGCTAACCAAGATGCCCCATTAGACCTATTTGGCCCATAACTCTAAATCTTTTGCAAAACAATTTATTTAATCTTTACTCCTTTAATTTACTTGTGACATTAAAGTCTTAGTCTTATCACTTGTACCAAGGCTAAATTATTGGCGTCTCTCACAATTAAAAATATTAAACTAACTTAATTCCAAAAATAAAAAGGTTTGCTTGCATTTCTCCACACATCTGTTTATTTTTCCATTGTGAAATCAGAACATGTAAAGATTAATTCAATGGATATTTGTAGCAAAAATTATCTTATTAGGCTTTGGGGAAAGTCATCATCGGCAGTCACTCGAAACAAGTATGACTGTCCTCTCATGGAGGAAGCCTGTGGTCACTTTGTTTAATGTGGGGAGACTGGTGCACCATAAGCCACCCCATGGTAATTGACTGATCTAGGTCAGAATCCAGTGGCATGGAATCCAAGACGACCGGGGACCCTTTTCTGCTGCAGCCTTCATCCACCGTCCCAGCCGTTGTGATGCTCCACTAAAGGCAGCCACCATCGTCATTAGTAGTCTTGGTTGGATTGCTCTTTGTCAGAGACCTCCTCCTCGACCATACAACCATGGGTGGCACTACCAGGAGCATAGCTCCAGATGGCATCACTCTCAGGATCTCAGGACCACACAAGTTTCTCCACCACGACAAGGTGACAATCCACGGAGGATAGTGCAGGAGAATAGATGGATTGGCTTGTCCCAAAAAGCGTTAGCATAGACTTGGCTTTGGGATGAATGGCTTTCTTTTGTGTTGAAGTGCTTCTATGCCCATTGATCATTTTATTAATACCATCCTCATTTGGTAATATATATTACTAAAAGTCTGATCTTGACCACTTCCTGTTGTTCTGCATATTGATTTTAGAAAAAACGTTGCCACTTATGGCTGTGATTTTTGGCCATCTTACTCAGATTCCCCCTCCGCTGTGCAGGACAAGAGGATCTTTCCCATCGATTGAAAATAAAAGAGTTATTAGTGTTTAAAAAATGTTGTGATTCTCTCTCCTGAAGGCCATGCCCCTTCCGGAGGGACTATTAAACCCAGGAGTGTTGAGTGCCTCAGTCAGTCTCTGCAAGATGGTGGAGCAAGAGGGTCATGTCTCTCAATCTGAGCTGTGAATAACACTGACCACATGTGTACTAAACTGTGAGTGTGGTTTTACTGACCCTGGGTGTCCCTAATGTGGTTTAAAAATGAAAATGTGGTTGGTTTGCATAGCAAATAGTTGGTGGTGGTTGGTATGAAATGAAGCACAGCAAATGGTTGGTGGTGGTTGGTTTGAAATGAAGCACAGCAAATGGTTGGTGGTAGACAAAAGTGCTGGAGAAATTCAGCGGGTGCAGCAGCATCTATGGAGCGAAGGAAATAGGCATTGTTTCAGGCCAAAACCCTTCTTCAGGTCAGTCTGAAGAAGGGTTTTGGCCCGAAACGTTGCCTATTTCCTTCGTTCCATAGATACTGCTGCACCCGCTGAGTTTCTCCAGCACTTTGTCTACCTTCGATTTTCCAGCATCTGCAGTTTCTTCTTAAACAAATGGTTGGTGGTGGTTGGTTTGAAATTAAGCACAGCAAATGGGTAGTGGTGGTTGGTTTGAAATGAAGCACAGCAAATTGTTGGTAGTGGTTGGTTTGAAATGGCAAATGATTAAAAGTCTAAACTTGACAACTTCCTGTGTGCACTGTAATTGGATTTTAGATAAAACACTACCACTTATGGCTGTGATTTTTGGCCATCTTACTCAGTCCCCCTCTGCTCTTCAGGTGCAGAGGATTCTTCCCATCAATGAAAAGTAAAAGTGTTATTAGTGTTTAAAAAATGTTGAGAATCTCTCTCCTGTCAATCACGCCATGAAGGCACGCCCCTTCCAGTGGGAGCAGGGAGGGATTATAAAACCCGGATGTGTGGATGTGACTCAGTCGCTGCAACATGGGGGAGGGAGAGATCACAACTTTGTCTGAGCTGTGAATCAACTGAACACACTGAATGTCTACTGAACTGTGAGTGTGGTGTTTTGTGGTGTTTTGTGTGGATTTAAGGTAGTTTTATGGTGGTTCTATGGTGGGTTAACCCTGCTTGAAATGGCATGAAACTGCACTTGAATATGGTGGCCTTGCATCCTGCTTGAACTAGCATGAAACTGCACTTGCATTTGGTGGCCTTGCACCCTGCATGAAGTGGTAAGTAACTGCACTTGAATTTGGTGGCCTTGCAACCTGCTTGAAGTGGTATGAAACTGCACTTGAATTTGATGGCCTTGCAACCTGCTTGAAGTGGTATGAAACGGCACTTGAATTTAGTGGCCTAGCACCGTGCTTGAAGTGGAATGAAACTGCACTTGAATTTGGTGGCCTTGCACCCTGCTTGAAGTGGTATGAAACTGCACTTGAAATCATTCGCCTTGCACCCTGCTTGAAGTGGTATGAAACTGCACTTGAATTCGTTGACCTTGCACCCTGCTTGAAGTGGTCGGAAACTGCACTTGAATTTGGTGGCCTTGCACCCTGCTTGAAGTGGTAGGAAGCTGCACCTGAATTTGGTGGCCTTGCACCCTGCTTGAACTGGTAAGAAACTATACTTGAATTTGGTGGCCTTGCACCCTTCAAATGTTGGGTGTTTGATGTTGGAAGAGACCAATTTCAAGCTAGATTCAAATTATAGTTTACAATGTTGTACCAAGATGATTGAAATACACTGAAGAACTTTGAGCAAACTTTGTGGGTCGATGTGACAGGAGGTAAACTTGTAAAATATGAAAATATTTCTAACCTTTTAAAAGCAATCAGAAGCATGACACACTGATGCTCTGACAATCCAATGCACTCAAGATTTTTGTGGTGCTGAATTAGCAAATTTCCAGACCATTTGAAGTTTTCCCTATTAATATCCTATTTATATTTAAAGTCATGTGATAGGAGCAGAATTAGGTCATTTGGCCCGTCAAATCTTTCAAGTCTTTGGCCCGTCATTCAACCATGGCTGATCTATATCTCCTTGCTTTCACCCCATAACCCCTGACACCCATACTAATATAGAATCTATCTACATGTATATCTATCTGCCTTTAAAATATCCATTGACTTGGCCTCCACAGCCTTTCATGGCAAAGAATTACACAGATTCACCTCCCTCTGATTAAATAAATTTGTCTTCATCTCCTTCCTAAAAGAACGTCCTTTAATTCTGAGGCTGTGAGCTTTAGTCCTAGACTCTCCCACTAGTGGAAACATTCTCTCCACATCCACTTTATCCAATCCTTTCACTTTTCGGTATGTTTCAATGAGCTCCTTTTAAGCTCCAGCAAATACAAGCCCAGTGCCATAAAATGCTCACCATGTTAATTCACTCATTCCTGGGAACATTCTTGTAAACCTCCGCTGGACCCTCTCCAGAGCCAGCACATCCTTCCTCAGATATGGAGCCCAAAATTGCTCACAATACTCCAAATGCAGCCTGACCAGCGTCTTAAAGAACCTCAGCATTACATCCCTGTTTTTGTATTCTAGCCCTCTTGAAATAAATGCTAGCATTGAGTGAGCCTTCTTTAATACCGATTCGACGTGAAGAGTAACTTTTTGGGAATCCTGCACCAGCACTCCCAAGTCCCTTTGCACCTCCGATTTCTGGATTCTTTCCCCATTTAAAAATTACTCTACGCCTTTATTCCTACTACCCAAATGCATGCCTCCACACTTTGCTACACTATATTCCATCTGCCACTTCTCTTCTCACTCTTCCAACCAGTCAAAGTCCTTCTGCAGGGTCCCTGTTTTCTCTATACTACCTGCCCCTCCTATTTCATAACAAGAAAAATCGAATATAGGAGCAAAGAGGTCCTTCTGCAGTTGTACAGAGCCCTAGTGAGACCACACTTGGAGTATTGTGTGCAGTTTTGATCACCCTAATTTGAGGAAGGACATTCTTGCTATTGAGGGAGTGCAGCGTAGGTTTACAAGGTTAATTCCTGGGATGGCAGGACTGTCATATACTGAGAGAATGGAGCAGCTTGGCTTGTACACTCTGGAGTTCAGAAGGATGAGAGGGTATCTCATTGAAACATATAAGATTGTTAAGGGGTTGGACACTAGGCAGGAAACATGTTCCCGATATTGGGGGAGTCCAGAACCAGGTGCCAGAGTTTAAGAATAAGGAGTCTGAATCTGAATTTAGAACAAAGTCAAGGAAACACTTTTTCTCACAGAGAGTGGTGAGTCTGTGGAATTCTCTGCCTCAGAGGCCGGTGGAGGCAGGTTCTCTGGATGCTTTCAAGAGAGAGCTAGATACGGCTCTTAAAAATAGTGGAGTCAGGGGATATGGGGAGAAGGCAGGAACGGGGTACTGATTGGGGATGATCAGCCATGATCACATTGAATGGCGGTGCTGGCTCGAAGGGCCAAATGGCTTACTCCTGCACCTATTGTCTATTGTCTATTGTCTATTTGTTATGAACAGAGTATCATAATTTCTTAGATATTACATAGCATTATAACAACTTGTTCTAGTGAACACTAAATTTAAAGGGAGTAGGGAAAATTGGGACCTGGTCAGTTTAACAAGTGCCTGGGAATCTGGTCAGCATGGGAAATGTGGCTCAGGGAGCATGCCAGGTGCTAATCTATCAGGATCTCTGAGTCCCTCAGAGATTTTTCTTCAAGACAGCAGCATCTATGGTCTCTTTTGCCTTTATTCAAAGGCAAAAGAGACCATAGATGCTGCTGGCTTGAAGAAAAATATGAAGAGCTGGAGGGACTCAGTAGGTCACTTAACTTAGCACCTGTGGAGGAAAATGAACAAACAATGTCTCAGGTTGGGACCCTTCCTAAAACTTATGGCACAGGGAGGAGAAATTTGGCAAATTAAATGCTGGAAAGAGTGTGGCAAAATCTGGCAAATGCTGTTTGAGGAAGGGTAGTGGGCAGATAAGTGGAAATAGTAACAAAGACTAGAGGTGAGATGGAGACAAATGGCTGCCAAATAAGGACGGATGAGGAGAATTGCAATGTAAAGTTGAAGGGAGGGGTAGTGGATAGGAGGGATGGGAAGTGGAAAAAAAGGGAATATAAGGAAAAAGAGTGATTCGGAATAGGGAGTGATGGAGCTGAGCAAAAGGAAGAGGGGAAAGAAACTGGATGACTGGACTGTATGAGGTAGATGTTCGTGAGGGGAGAGGGAAAAAGTAGATGATAATGGAGTGGGTTGGGGAACATGGGTGCAGCACGACATAAAGGAGAACATTGGACTTTACTTTTTGCTTTTGGAAACTGTACACCATACTGCAATAAAATGATTTTGAACAGTAACCATAGCAAGTCACAGGGCAGATGGAACCTGAGAAAAAGATGGGGATTCTTGCTGGAGTCCCAGAATTGTTTTTCTTTTTGTACATTCCTGTGATTTATAATGATGCTCATGGACAATTT
Source organism: Okamejei kenojei (assembly GCA_035221665.1). Lineage (NCBI taxonomy): Eukaryota > Metazoa > Chordata > Chondrichthyes > Rajiformes > Rajidae > Okamejei > Okamejei kenojei. The sequence goes on along the minus strand of CM069141.1, from coordinate 22,346,869 downwards.
ACAGCATTATTGGAGCAGAGACAAAAAAAATGATTACTGTGGAGTATTTAACTCCATATTACAATATCAAAGTTTTCAGGTATAACTGCAAATAGATGAGATAGAGGAGGAAAATTATTTCCTTCTGTGGACCAAGGTTTATAAGAAATGAAGTTGGTCACATCCTCCACATACAAATTGTAGAAAATGCAAAGTCTCAACTTAAAAAGGAAAGTAATGCAAGCTCAATTGTTAGTTTTTAAATCTCATACAGGTAATATTTATTGACCAAAATTATGAAGAGATACCATGCAAAAATGGAATTAACTGAAGTATTAGCCACACATTTTTTGGTGGAACAAATGTCACCAGTTAAATACATTTCTCTTTTTTTCTATGTTCATAACAAATATTATCCAAGTTGCATGAATTTGTACTATCCGGCTCATCAATTAAGAAAAATGACTGGTAACTTAATATACAATAAATACTTCATGGAAAATATCACAAAGTTCTGTGTATTTAATTTGAAATATGTAATTACTGTTAGAGCTCCCTGGGCATTTTTTTAAATCGTGACACCCAGCCTTTTTAGCTCAAGTAAGCAACAAGAAAAGGCAGGCATTATTTTGCCTTCATATCAAGCGCAAGCCATTAACCTCCCCTACAAGGCAATATGGAGCCCTTACAAATCTGAAGTCAACAGACATCTAGGGAATAATCTCTTGTACCAAGAGCCTCTTACCAGCCCAAATACATCTCTCCGCTAGGTATCAATTATTTCATTTTCAGAATATTACTTTGGGAATTCCAGTGTCTTTGGCTGATTAATTATCCTTCTGACCCCAATTAGTTAACCGAGGAAAGAAATGCTTTCAATGTATAGTATAGCTGTGGGAACCATCTCATATCTGAAACACTGGGTAATGAGAATAAAGACCGGGTGGGTGATCAGCAGTCAGAGAACTCAAATTATCTTGTCAAACTGTAATTGCAGAAGTCAACTGGACCAGTAAAAGTTGAGGTAGAACATTTGTTCTGGTTGACAGCTGCTTTGTGCATAAGAGGCAATTTCTCACACATTTGATGGGAGATTTTTGAAGAAGTAATCAACAAGCTTAATAAAGGCAGGATGGTAGGCACAGACTAGATGGACTTCAGCAAGGCTTTGGATAAGGTTCCACAAAGTAGGCTGCTCTGGAAGGCTAGGTTGCATGAGACCTAGGGAAACCAGCTATTTGAATACATAATTGGCTTGATGGTAGGATGCAGAGAGTGATAGTGGAAGTGTTTCGGAGTGGAGCCCTATGACTGGTGGTGTGCCTCAGAGGTTGATGCTGGGTCAATTGTTGTTTGCCATCTATATCAATGATTTGGATAAGAATGTACAACACATGATGAGGAAGTTTGCAGATGACACTAATATAGGTAATATCATAGAAAATGAAGAAGCTTGTCAAGAATTACAGAGGAATCTTGGTTAAATGGGCTGAGGAATGACAAAATAAGCTTAATTCAGGTACATTTGAGGTCTTGCATTCTGGAAAGTCAACCCACAGTAGACCTTTGACAATGAAAGTCTGTTGTATGTTGCAGAACAGAGATCAAGGAAAATAAGTCCATAGTTCCCTGAAAGTGGCATCAAAAGGGTGGTGAAACAGGTTTTCGTCACACTCGCCTTCAGCAGTAAGGGCACCAAGTAACGAGGTTGAGATATTATCTTGCAGTTGCACAAGACATTGGTGAGGCTGCATTTAGATTATTGTGTTCAGTTTTAGTCACCGTGCTAAGAGAGAGATGCCCTTAAGCTGGAAAGAGCTCAAAAAGCTATACAAAGATTTTCTAGGACTCAAGAACTGAGTTATAAGGAGAGGTTGGTCAGGCTCAGACTTCATTCCTTGAAGCAAAAAACACTGAGGGATGATCTTTTTGAGATGTATAAAATCATGAGGGGTGTAAATAGGGTGAATGCACTGTCTTTTTTCCCCAGGCTAGTAATCAAGAACTAGAGGGCATCGATTTAGGGTGAGAAGAGAAAAAGGTTTTAACAGGAAGCAGAAGGGCAACTTTTTCATACAGAGCTACATATATGGAGTGTGCTGCCAGAGGAAATGGTTTTGGCAGGTACCTTAAAAGCAATTAAAAGGGATTTGGACAGGTACATGCATAGGAAAGATTGTGGGATATGAGACAAACATGAAGTAGCCTGGATGGGCATCTTGGTCGATATAGTCGATTGGACTGAAGGGCATAGTTCAGTGTATTCTGAGTGTACGCCTATTTAAGATCATACACAACAAATATCAACAATGGTGTGGATCAGTAATCATAAAATAGTTATGGTAATTGCAATTGTGGGAACACTATTGATAGTATTTGTAGTACTAGTATGACATAACCTGAATAAAATTATTTTGTTCTGTGATTCTAGCCATCTCTCTCTTTTCTAATGATTCTAATAATTTGGGCAATTGTTTTTCAGAATAATGATAAATGTGGTAGACCAATTCCTGAGTAGATAAAGGTATACGCCCTTTTTGTCAGTGTATACAAAAATTTAAGGAAATCGATGGGGTTCACGTTGTGAGACAAAAATAAAGCAAATACACTACGCATTAAGTGCAGGTTTAGATTAATTAAAAAATATAGTTTGCAAACAGGCCCTTCGACCACAGAGTTCATACCAACCACTGATCGCCCATTCACACTAGTTTTATGTTATCCCACTTCCTCACCCACTCCTTACACACCAGGGGCAGTTTACAGAGGCCAATTAACCTACAAACCCGAACATCTTTGGAATATGGGGGGAAACTGGAGCACCTGGAGGAAACCCACGGGGTCGCAGAGAGAATATGCAAACTTTGCACGGACAGCACCCCAGATCAGGAAAGCGTGTCTTTTGTGTTTGTTTGTTACATGTATTCTTTTGATTCTAGCCTGGTCAACTCAGAACTCATATAATTTATTAAGACATTAAAAATATACTAAATACAAGCTCTATGAATAAAATAACATACCACCAGATACAACGAAAAATTGCATGATTTTAAAAAAGCCCTACAAAATACCATGCTCTATAATGATCTCTGTACTTATAGGATCTCACACAGCTTTATCTCTTAACAGTAAATGTAACTTCATGTAATTCTCTCTAAAGCAACTCACTCATGGGATTACTTGAAGAAGCTCTATCCCATTTATACAGATGGTCACTGCCTCCATAGTTCCCCTAATAAACTGCCCTTTAGCTTTAATTATTACTTCAAGTCTGGATGATTGTGAAAGTTAATTGTGGCAGTGAGCACTTGAATAAATGTGCTCCCATTCAGCCAGTGCATTCCAGATTCCAACCACCCTTGGCAAGAAAACGTTCTTCCTCAAATCTCTGTTGACCCTATAACTTGGGTATTAACTGACTTGTCGAATAAAAGACTCTAAATGAAGGTTCAGTACAACTTAATCTTTATTTGCATTCGAGCTACTTAAGCATGCAAAAACTACTGACTTCAAATAATTTCTCATTTGATTTACTTTTCCAACTTAACACTTCTAACACTAAATCACAACTTGGTGTGATTCACGACTTGGACACTAATACTACTCGAATGGATGGATAAGTCTGCTTCATTCTGTTCGTAGGGGAGCAGTCTCCCCTGAACTTTGCCCTCCTTGTATCAGCTGTTCCTGGGTTGTCGTCAACAATATCTGAGACCCCCCTTCTTTTCCTTAAATCTTCTAAAAGAAGCCTTTGTTCTAAACCAAGGCTCTCACAATCGTTTCAAGTTGTCGCTCAATAAACAAAACACACCTTCTTTCCTTAGCAGGCTACAGAGTTCTTAATTATCTTACCTGTTCATATTTTCCTTCTCATCACATATTCCCTTTGCAAAATGGCAGTTCCTAGACATTTTATCTTCTCAAAGACACACTACATGGCCATGAAGTTATCTTCAGCTATGCGCCCACCAGATGTCAATAACGTGATCTTTTTCACTCTGCTTCTTTATTTTCATGGTCAGCATCTGTTTCTCTCTCACTTGCAACATCCTCCCAAAGCCTGCTGGGACACTTGACATCAAGGCTCCATCCACATCCTTTCTAATTTTTTTTTAGGCCAAACTTTTGCTCTTTAGTTTTAGATGCACCTGCTGTGGAGAAAAAGGTTTCCTAGTACCTATCTTTACCAATCTCAAACTTATCTGCTCCAAGGAAATAAACACACCCTATTCAGTCTCTACTCTCAGACCTTGAACATCCCAAGGCAACATTCTGTTGAATATCCTCTGCACACTCTTCAGTGCAATCACTTCTTTTCTACAATGTGTTGATCCAAAATGCACACAGACCTCCAGCTGTGGTTGTGCCAATGATTTACAAAGTTGTACCATAGACTCCCTGATCTTCACAAGTTATAGGAGTAGAATTAGGCTATTCGGCCCATTGAGTCTGCTCTGCCATTCAATCATGGCTGATCTCCGCCTCCCAATCCCATTTTCCTATATGTGTGTGTGTGCACGCGTTGCTTGCTTGCATGTGTGCGTGTGTGCGCGTGTGTGTGCGTACATCTACATATACATATGTAGATATACGTATACATGTGTGTGTGTGCATGCGTTGCTTGCTTGCATGTGTGCGTGCGTGTGTGTATATATACATCTACATAAACATCTACATCTACACATACATATACATATACACATTCATAGGGGACCCAATGGATATATATATACCCGTTGGGTCCCTGTGACACAGGAGACTTGGTCCCCAATCATATATTCCACCACTCACCCATAGCCCCCAACTGCACAGGCACAGCTCATTTCCCCTCATCCCAAGCACTCCCTCCCCCTCGTCTTCACCCTCCCACTTCTTTCCTCTCTCCTCCTCCCCTCCCCAATCCCTCCCTAACCTCTCTCTCCCTCTCCTTTCCCCTACACTCAGTCACTCCCTCACTCCCTCCTTCCATGACTCCGCTCCCCTCCCTACCTCCTCCTATCGCTCTATCCCCCACCTCCCCCCACTCCTCACCTCCCAATATCCCCCCACTATCCCTCCTGACCTCCCCCACTGCCCTCCTCTCCCTCTATTCCCCCTCCTCCCCCACTCTCCCTCCTCACCTCCTCCCTTTGCTTTTCCCTCTCCTCCTACCCTCCAGCAACCCCTCCCTCACCTCTCCTTTTCCCTTACCCTCAGTTACTCCCTCCCTCCATAACTCCTCTCACCTCCCTACTCCCCTCCTCTCCCTCTATCCCCTCTCCTCTCCCGCTCTCCCTTCCCAGGATCTTGAGGTTGCCGCTCCTCTCCTTTCTTGTGTACCCTGGAAGAGCATTAGCCATCGGTGCCCTTAGAGCCAGGCTCAGATCCTCGGCTCGGGGGAGGGGGGCAGGAGGAAGGAAGGACCAGCAGGAAGGACCAGAGGGAAGGGGCCGGTGCTCAGAGCGTTGCAATGGTGGTGCCTTTGGGACTCACAGCGGGCGCTGGATGCTCTCCTTCGCCGGGATCAGACTCCGGGCCGGGCCAGGCCGCATCCGGTCCCTCCAAAAATTGTGTCCGATTGGAGACTTCCACTGGCCACCCTCATTGTCCCTCAGCTCCAGTAAAGACACGATGGTGCAGGAAGGGGCAGACCATCCCGGGGAGCGACAGGAGAAGGGGCCAATCCGCGCGGCGCTGACTGGCACTAGTGGAAATCGGTCTCCACACATGCGTTTGTTACGATTATTAAACCTCTAACTTTTACAATATACTGCCGATCAGAATGAAACTTGGTGCATTCGCAGCACAGGAGAACGGCGAGTGAGCTGATGCAAAATCATAGTGCTGTCGCGTACCATTATTGCTCAAATAGACAAACCGTGCAAACCGGAAGAGCACAAGAGGACAAGAGTTTTAGTTATGTACTAGACCAAGTGGGACCCGTGGGGGGGGGGGGAAGGGGGGAGGGGGGGTGCAGCATCTCACACACACACACACTAACCAATCCCCCACAGACACTAATCCTCCCCTAGATATTATATTAATATTATTCATTTGCTCCTTTTCCCCCATCGCCTGCCCAATCCACATGCATAGCCTTCAACTGTGCAGGCACGCATAGAGAGGGAGAGGGAGGGGGGCGGAGAGGGAGCTGGTAGAGTGGGAGAGGGTGAGGGGGGTAGAGAGGGAGGGTAGAGGGAGGGGGAGGGGTAGAGTCCGAGGGGTGGGGGGGCACGCGGCATCACAGGCGAGTTGTGCTGGTCCCCGAATGCAATACTCCACCAACACAACCCTGCATACACAGGGAAAATTAGAATGTTGAGAACAAAGGAAAGGGAAGAGACAGACAGACAGACAGGCGGACAGATGGACAGACATCTGTAATTGAGATATAATTTCTCCCGGGCGGGAGAAATTATATCTCAGCGGGAGAGCGGGAGATTTTGTGAAAATGGCCTTTCAGCGGGCGATCTCCCGCCGAAAGCGGGAGAGTTGGAGTCACTGGGACAGGACACCAAGGTCCTTCCAAAGTGCATGACCTTGCACTTGTTAGGATCAAATTATATCTGGAATTTCTCTGCCTTTCTTATCGACCGATCAATATCACCCAAATGCCTAAGACTACCTTCATTATCAACAACACCAATAGTTTTCTGTCAACTGCAAATAATCTCACCTCCTACATTTATTTCATTTTTAATAAATACATGCTCTATCTACAAAATGACATACCGCAAGAAAGTACCAAAAATTAGATGATTAAAAGAGACCAACAAAATACCATGCTCTATAATGAAGATAGACATTTTCCAGCATCTGCAGTTCCTTCTTAAACATACTCTATAATGATCTCTTATATGATCTCACACAGCTTTATCCCTTAACATTAAGTGTAACCTCCTGTAATTCTCTCTAAAGCTACTCACTCAAGGGGATTACTTGAAGAAGCTCCATCTCATCTGTACAGATGGTCACAAACAGGAAGTGTCCTAGCACTCTGATACACCTCTGATCACGGGTTTCCAATCACAAACGCAACCCTTCACTATTACTCACTGCCTTCTATCACTAAACCAATTTTGGATGCCATTTGCCAACGTTCTTGATTCCAAGGGCTGGAGAGAGTTAAATATAGCTCTAAGGGCTAACGGACTCAAGGGATATGGGGAGAAAGCAGGAACAGGGTACTGATTTTGGATGATCAGCCATGATCATATTGAATGCTGTGCTGGCTGGAAGGGCTGAATGACTTACTCCTGCACCTATTTTCAATGTTTCTATGTTTCTATGTAATGTTTCATCTTTATTTCATCACGTGATTGATCCCTGGGACTGTCATATGAGGAAAGATTAAAAGACTAGGCTTGTATTCACTGGAGTTTAAAAGGATGAGGGGGGATCTTATAGAAACATATACAATTATAAAAGGACTGGACAAGCTAGATGCTTGAAAAATGTTCCCAATGTTGGGCGAGTCCAGAACCAGGGGCCACAGTCTTAGAATAAAGGGGAGGCCATTTAACACTGAGATGAGAAAAAAACAGAGAGTTGTGAATTTGTGGAATTCCCTGTCACAGAGGGCAGTGGAGGCCAGATCACTGGATGGATTTAAGAGAGAGTTAGATAGAGCTCTAGGGGCTAGTGGAATCAAGGGATTATGGGGAGAAGGCAAGCACAGGTTATTGATTGGGGACGATCAGCCATGATCGCAATGAATGGCGGTGCTGGCTCGAAGGGCCAAATGGCCTCCTCCTGCACCTATTTTCTATGTTTCTATGTTTCAGACTAATTTCCCGTGTATGACCTGGTGAAGTCGGTGTAACCTACTTCAATTGCATTGCCCTCATCAATATATATTATTACTACTTCAAAAATTTCAAGCAATTTGGCAGATGGGATCTTTCCTCAACAAACTAATTTTGTTCTTTGATTAATCCTTGCCTTTCCAATGCAAATTAATTCTGTTCCACAGAATCTTTTCCAATAAATTCACTGAACACATGTAATTGCCTAGTTTATCCATGTTGCCCTTTTTGAATAGGGTACACATTTGTTGCCCACTGATCATAGAAACATAGAAACATAGACACATCATCTGGCACCTCACCATTTAAAACTCTATTGTTTTGTGGTCCGATCCATCATCTTACAAGGTGGGTAGTAGGTATCAAGGGATATACGCTCAAGCCTCAATGCACAACTTCTTTAAGAACACTTGTGTAGCTGCAGAACAATTGTATATTGAGTGACATTGTCAAAATTAACATTGCAATACAATAACCATGATCAAGCAATCCTTCTGTAGCCTGCACTGTTACAAGGAAGCTTTGCAGTACACACAAAACTAACCTTTTGCAAGCATGAGCAGTCCTAATACTCCCAAGGTTCACATTGAAATAAAGTAAATGCCAAACGCAAACCTTATGGGTAACAAGAAGTCAAACAAAATCTAGAATTACAAAGTGCAGTTCGGCTCCATTGTTTATTTCTTGTAACAAACCAGAATTGTTTCTATCAGTTACATTGAAAGAGGGATATCAGGTTCTGCACAGCCAAATTTCTAATCCAAATCCTCCTGGCTTTTATGTATCAAACTTTGCACTGATGCCTTTAACTTTAGAACTGAAAGCATGGTCGCAAAAAGGGGCAGAATAATTGCTACTACAGCATCAAATGCTTATATTGCCATATAAATGAAATGTTTATTCCTTACTGCAGAAGTCAGCAATTCCTTCTGGTGCAAATTTATTGGTTCATAATAAATTGCAGATGCTGTCTAGTCTAGCGGTGGTTCAAAATTAAAGCACTTTTTTTTTAAAGAATGAAATTAAAAAGCCTCATTACCCAGCATACCATCTATTCAGCAAATTCCCCAGTTTCTTTGTCACATTAAATGCAAGAAGCTCACACATTTTCTTTGCCTAAAAGAATGGCAGCAATATTTATAGGATTGATGGAAGCATGAAATTATTAACACCCATTAATAGATTATCCAAATAGGCAAATCAGTGGCAAATGAGGCATCAAAGACAAATTGTAGGTTATCCATTTTCCATCTAAAAATGAAAAAAAGCAAGCCAAGATTGATTTGTACATTACATGGACATATTTTACAATATGCCAGTGATTATTTCGTAGACGACCTGCTGCTAGACAACTCAATAAACATATCAGGCACTGATGATTGCCCCTTGTACGCTTTCCTTCATGTATAGTTGATTGCAGGAATACACAGAGAAAAGCGAGCAACTTTGGAACTGGGCTAGAAGCATGGTGGTTTGACAATAGAGGATGAGGGCTAGATGCTGGATTCCTCATTGGGGACTTTCACGGTATGCCTGGAATTCACAGCCTTGGGTGATGTTTGAAGGACCAAAAGGACTGGGACATTGTATGCCAATGTTAGAGTCTTACAACTCCATAGCCCTTCTGCCACTGTGAAGATCTGACCACAACCTGGTTCACCTTCTACCCAGGTATAAGGCAATGGTCCAGAGGTTGCCTGTGGCCACAAGGTCAGTGAGGAGGTGGTCACAGGAGGCCTGTGATGCTCTACAGGTCTGTTTTGAGGTCACAGACTGGGACACACTCTGTGGTCCCCATGGATAAGACATTGAAAGACTCCCAGGACAGTGTCACCAGTTACATATATTTCTGTGTGGATAATGTTGCCCCTGTGGAGACTGTACATGGTTTCCCCAACTACAAGCCCTGGGTCACCGGAAAGATCTGAAGGCAAGACAGGGCAAGGACGACCACAGGAGGAAGCTGGAGCTGAAACTTCAGTAGAAAAAAAACGAGGGATGTGTGGAGCGGTATGAACAGGCTACAAGATGACCAGTGGCCTGGGGAGGGAAAGCAATATAAGGACTTGGCCAACAAGCTAAACCTGTTTTTTTTTTTTTTAACAGATTTGATGGAGGGGCCTCTGCCCACCCTCCCCCCTGCTCTTTGACAGGCTCTCCCCTCAATCCCCCCTGGTTCACTTCCTCTGTCCTTTCTTTGTCGCACCTGACCATCAAGGTTGAGCAGGTGAGGAAAGAGCTGAGCAGAATCCACCCAGGCAAAGCCACGCGTCCCAATGGTGTCAGCCGTAGTGTACTCAAGGCATGTGCTAGCCAGTTATGCGGAGTACTCCATCATATCTTCAACCTGAGCCTGAGCCTGGAGAGGGTTCCTGTGATGTGGAAGACATCCTGCCTGGTTCCTGTACCAAAGAAGACGCGTCCCAGCTTCGCCAATGATTACAGACCAGTGGCGCTGACTTCACACATCATGAAGTTCCTGGAGAAGCTGGTGCTCACTCACCTGCGACCCCTGGTTAAACCCTACCTAGACCCTCTGCAGTTCATTTACCAAACCAAGGTGGGAGTTGAGGACATCATCATCCACCTGCTCCATTGTTCCTATGCTCACTTGGATAAGCCAGGAAGCACTGTGAGAGTCATGTTTCTCTTTACTTCTCCAGTGCTTTTAGAAACATAGAAACATAGAAAATAGGTGCAGGAGTAGGCCATTCGGCCCTTTGAGCTTGCACTGCCATTCAATACGATCATGGCTGATCATCCAACTCAGTATCCTGTACCTGCCTTCTCTCCATACCCCCTGATCCCTTTAGCCACAAGGACCACATCTAACTCCCTCTTAAATATAGCCAATGAACTGGCCTCAACTACCTTCTGTGGCAGAGAATTCCAGAGACTCACCGCTCTCTGTGTGAAAAATGTTTTCCTCATCTCGGTCCTAAAGGAATTCCCCCTTATCCTTAGACTGTGACCCCTGCCAGTCTGCATGGGTAGGGAGCAAACTGACGAAGATGCTGGTGGATGTTCCATTGGTGTCCTAGATAACCAACTGCCTGCCTGGATGACCACAGTATGTCAGGCTACAGAACTGTGTCTCAGACATGGTTGTGAGCAACACAGGGACCCTGCAGGGGATGGTCCTCTCTCCCTTCCTGTTCACCATTTACACCTCGGACTTCAGATATAACTCTGATTCCTGCCACCTGCTGGTATTTAGGTGACTCTGCAATTATGGACTAAATCTGTGAGGGGAGGGAAGCTGAATACAGAGGTGTAGTCGACGACTATTTTGTGTGGTGTGGGCTGAATCACCTGCAGCTCAACCACGACAAGATTAAGGAGATAATGGTGGACCTTAGGTACACTCCATGTATCCTGTCTCCATCAAGGGTGTGGATGTGTAGTTTACCAAGGAGTACAATTATCATGGAGTTTACCTGGACAGTAAACTGGACTGCTCCAGGAACGCTGAGGCATTGTATAAGAAGGGATAGACCTATCTGTACTTTCTGAGGAGGCTCTGCTCCTTCAATGTCTGCAGTAAGATGCTGCACATGTTTTCAATCGGTGGTGGCCAGTGACATCTTCTTTGCTGTAGCGTGCTAGGGTAGCAGCGCGAAGGCCACGGACTCCAACAGATTAAACGCTCATCAGGAAGGCTGGCTCCGTCCTGGGAGCGTATTTCGATTTACTGGAGATGGTCTTGGAGGGGAGGATGCTCCTCAAACTGCAGAACATCTTAAACATTACAGTTCACTCCATCCATACCACACTGGTCAACCTGAGGAGCATCTTCAGCAACAGACTGGTTCCACCAAGATGCAGCACAATATGCCACAGGAGAACCTTTTCCCCTGTGGCTATCAAACTGTACAACTCCTTCCCCCTTCCATTGTGGGGTAGACTCACTCCCCCACCAAGTTCCCGCACCCCCCCATCCCCTCACTCCCCCCACTCCCCAATCTTTGCACATCCTCAATTCTGGACTTTCCACTTGTCACTTTAATTTAATGTTTCATGTACCTTCAAGTTCAAGTTCAAGTGAGTTCATGTGTCCCTGATAGGACAATGAAATTCTTGCTTTGCTTCGGCACACAGAACATAGTAGGCATTTACTACAAAACAGATCAGTGTGTCCATATATCATTATATAAATACACACACACATGAATAAATAAACTGAGAAAGTGCAAATAACAGATAACAGATAATGGGTTATTAATGATCATAGTTTTTTCCGAGCCAGGTTTAATAGCCTGATGGCTGTGGGGAAGGAACTATTCCTGAACCTGGTCGTTGCAGTCTTCAGGCTCCTGTACCTTCTACCTGAAGGTAGCAGGGAGATGAGTGTGTGGCCAGGATGGTGTGGGTCTTTGATGATGCTGCCAGCCTTTTTGAGACAGCGACTGCGATAAATCCCTCGATGGAAGGTAGGTCAGAGCCGATGGTGGACTGGGCAGTGTTTACTACTTTTTGAAGTCGTTTCCTCTCCAGGGCGCTCAAGTTGCCGAACCAAGCCATGATGCAACCAGACAGCAAGCTCTCTACTGTGCACCTGTAGAAGTTAGAGAGAGTCCTCCTTGACAAACCGACTCTCCGTAATCTTCTCAAGAAGTAGAGGCACTGATGTGCTTCCTTGATAATTGCATTAGTGTTCTCGGACCAGGAAAGATCTTCAGAGATGTGCACTCCCAGGAATTTGAATCTTGTTGTGTTTTATGACAGTTGGCAGACAAATTTTCCTCCTAGGAAAAATAAAATTCTATCATATCGTAAATGTTGGAGGTTAAGCTAACCTAATTAAACATAGAAACATAGAAATTAGGTGCAGGAGCAGGCCATTCGGCCCTTCGAGCCTGCACCGCCATTCAATATGATCATGGCTGATCATCCAACTCAATATCCTGTACCTGCCTTCTTTCCATACCCTCTGATCCCTTCAGCCACAAGGGCCACATCCAACTCCCTCTTAAATATGGCCAACGAACTAGCCTCAACTACCTTCTGTGGCAGAGAATTCCACAGATTCACCACTCTCTGTGTGAAAAACGATTTTCTCATCTCGGTCCTAAAAGACTTCCCCCTTATCCTTAAACTGTGACCCCTTGTCCTGGACTTCCCCAACATCGGGAACAATCTTCCTGCATCTAGCTGTTTCAACCCCTTAAGAATTTTGTAAGTCTCTATGAGATCACCCCTCAATCTTCTAAATTCCAGCGAGTACAAGCCGAGTCTATCCAGTCTTTCTTCATATGGAAGTCGTGCCATCCCAGGAATCAGTCTGGTGAACCTTCTCTGTACTCCCTCTATGGCAAGAATGTCTTTCCTCAGATTAGGAGATCAAAACTGTACGCAATACTCCAGGTGTGGCCTCACCAAGACCCTATACAACTGCAGTAGAACCTCCCTACTCTTGTACTCAAATCCTTTTGCTATGAATGCCAACACCCCATTCGCTTTCTTCACAGCCTGCTGCACCTGCATGCCTACTTTCAATGACTGGTGTACCATGACACCCAGGTCTCGCTGCATCTCCCCTTTTCCTAATCGGACACCATTACCCGTGCAACACCACAAAGAAGCTTTGCATGAGCAATAATATAATCCCATGTGCAATTGTGGGGAAAGAGCCAGGAAATGGAATAAATGGATTGTTCTCCCAATGAGGCACAATGATGTTTGGATTTAAAATTATATTTATAGGTACTGACAGAGTTATCAAGAACATTTACGGAAATTACAATTACATTCTTAAATATTTAGTAGAAGAGGGTTTTATTTAATTGAACATATACAATAAATTCAATTTCAGAGTTACTTGATCAGATAAATTAAATATTTGGTTATTTTATAACTATCTAAAGCAAAGAAGCATGGATTATTCATTCTTAGCGACAATGTACCGATTGCTCTAGTGAGAAGAAATGTATTCCTTTCATTTATATATCTACTCACTAAAACCTGTAAAACTGGAAAGGTAATTGAAGTTATTCTGAGATAAGTCATCAGGCCAGCTCAATTATTAAATAACTGTTCAAATTCAACCATGTTGTACCCATAAATAGAATGTGTTTAATTATGTATCTACCAGTTGGTTTTACTCAAATGCTATAATTATCCATGTCCATGTAGATTTGAAACTTTTGTATTATTTGGCTAATGACTACTGTCACTCATTACTCTTTGATAATTGTTCAATATAATGTATAAACTATAACAGACTGCACCCTAGGTCAAAATCAAAGTTAAGTATTGCTAATTAACTAGGTATGCCTCACCATTCACAGGATTGTAAAATGGTCCAGTTGCTGCCAATTGCAGGTGACTGATATTGAAAGAAATCTTCTTTGAAAACAAGGAAAGTGTTCCTCCTGTCATTTCCACAACAAGGTGACACAGTGGCGCAGCAGTAGACTTGCCACCTTACAGTGCCAGATGCCTGTTTCGATCCTGACTATGTGAGCTGTCGCCGTTTGTATATTCTCCCTGTGACCGTGTTGGTTTTCTCTGGATACTCCGGTTTCCTCCCACATTCCAAAGACTTGAATTCTATCAGAAAAATGACTCCAGTGTGTAGGATAGAACTAGTGCACAGGTGATGAGTGATGCACCACCTAGAGCTTTTCAGCATATTACATCCAGATCCAGATCACTGATCGGCGCGGACCCGATGGCTCAAAGAGTCTGTTTCCACGATGTATCTCTAAAAAAAAGTAGTGATTCAAGAATTTACATGGGGCCTGTGCAGATGATTGTAATTGCAATTTTCTTATGGTGAACATTACCTATCTGGGGCCACAGACATCGAAAGTTAATCCCAAGGATGTAATAGAGATAGAGAGTTTAATTTTGGACCTCACTGTTTGAGAGTGTTCTGAAAACACAACACTGAGTCCAGGCAATAAAATGAGCACAAACTAATTTTTCTACACTTAAAAAAAACTAATTAGCAATGATGATCACTGGATTGTGTACTGTTTTTATGACCAGAAATAACATTATTCTTACAAGAATTGTAAGTAGAGTCATGATGCCAGGATCAAATCTGACTAATTATTGCCTTTTATTATAGCCAAAATGATGCATTTTAATCTAAGGAGATCCCTCCATTAATAATTCAACACTAACCTTGGAAACAATGTTGACATTCCAGGTATATAAAATAAAACCCAACTAATTTTTGATTTTGATTTTAATTTGAAATAATAAAGCAAATATATTTTACAAAATATATTTTGATAGCAGAGCCACTGCTATCCCCTGTCAGGGAAAATACATTGGATTTTACGTTCCATTGCCATTGTTTTAAAGCAACATGTTATTTGTGTGACTTAGTCATGTGATCACATACTTGTGGCAATCATCCTAGTCTCTTAGTAACCCCATTAGTAAGATTACGTCACCGCAAAAGCAACCCTTCATCTCATGGATTAAGAATTGACTTAATGCTAAATGTGGCTTCGATCGCCTTAATATATCACCTAGGCTCAGCCTCTCTTAATGAGCACTTTTAAAAAACTTTTGTTTTTACATTCTGCTGTGTGGTTGATGCCAATTGTGTTAAAGCAACATCATATTAAAACCCTTAAATACATTATCCTTTGGGGATGAATGGGTGATCGAAGATTTATGTTATTCGGTGGGTCAAAGGGCTCATTGCCATGCTGTATTTCTTTTTTAAAAAATGCATTCAGCTAGTTCCCTTCTTATCCAACAGTCAATGAGCCAATGGAACCAGAAGAATCTCCTCTAATTTGCAACAAAAATAAT
Source organism: Okamejei kenojei (assembly GCA_035221665.1). NCBI lineage: Eukaryota > Metazoa > Chordata > Chondrichthyes > Rajiformes > Rajidae > Okamejei > Okamejei kenojei. The sequence continues at coordinate 22,331,336 of CM069141.1, read as the reverse complement.
GTAATGAGTGACAATCCAGTAAAACAAAGGGCCAAACCTAAACTCAAAGTATTATAGTTGTATTGTGGTCTATGTGTGCATGCATCCTATGTGCTTCGAGCTGCACAAGTTACTAAAAAGAGGCAAAGGTAGGAAAATAAGATGAGAGGAGAGATTGGCGTCATAACATAATGGGTATGTGCGTGAGTTGATTTCTGAGACACTCAATGGTAATGGGCTTCAGGGCAGCATCAGTTTAGTTTAGTTTAGAGATACAGTGCAGAAACAGGCCCTTCGGCCCACCGAGTCCACACCTACCAGCGATCCCCATACACTAACACACTAGGGACAATTTTCAATTATTACCAAAGCCAATTAACCCTCAAACCTGTATGTCTTTGGAGTGTGGGAGGAAACCGAAGCAGCCAGAGAAAATGCATGCAGGTCACGGGGAGAACATACCAACTCCGTATAGACAGCACCCATAGTCAAGATCAAACCCAAGTCTCTGGCACTTTAAGGCAGCAACTATACCATTGCACCACCATGCCGCCAATCAGTTGAGATGTAGTTCCACACATCAGAGCACTTATTTTAACATGAAGTTTATCCTTCATCATTCATATGCAAATATTTGAAGCTAGTTCTCATCACGTTTTCTTCAATTTTACTAGAGTTCCTGGCACCAAGGTTTCATTTCCTCTTACATAACACCACCTCCACCAAATTTGGTATGATCAGAATCTACAAATCTAGAATAGCAATACCTCTGCATCACATTACAGCCTTTCCACCGCAACCAATGCACACATTTCAAGTTGTGCTGTTGCCTTGATGAAGAATAAAGGCTGGAGACCTGACATCAATTAGTTCAGTAATGGTTGGCAGGCATGTATATTGAGCCACTAATGATTATAGCCTGTGCATTACCTAGATAAAGCCAGCAATGATCATTCAAAACACTGAGACATTTTCAATAAAATCACCATTGACTACTATTTCCCAGCAGTAGGACTTAAATAGGCAAAAAAAAAGATAAGCATGAGTTTAATACTCCTAATTAGGGTCAATACAATTTGTTACTTTTTCTCCTGTCATGTGGTGGAAGTTCTAATTCCACAATATTCCTTATAAGAGAGTCACAACCGCTTATGCAATTAACAAACCAAGTACTTAAGTCATCCAGCATCAGAGTATTCCACATTTCCATTATCCCCAACAATTCGTGCTGATTTTTGTGGGAATGAAACAGTGAGCTTCTTTATTCTAATTGTTGAAAGATAGATCCATAGAAGTGGCTTGGACAACCTTTAAATCCCATTCTCACTCCATTTCCAAGTCTGCAAATGACACTGCCGTCATGGGCTGGATCACAAACAATGACAAGATAATGTATAGAAAGGATACAGAGAGCATAGTAATGTAGTTTCAAGACAACAACTGCTTCAATGTCAGCAAGAACAAGGAGCTAGTTATTGACTTCAGGAAACGAGGTAGTGTATATGCCCCAGTCAGCATTGATGGTGCTGAAGTGGAGATGGTCAATAGCTTAAAGTTTTGAGGCATAAATATCATCAACAATCTGTCGTGGATCATCCACATTGAAGCTGCAGTAAAGAAAACATCCAAATGCCTCTACCTCCTCAGAAGACTAGGAGGTTTGGCATGTCCCCAGCAGATCTTACCAATTTCCACAGATGCACAGTGGAAAGCATCCTAACAAGGTGTATCTCAGCTTGATTTGGCACAGCTCTGCACAAAACTGCAAGGAATTGCAGAGAATTGTGGATGTAGTCCATTGTATCACACAAACTAGTCTCCCTCTCTTCCTCTTATTGACTCCATCTATACTTCATACTGCTTAAAAAAAAACAGCCAACATAATTAAGGTCTATTTACACCACAGTCATTCCCTCTTCTGCCCTGTCCTGTCAGGCAATAGATACAAAAGCTAGAAAGCACAAACCGTAAGACTCCAGAGATTCAGAATCGGAATGGTCCTCTCATATGCTAAGTGTGTAGTCCCGATCTCCCAACCTACCTCACTGTAACTGTTGCACTTTAAAACACATCTGTTCTGTCTCTGTAACTAATGCTATCAAACTGTAAAACTATATTCTAATCTCTAGTATTTTTATCTTTGCACTACAAGTTATAGTACTGTAGAACTTGATTTGTCTGGTAGCATGCAAATAAGGGTTTTCCACTGCATCTCAGTATACATGGCAATAATAAAGCAAAAATTACCAATAATAATAATAACTTTTGGTAAATGTTGTAATCCTAATTTGGATTACCCTGCTAATGCCTGTGGCCATTGGTTTATTCCAGATTGAATGTGAGAGGAAGAGACTGATGGATTTGAGGACTGTCACGAAGTTGGGGGATGCATGACTATAATCAGTGAGACCACAGCATGCTGAATGATCTGTGTGGAATGAAGGCCCAAAACTGGTGGTTTGGAGCCTATCTTCAACACAGAAAATAAATTAAATTAGGACCCTTTCCTCATACTTCATTTTTCTAAATTGGGATACTGCAAAATATCTTACATTTTTCTGACTGATGACACTGATATGTCTTCTGGTTAATATATTTGATGGTTACCTTGAAGAATGCTTTGCCAAAACATCATCCAGCTAATGTTTCTCCATTATCTATAAGGTAAGATGGAAGTGTGGTGTCTTTCATCATATCTAGATTCTCAAACCATCCCAGACAAAGTAATCTTCTCAATGATACCTTCATTCTCCACCTTATTCATCCACTCAAGCCATTGGCATCCAGGTTACAGTATGTGCCATCCACAGACACCAATACTTTCTAACCAATACTTCCCAAACCCATGGACATCACACCTAGTAAAACCAAGGGAATAAATGCACAGAAACTTGGTCACTTCTAATGCTCTTTCAAAACCATTTGGTATTCTAACCTAAAGAAATATTATGCTTCCATCATTGTTGTGAGCTCAAAATTCTGTCAAAGTATCCCTCACAGTCTTCCAGAAGTACCTTCCTTCATCATACCATGGGGGCATTTGATCAGCATCTACTCAAAGCAAAGAATGTTGGTTTTGTCAGCATAGTCCAAATTTACAAATCTTTTTTTTTTCCTAAATTAAGAATAATAAGAAATAGCAACTGCTGGTAAATTTGCTACAGGTGAAAACAATTTTGTAGCAGCATCATAGCACTAATTGTTGAATGATAGCATAAACTAGCTGTGATCATGTTGAAATTCAATTAGGTAGCACATTAGGGTAATATGCTAACATTTGAATCATGTCTCTAGGCATCTGGAGAATTTATCAAATTGTTAATAAATTCAGTAATATTTTTCTATATCAATGTTTCAATTTTTATGTGAAATGACAGAGGTTAAGGTATTATGAACCAGAGATCAATGGCATGTGTATCAACAAATCTTGAAAAGAAATATAGTTTGAATGCCTCACATTCAAACTGCAATTTTTAATTCTAATAGGACTAATCACATTTTTGTATATTATCTGTAATGAGTTATTTCCTTTTCTGATTAGTAACAAATGCAATTAACCATTTTCATTTGACTCTTAATTGAACAATTTGTTTTACAAATGATAGTTAATTATTTTAGTCAGTTTAAAACCAGTTATTAAGAATAATGAAATACAGATGGGCATTGAAATATAGAAAATTAAGCACATGAATCAGAAATCCTATGGTTCAGATTGAGATAATTCAAAAGGGTTTGCAATATTTGAGGTCAATGGTCAGTATGTTCCAATGGTGTCAGTTCTATCAGGTGATGATGTGCCAGTGAACAGGTAGAGTGAACACCTGGTAGAATGTTGCCGTAACAACAATCTCTTGCTCAGAGATGTAATGCTGAGGCTCTATAAGATGCTGGTCAGGTCGCATTTGGAGTACTGTGAGCAATTCTGGGCACCATATCTGAGGAAGAATGTGTTGGTTCTGGAAAGGGTCCAGAGGAGGTTTACAAGAATGATCGCAGGAATTAGTAGGTTAACATATGATGAGGGTTTGATGGCACTGGGCCTGTACTCGCTGGAGTTCAGAAGAATGAGGGGGGACCTCATTGAAACGTACAGAATAGTGCAAAGCTTGGATAGAGTGGATGAGGAGAGGATGTTTCCACTAGCGGGAAAGTCAAGGACGAGAGGTCATAGCCTCAGAATTAAAGGATGTTCTTTTAGGAGATGAGGAGGAATTTCTTTAGTCAGAGAGTGGTGAATCTGTGGAATTCTTTGCCACAGAAGGCTGTGGAGGAAAATCTATATTACTAAAATTCTGATCTTGACCACTTCCTGTTGTTCTGTATATTGATTTTAGAAAAAAAAAACGCTGCCACTTACGGCTGTGATTTTTGGCCATCTTACTCAGAGTCCCCCTCCGCTGCGCAGGACAAGAGCATTTTTCCCATCGATGAAAAATAAAAGTTATTAGTGTTTAAACAATGTTGAGATCCTCTCTCCTGAAGGCCAAGCCCCTTCCGGAGGGTCTATAAAACCCGGAAGTGTTGAGTGCCTCAGTTAGTCCCTGCAAGATGGGGGAGCGAGAGGGTCACGTCTCTCAGTCTGAGTTGTGAATAACACTGAACACATGTCTACTAAACTGTGAGTGTGGTTTTACTGACCTTGAGTGCCCTTAATGTGGTTTGAAAATGAAAATGTGGCTGGTTTAAAATAAAGCACAGCAAATGGTTTTGGTGGTGGTTGGTTTGAAATAAAGCATAGCAAATGGTTGTTGGTGGTGGTTGGTTTGAAATAAAGCACAGCAAATGGTTGTTGGTGGTGGTTGGTTTGAAATAAAGCACAGCAAATGGTTTGTTGATGGTGGTTGGTTTCAAATAAAGCATAGCAAAAAAAGTCTAAACTTGACAACTTCCTGTTTGTACTGTATATTGATTATAGAAAGAAAGCTACCACTTACGGCTGTGATTTTTGGCCATCTTACTCAGTCCCCCTCCGCTCATCAGGTGCAGAGGATTCTTCCCATCAATGAAAAATAAAAATGTTATTAGTGTTTAAAAAGTGTTGAGAATCTCTCTCTTGTCAATCACTTAACGAAGGCTACGCCCCTTCCGGATGTGTGTGTGTGGCTCAGTCTCTGGAAGATGGGGGAGGGAGAGGTCATGACTGTCTGAGCTGTGAATCACCTGAACACACTGAATGTCTGCTGAACTGTGAGTGTGGTGTTTATATGGTGTTTTATGGTGTTTTGTGTGGTTTTATGGTGGTTTTAGGGTGGTTTCACCCTGCTTGAAATGATATGAAACTGCATTTGAATTTGGTAGCCTTGCACCCTGCATGAAATGGTATGAGAATGCATTTGAATTTGATGGCCTTGCACCCTGCTTGAAATGGTATTAAACTGCATTTGAATTTGGTGGCCTTGCACCCTGCTTGAAGTGGTACGAAACTGCACTTGAATTTGGTGGCCTTGACCATGCTTGAAATGGTAGGAAACTGCACTTGAATTTGGTGGCCTTCCACCCTGCTTGAAGTGGTAGGAAACTGCACTTGAGTTTGGTGGACTTGGACCCTGCTTGAACTGGTATGAATCTGCGCTTGAGTTTGGTGGATTTGGACTCTGCTTGAACTGGTATGAAACTGCACTTGAGTTTGGTGGACTTGGACCCTGCTTGAACTGGTATGAAACTGCACTTGAATTTGGTGGACTTGCACCCTGCAAATGAAGTGGTATGAAACTACACTTGAATTTGGTGGCCTTGCACCCTGCTTGAAATGGTATGAAACTGCACTTGAATTCGGTGGCCTTGCACCCTGCTTGAAGTGGTATGAAACTGCACTTGAATAAGGCGGCCTTGCACCCTGCTTGAAGTGGTATGAAACTGCACTTGAATTCAATGGCCTTGCATCCTGCTTGAAGTGGTATGAAACTGCACTTGAATTCGGTAGCCTTGCACGCTGCTTGAAGTGTCGGAAACTGCACTTGAATGCAGTGGCCTTGCACCCTGCTTGAAGTGGTAGGGAACTGCACTTGAATTCGGTGGCCTTGCACCCTGCATGAAGTGGTAGGAAACTGCACCTGAATTCAGATGCCTTGCACCCTGCTTGAAGTGGCAAGAAACTGCACTTGAATTTGGTGGCCTTGCCCCCTGCTTGAAATGGAATTTTAACAGAATAGCCATGAGTGAGAATTGGTGGAGAGCTTTTGGATACTGGCGCTCCAGAAAGTCCCCCCCCCCCCACTGGCCACCAATATTGGAATTGGTGGAGAGGTGGAATATTGCGTTGGGCGACCAGTTCTCCCAATGGGTCCCACTTAGTCTAGTCAGTGGATATATTTGACCGAGGTAGATAGATTCTTGATTAGTACGGGTGTCATAAGTTATGGGGAGAAGACAGGAGAATGGTGTTAGGAGGGATAGACAGATTAGCCATGCTTGAATGGCAGAGTAGACTTGATGGGCCGAATGGCCTAATTCTGCTCCTATCACATGATCTTATGCTCAATATCAACAAAACCAGGGAACTAATCATTGATTTCAGATAGGGCAAGTTGGGTAATTACTTGCCATTTACATTTGTTTGCAGGCTGTGTTGAGATATGGCAACTTCAAATTCCCAGCCATTTGCATCTCGAATGACTTGTTCAGGGTCCTACACATAGATGCAATCCTGAACAAGGCTGCAAAGAATGATGAACTATGTCCAGTCCAACATGGACACAGCGTGCTCCAACATCAAAAGCATTAATGTGAGACACTGCCTCAAAATAGTAGCATCTTACAGACTATGCTCTCTTCTCTTTGCTACCATGGGGCAGGAGGTACAGAAGCCAGAAATCCTACACCACAAGGTTCAGGAGCAGCTACTTTCCTACAACCAATAACTTCTTGAAACAACCAGCACAATCCTAATCCTACCACAGCAATGGATCACCACAGTTTGTTTCACCACTGACTTGTTTTCAATTCTAATTATATTTCACTCTAATATTATATTTTTGCATGGTCTAACTTTTAGAAATGTTTATGTGTAGTTTAGGTTTAATGTATGCACTATTTGTCTTTATGTTTTAATTGTGTCTCATGCTTAAGATGCTGCTGCAAACAAGATCTTTTATTGTACCTTTAGCTCATGGTACCTGTATATTTGACAATAAATTCAACTTGACTCAACTCGACTTGACTTCACTTGACTACTCCTTATACGACAAACCTGTCATCCCAGAAATCAATCTAATGATTCTCTAATGCATTCACTATATTACAAATGTCCGTTTCCTTTTCATTCCAAGTGCCATCTCACCAGGGCCCTAAACAACTGCTGGAAGACATCTTTGCTCTTATTTGCAAATCCTTCTGCAAGCTAAAATATGCGAGATGTGACCACATACATTGATTTAAGAGGGAAAGATTGGGGAAAGTGAAACCACAGCTGCCTTTTTGTAAAAGGAGATGGAGAATATGATAAAATGTTTGTCAGATGAATCATTCAAATGAGCCCCAGTTTGAATAAAGCAAGCCGAGAGCAGAGATGAAAAAAATATACAAGACAGGCAAAGAGAGAATACGGAATGAGAATAGCCATGAGCATCAAAGAGAGCCCAAATTTATTATATTGCCATGCAGAAAATAAGTGGGCAGTAACTGAAGGGCTGGGACCAATTATGTGCTGAGAAGGCATGAAGGTAGAGGGGATGGCTGAAACAAATTAAACTGAGAATTTTATAAGGGCTCCTAAAGAAAATATTTAGCAGGTTTATGGGTAAGAACAGTGAAATGGGACAAACCGTATTGGTGAGCAAAGTACTGGGGATGGACTTGATGGGCCAATGACCACAATCAATCAATCAATCAATCAATCAATCAATCGGTTTTATTCATCACATACACATGTAAGTGCTGTGAAATGAATTTTCCAGCAGCAGTACAATCAAAAAAGAACACACAATCTATATAATTAAAAGTCTCATCTTGACCACTTCCTGTCCGCGCTGTATATTGATTTAAGTAAAAAAGCTACCGTGTATCGCTGTGATTTTTGGCCATCTTACTCACAGTCCTCCTCCGCTGAGTTGTATAACCTGCTGCCCTGCCTGTACTTGAAAGTGCAATGCTTAATTGGAAATGAAATGACATGAAATGACAATGCCATGAGTTGTTTGGCCTGCTGCCCTGCCTGTGCTTGAAACTGAAATGCTTTATTAGGTCCGACTGTGTTTGAAAGGAATAAATGCTTTATTAGGTTCAACTGTGTTTGGAAGGAATAAATACTTTATTAGGTCCGACTGTGTTTGGAAGGAATAAATGCTTTATTAGGTCCAACTGTGTTTGGAAGAAATAAATGCTTCATTAGGATCCGACAGTGTTTGGAAGGAATAAATGCTTTATAAGATCCGACTGTGTTTGGAAGGAATAAATGATTTATTAGGTCCGACTGTGTTTGGAAGGAATAAATGCTTTATTAGCTCCGACTGTGTTTAGTCCAAAAGTCCTGCTCATTTCGTAACTTCCGCTCAGTTGACAGGTCACGCTGTATGTATAATATCCAGTGAGTGCAGAGGTCACCCTGATTGCGGAAGTGCCACTGACTGTAGAAGCCCCGCAGTGGAGAGGCCACACTCAGCCGTGTGAGCAGAATCAAGAAGGTTTACTGTCATATATGGTATGTGTGTGTGAGAGTGTGCGTGTGAGCGTATTTGTGTGAGTGTGTGTGAGAGTATGTGTGAGAGATGGCACCTACCTGCGGCGACATTTTACCAGCAGCACAATAGAAGATAGTAAAATACAGTAGTTTTGAGCTCACCTGCATCAAAGAATCCACAGAAATCAACATTGTAAGTAGCGAGCTGCTAACGCATTTAAATGCATTAACGTTGCTGCGAACTCCCGAAGTTAGCGACGGTAAGGTAATCCCCAAATGGAAGGGAATCCCCAACCTCACGGAGGTGCGCAGGTACAGTAAGTACTGTACCTGTAAACACCGGGGAGGCCTTCATGGAGTCTGGAATAGAGGCCGTCAGGCATGATCTCCCAGCAGCAACGGAGCTGGAGATGCCGACAGTAAGAGAATTCCCGATCTCAGGGCAATCCCCGTCCTCGCGGTGCCCCGTAAGTACTTTACCTTTAAACACCGAGGAGGGCTTCATGGAGTATGGAAACAGTGCTGTTGGGCAGGACTACAAGTAAAACTGAAGCATAGGGAACTTCAGCCCCCTCTCCCTACTATCCTACTTGCCAACGTACAGTCACTAGAAAACAAAGTGGAGGATTTAAGGGCAAGGCTGCTTTACCAAAGGGAGCTGAGGGAATGCTCTATGTCTGTTTCACATAAAAATGGCTCACCCCCAGCTCACCAGACTCAGCTTTCCAGCCTGAAGGGTTCTCCATCCACCGTGTGGACCGTAGGCAGGCATCTGGCAAAGTGAAAGGGGGGGGGGGCGTCTGACTCATGGTCAACTCTGTGTGGTGCTCAGACGTGGCAGTCCTATCCAACTCCTGCTCTCCATACCTCGAACATCTGGCGGTGAAGTGCCATCCTTTCTACCTACCGAGGAAATTCACCTCCATCATCCTGACCACAGTCTACATCCCTCCACAGGCAGATGTCCATCTGGTACTGGAGGAGCTGCACGCCATGGTCAACAAGCACCAGACGGCTTACCCCGAGGCATTTACCACCGTAGCTGGGGACTTCAACAAAGCCAACCTTAAGAAATCGCTCCCCAACTTCCACCAACATGTCTCCCGTAGCACCAGAGGACCAAACACCCTTGACCACTGCTACACGGCCATCAATGATGCCTATCGCTCTATCCCTCCGGGCAGAGGAATTATTAGGAGTCTGTAGACTGGGCAATGTTCAGGGACTTGGCAACGGACCTGAACAAATACGCCACAGTCGTTACAGGCTTCATAAAGAAATGTGCGGAGGACTGCATCCCAACAAAAACCTTCCGAGTGTTTCCTAACCAGAAGCCTTGGATGAACCATGAGATCCGCATTCTTCTGAAGACCAGGTCCCGGGCATTTGGTCTGGAAATACAGAAGTCTACAAGAGGTCCAGATACGACCTTTGTAAGGCCATCAAAAGGCCAAAAGGGAGTTCTGCTCCAAGCTGGAGGATGAGACGGATGTTCATCAACTGTGGCAGGGCTTGAATGCCATCACCTTCAACAAGGCAAAATCAGGAGGCAGCTCAAATGTCAGCGAAGCATCACTCCCTGACCAGCTCAATGTGTTTTACGCACGCTTTGATAGGGAGAACACTGATGCGCCTTCCCGAGCCCCCATTCGGCATAATGGTATTTCGGTCACAGTCACAGAGGTCGACGTCAGAAGATCCTTCAGACGGGTGAACCCTCTGAAAGCGCCTGGACCTGATGGTATACCCGGGCGTGTTTTAAAAACCAGTGCGGACCAACTGGCTGGAATTTTTACGGACATTTTCAACCTCTCACTTCTGAGGTCTGAGGTTCCCACCTGTTTTAAAAGGGCATTAATAATATCGGTGCCCAAAAAGTGCAAGGTGACGTGTCTCAATGACTATCGACCAGTGGCACTAACGTCTGTGGTGATGAAGTGCTTTGAGAGACTGATCATGGCACAAATCAACTCATACCTCAACAAAAACCTGGACCCACTGCAGTTCGCTTACCGCCACAACAGATCAACGGTGGATGTGATTTCACTGTCCCTCCACTCCGCTCTGGACCACTTGGACACCAAAAACTCATATGTCAGGCTGTTATTCATTGACTACAGCTCGGCATTTAAAACCATCACCCCTCCAAGCTGGTTTCCAAGCTCTCAGATCTGGGTCTCGAACACATGAGATTCGTCCTAGCAGGCAAATCAAACCAATTCTTAAAGATTTGGTCTCCATTTATCGACTTATTACAAGCATAAGGTGCAACAAAACTGTAAATAAACTGTTTCAGGACCTGGTGAGGGGTGTGTAAAGATATGAAGCAGTTACATCCCTTTTATTTTATTTTCTTTATATTTTCCTTTTTAAAATTTTTATTTTTCTTTCTTTTACTCTTTCTCGTGCTTTATAAAAAATTAAAAAAAATTAAAATAAAACAAAAGATCAGTGTCTGCGCATCCCTCTGCAATTGGATCCTTGACTTCCTCTTTCACAGACCACAGTCTGTCCGTATTGGTGGAAATGTGTCATCGTCGATAACAATCAACACAGGAGTACCTCAAGGCTACATGCTCAGCCCCCTGCTTTACTCACTCTATACTCATGACTGTGTAGCCGGACATAGTGCAAACTCCATCATCAAGTCCCCACTGATGGGGCCGAGTCAGAGTACAGAAGTGAGATCGACCGATTGAGCAAATGGTGCCAGCACAATAACCTGGCTCTCAACACCAGCAAAACCAAGCAACTGATTGTGGACTTCGGAAGGGGTAGGATGGGGAACCACAGTCCCGTTTATATCAACATATTTTATATTAAGATGGTGGAAAAGGTCAAGAACTTCACATTCCTGGGCGTGCATATTTTCGAAGATCTCTCCTGGTCTCAGATGCAATCATAAAGAAAGCACATCAGTGCCTCTACTTCCTGAGAAGATTACTGTGAGTCAGTATGTCAAGGAGGACTCTCTCGAACCTCTACATGTGCACAGTAGAGAGCATGCTGACCGGTTGCATCGTGGCTTGGTACTGCAACCTGAGCTTCCAGGAGTGGAAAAGGCTGCAAAAAGTTGTAAACACTGCCCAGTCCATCATCGGCTCTGACCTCCCTCCCATTGAGGGGATTTACCGCATGCGCAGCCTCAAAAACGTTGCCAGCATCATCAAGGACCCACACCATCCTGGCTACACTCATCTCTCCGCTGCCAGGTAGAAGCTACAGGATCCCGAAATCCGCAACATCCAGGTTCAGGAACAGCTACTTCCCCACAGCCATCAGACTATTAAACACAACTTCAAACAAACTATTAACAGCCTAATGCACTTTATCTGTGTATTTATGTGTGTGTATATATATATACATTCTATGGTATATGGTCACACTGATCTGATCTGAATTTATGCCTAAAATATTCTGTCGTACTGCAGCAAGCAAGAATTTAATTGTCCCATCTGGTACACATGACAATAAACTCTCTTGACTTGACTTGTCTTGTGTGTGCTAGTGTGTCAGTCTGTGTGTGAGTGTGTGAATGAGTGCATGAGTGAGTGTGTCAGTGAGTGTGTGAGTGTGTGTGAGTGAGTGCGTGTGTGAGTGAGTGCATGTGTGTGTGTGTGTGTGTGTGAGAGAGTGTATGTGTGTGAGTGTATATGTGTGTGAGGTAGAGGGTGTGTGTGAGTGTGTGTGTGAGTGAGGTGGAGGGTGTGTGTGGGTGTGAGTGTGAGTGTGTGTGAGTCTGGGTGTGTGAGTGTGAGTGTATGTGTGTGAGTGAGTGTATGTGTGTGAGTGAGTGTATGTGTGTGAGTGTATGTGTGTGTGAGGTGGAGGGTGTGTGTGTATATTGGAATTGGTGGATAGGTGGAATCTTGCGTAGGGAGACCTCCCATGTGAAGCTGAGAAACAACGGGTCCCACTTAGTCTTGTACACAATAAAATTTAACACAAACATCCACCACAGCATTCTTCACTGTGGTGGAAGGCACAAAGTACAGTCAGTTCTCCTCCATTGTTCACCCGTGGTCGGGGCCATAATCCTCCGCTGTCGCCGTTACGGACGGCCCGAAGTACAGGCCCTCTCGTTGGGATGGTCGAACACACTACACGGCTTGGAGGTCCTGAACTGCCGCTTTCCTACTGGAGACCCCGGCTTCAGGATGTTGTTGGCCATAGGCCAGCGGTAGGAGCTCTTCTCTGGCTGTCCCCGGCGAGGGAACCTAGGCTCCAGATGGTAAGTACACGCCGCGCCAGTGGCTAGATGCTCCGCAGACCGCGGCTTCAGGATGTAAAGGTCCATGGGCCAGTGATCAGAGCAATCCCTTCTGGCGACCCAGGCAAGGGCTCGCCCGCTCCGCGATGAAAAGTCCATGCTGCGCCTACTGTTGAAACTCCAGGCCCGACTCCGGGAAAGGCCACCCCAATCCATGGTGTTAGGCTGCGAGGGAGGCGACATGGAAAAAGTTGCCTCTCCGTGGAAGAGGCGACCGAAAGCGGTCCCCACCCTTACCTCCCCCTCACCACCCCCCACACAAAACACACCAAGAGACACTAAAACAAACATTTGGACACTAAAACAACCAAAAAGTTAGAAATAACGAACACGTTGCTGGCAGGGCAGCCACCTCACAGCGCTCCCACCGACCATCTCCGCCTATACTAAAATTATTCTGTATTTCTGGAGACATATTTACATTATGCAAAATGCAATACTGTTCTTTAATTCGTGTTCAATCTTCAAGACTGCAGAAGAAAATCATATTACATGTGATAGTATCAAGGAAATTGAATCTTTATTCATAAGAATTGTGAGCAGATATTTAATTCTGCAGGCAGAAAATCACAATCCTACTGTCCACAGAGGAAGCATCAATGTTATCCTTAAATTTGTATTTTTAAACTGTGTTGTAAGATATCCGGTTAATACAAAAAATATATAAACATATTTATTTAGTGCCTTTCCCAACTCCATGACTCCCAAGATAGACACAGAGTGCTGGTGTAACTGAGCAGATCAGGCAACATCTCTGGAGAAAAGGTAACTTTTTGGATTGGGATCCTTCTTCAGACTCAAATGATTTGTAGGCAATTAAGTCAATATATATTTCACTGTTCAAAGAAATATTAGATTCAATAAATATCTTTATTCTGTTTGATGATAATTATTAATTCAGTTCTTACTTGTCAATTGGAGGTCAAATAGTGGAAAGGTTTGCTATTCATTTAAGTATTTTTATCGTAACTGAATAGAAATTAACTGAACGGGTCAGGCAGGACCTACTCCATAGCCAGAATTGCTCCAGCACTTTGTGTTCTACACTAAATCTATATCATTGCCCCCATCATTCATCTGGATTAAAGTTATTTCACAAATGTTATGGTTCCTTGTACACACCAGATTTTTGCAAAAAAATGTTTCTCTATCTTGCTGGGATCTTTGCAAAATATCATTTAATTGAAGTTATCAGTCCACAGATTGTAGATGGTTGGACAACCAGACTTGTGTGTGACACAGAATGATTTTTATTTTGATGACTGTGATTGTCATCAGTGACAATGATGAGTCAGCGTACAGGATGGAGGTGGAGCTGCTCACAGGATGGTGCAAATCCCACAACCTCATTCTCAACGTGGGAAAAACGAAGGAGATGGACTTCCGGTGGCGTCAATGGTGGGGTGAGAGACGTCGCTGTTTCGCTCTGCTCCCGAATAATGTTTTAATGTGCTAAAATATGAGTTGGAAGACGAGGGAGTTCTGAAAATAACTACCGGAGCTGCTATTTAATTGTGTGTTATCAGAAATCCTGCTGATAACAGAGAATAATTGCAGTTTTAAATGAAAAGACAGAAACCTTGCCAGAAGCCTGCAAAAGCAAAAGCTGCTTCAAGACCTGCTACAAGAGCCTACTTGAAAAAAACTGAAAAGACTCCTCAATCCCCTCAAACATCAGCTGGAAATTCAGAAGAAGAAGTTGATTCCCAAAATCCTTCTACAGAATTGCCTTTAATGGAGGAACAAATGGAACATCTGGAAAAGTCAGTATTAGCTTCAGTCACTGAAGGTATTTCAAAACTGATACGAGAGGAGAATCTCGTGCTGGACAAAAGCCTCCCTGAAAAAATTAAACAAGGTAATGATACGCTGATGGGGAAAATTGATGATTTAACCAAACGTGTGGTTGAAGTTGAGGAGGATTTAAACAAAAAAATTAAGCGGGTTGATAAGGATTGTAATAAAAAACTGGATGCAATGCTAAAATCTACTGAGGCAGCTATGGAAGGAATGGACAATACGATAACTGAGATGGCTAAAGAGATAAAGAGGCTAAAACAGGAACAAGAAAGTACTGGGAGGGAGCTAGCTAAAATGAAGTATAAATGTACGGACTTGGAGGCAAGATCAAGGAGACAAAATTTGAGGATAATTGGAGTAAAAGAAGGAAAGGAGATTGGACAAAACTTTCAGGAGTTTGCTGCCAATTTACTCAAACAAGTACTTAAGCTGCCTGAAGCCCCGAGAATAGATATGGTTCACTGGTTCCGACGTTCAAGCAAGCTTAACTGCCCCCCCAAGACAGATTATTCTGAAATTCTATGACATTTCAACCCTGGAAGGAATTATGAAAAAGATTCCATATGGAGTGAATTTGATGTTTGGAGAAGACAAACTAAGATTCTTCCGTGATTTTCCAGCTGAAGTCATGGAAAAGAGGAACAAGTTTACAAACACGAGAAGGCTACTGAAAGAGGTCTCGGGAGTAAGATATGGGATAGTATATCCCGCTAAATTGAGAATTTCTTATAACCATGTTGAACGTGCATTCACGGATCCAGAAGAGGCATTTAAATATGCACAAAGTATAACAGAGGAGGTCTACTGATCGTTAGGAGTTGGTCTACAATAACATCGAGGAGAAACGACAAAGAAAGGATTGTGTCTCTTTTTTTAACATAAAAAAAGACTGCTCTTGTTAAAATGGCGTACCTTCCTCGTGGCACTGTCTAGACTTTTTATTTTTGGAATGTTAATTCAAGGTCGGATTTTATGTTTCATCTCAACAAAGGACTGACAAAGAAGAGAAACTGTGGCGGGGAAAATAAATTGAGAATATAGTGTAATATAGTATATTATCACTGGACTTGTATATAGAAATTTATGATCTAAGAAACATATAATTACATACTAACATAAAATATAATTAATAAAATTGGGTAATATTAAGGCATAGCTTAACTATAGCTGATGTTTATTTCATGATGTTAATTATTTGCTAATAAGAATAACGAGTTAAATATGATTGATAAGTATTAATAACATATTAACACATTTTATGGATATAGTAGACTTAGTCTAGATTGCGCGTAAAGGGGGGGGGAGGAGACTCAGATACTTGGAAGTTATCCAAGGGTCTGAATCTGGTTAACCCCTTGGAACCTGCTGTTGTCTGATACAAAAGTTTGAGACTTAATTGTAATAAATCTAGGCATATTGATAGATATGGATATATAATTAACATAATTACTGTTATATCTAAGTATATAATTAATGTTGGAAACTACTTTTTATTTTGTTTTTCCTCTTTGAAGATACATTTCTAATCTAGCTATTGGAGTAATTTTATTTTATATATAATTTTGAACTTTGTATCGCTCTCTCTTCCAATTAATAATAATTGGTCAAGGGGGCAGAGCGAAACATATAAAAACATCTACGGAAGTCAATAAGAATTTTTCTACCACCTGTTGGTGGTTTGTTTTTAATTATAATATCTTTATTTTTGGATATTATAATATCACTTTTTGTTTGTTAATTATCTTTTCACGACTCTACACTTTCTGGTCTTTTTCAAGGTTTATTCTGAAGGGGAGATGCCAACAAAACTTAACAGCTGGGGATGACCATCCTTCATCTGGAGCTATAAGGTTCTTGGTTGCACCATATGAAGTAAAGGTATTAACATGATTCATAATGCAAGACGATAAACAAAAGAAAACTGGAGGAATCACATTTTGTAGTTGGAATATAAGGGGCGCTAATGAACCAATTAAAAGGGGTAAGATCTTTGCCCAATTAAAAGCCTTAAAAAAGTGACATTATTTTCTTACAAGAGATGCATCTGAAATATCAAACACAGATAAGACTGAAGGCAAATTGGATTGGGCAAACATACTACTACTCTTCATTTACTTCTAAATCTAGAGGCACGGCTATTATCATTCGTAAAGGTATACCATTTAAATTAAAGAATACTATAGCAGATAAAGAGGGGAGGTACGTCATAGTCACGGGAGAAATTTATTCTACTCCACTTTGTTTGATAAATATTTATGCTCCTAATTTTGACAACCCCCAATTCTTTAGTAAAATTTTGGATATAATTTCAGAACTTAATCATCAAAATGTGATAATAGGGGGAGATTTGAATTGTGTTTTAGATCCATATTTGGATAAATCAGCAAAACAAAAAAGGACTAACATAAAATCTAAAACGAACGAACTCCTAAATACATACATGAAAAATACTAATATAACAGATGTATAGAGGATCGCTAACCCAGTAGGTAGTGAATATTCATTTTATTCAACAGTACATAAAACATATTCACATATTGATTATTTCTTAGTGGACACAAAACTAATTCCATATACATATAATTCTAAATATCATACGTATTATTTCTGATCATTCACCGTTAACTTTTTCTTTAAAATTAGAAGGAATGCCTGATAAAAATTCGTTTTGGAGGTTTAACCCCCAAATTTTAAATAACTCACAAGGTTGCACATATTTAAAAGAGCAGATGAGATTCTTCTTTGAGACAAATGATACACCAGATATTTCACCCTCCTTATTATGGGAAACTTTTAAGGCATTTATTAGAGGAACTATAATAGTAAGATTAAACGAGAACTTACCAGTTCGAAGTTTGATCGTTATTTTATGAGGAGTTACGATGAGGGATTACGTGAAGAACCCGCCTCACGCTGGGCGAACGGCATACTTCAAAGCAGCGGCATGAAAAACACAGAACACCAAATAGCCGAAGTAACATAGTAAGGCTATAAAAGACTTAGAACTACCAGATTGATCATTTATTTTATGAGGGTGGGAGTGGAGGGCACGTAATCCCTCATCGTAACTCCTCATAAAATAACGATCAAACTTCGAACTGGTAAGTTCTCGTTTAATCTTACTATTTTACTTCGGAGTCACGTGAGTGACTACGTGAAGATTTTAAAGCTTTCTGTGTTTTTTATGTCGTAGTATTTAATTAGTACGACAGTCCGGCTAAGTAAATACATACATGAGAAACCAGACTAATATTAGTTCTTTCCATAATTAACTTTTTAATGGTTTAAAGAACATATAAAACCCTCCTTATATCCGAGGGAATGATTACAAGTGATAAAAGATATAAGTGACTACATAACTTGGTTATAGTAATCAATAGTATACAAAGCAGGTAATTATATTGATCCCAACACCGCGTGGCCAAAACTTGTCATAGTGTGAACAGGTTTATTGTAGAACTTTGAAAAAGTTTCTTCTTTACTCCACCCTGCGATTTTTAAAATATGCTCGAGTGGTACGTCCCGCACCTTCGCGGACGTAGCTGCAGCCCTGGTGGAGTGAGATTTGAACACATCAGTGTCTACTCCTGCTAAAAGCAACACCTGTTTCAACCATTTTGAGATAGTTTGAACTGAAGTTTTTGTGTGTGGCTTTTTATGCGTAATCATCAACGTTTTTTCATTTCCTCGAAGAGTTTCAGTAACTTTAACATATTGATTCAAATGTTTAACCACACACAAAGTAGGATCAAATAGGATAAGCTTGAAAGGTTACCTTAGCTCCACATCTCCCTGGTCTGCTTTGTTTGATCAGATCGTAAACATAGAACACAATGTTATCTGTAGTCACATGCATACAGTCTAAACGCAACATTTGTAAAGTTTGCACTCTTTGAGCTGAAACCAATGATATTAACATTATTAATTTGAATGTTAATCTTTCCAATGACAATCCTTCAATTGCAGTCCACTGTCTAAGTAAGGTAAGTACAATGCTCACATCCCAAATCTCTGTGTATCTAGGTTTGGGTGGATTAATATTAAAGATTCCTTTCATGAATCTAGATATTAGTGGATGTGATCCAATTGATTTCTGGTCAGACATAAGTCCTAAATAAGATGATAGGCACTGCGTGCAGTGTTAGTAGCACTGTAACTTAAATGTTGCTCAAAATGCAATTTAGCAAGAAGCTCCAATACATTTTCCATGCAATATCACAGTATCACAATATCAAACATGCAATATTCACCGTATCATAAGAAATATTTGACTGTGTGCAAAATTCTTCCAATTTCTTAATATGTGTCATATATTGTTTTTGTGTGTGTTATCTCGCCATGATGCGACTATAACCTCCATAGTTTTGTCCGACAATCCCAGCTCCTGTAGTGGTCTGGTCAAAATCTGCAGATTAATAAATTCATATATGCATATAATGCATAAATTTCTTTGGTTACTGGATTAATCAAATATCACTACAGTTAGGAATTGACTATATGGTTCTTTAATCATATTCAGCATTAATGGGAACCAAGGTTGTGTTGGCCAATTTGGAACTACCATCAATCCTGTGGCAGAATCTTGTTCTATTTCCTTCAGACATTGCTGAACCAAAGCAAAAGGTGGAAAAGCATAAAAGAACATATTCCCCCAGTTCAATGAAAAAGCATCTACTGCTACTGCATCTGGATCGTGTTCCCAAGACACATATTTAGGCAATTGATTAAGCCTTGATGCAAATCAATTTCTGGTAAACCAAATTGAGTTACAATATTCATAAATATTGCTGGATTAAGCATCCATTCTGTGTTATCTTTAAATATCCTTGATCTTTTATCTGCCACCACATTGTCTTTACCTGGAATGTAGTTTGCTGAAATCCAAATTTGGCGATCAATACACCATTGCCATATTTCATTGACCAGACAATCAATGATACTGATCTGACTCCCCCATGTGATTATATATGCAACAGCCGTTTTATTGTCTAATTGTATTAATACATGTAGACTCCTTTTTTGAACAGCAATATGCTTTTAGACCATAGAAAGCACCCAATAACTCTAAATAGTTAATACCATAAGTTTGAAGAAATGTTTTCTTCTTGGACTTTCCCATCTACCTCCACAACTGAGAGGATGAATCTGTTACCCCCCCCCCCCCCTCCCCCCCCCCCCCCCCCATCCGAGAGCATTAGCATCTATTTATAAACAATTTCAGGCTGTTTAATCAGAATGTTTTTAGCAGCTTGTGGGATATTTTTTTAACCCACCATGGTAATTCCAACAAAACTTCTTTTGTTAATTGCATAGGCCTATCAAAGTGGCCTGCCCTCTCTTTGAGAGCTCTTATTTTGTCCCTTTGAAGATTTTGATAAGGTAATGGACCAAATTCTACTGCAGGAAATGCTGCTACTAGTTTAGCAATAGTTTTTCGCTATTTTTCGGATGGAAGGATAAGTTTGTGAATGAGATTATTACAAGTCACCAAAAATAATCAACTTTATCTTTGTTGGTAAAGTATTAACATAGTTCTGAGTTAATTACAAACTCCAAATAGTTAATTGATTGTGCTGGCTGCAGCTGGAATTTAATTGGATGAATCAAGAAACCCTAGCTTTAACAAAGCTTTTGTACTGAAACTAATTCTCAGCTGACTCTTGATTGCCATAAATGATTAGAATGTCATCACGAGATAAGCCATAACGATGTGTTTTTGTACTCTTAATTGGGCTAAAACTGGTTTCAACAGTTTAGTAAAAGAGCCTGGAAGCTGAACTCAATCCATTTGGCAAAGCTTTTAAACTGCCATAATTGTCCCAGCCAATTAAATTTTAAGTACCTCCAGAAACTGATGTATTGGTACAGAATAATAGGCGTTTTTTCAAATCAATCGTAGCCATATAACAACCTGCTGATATTAAATATCTTGCAGTATTAAATGTTTTCCATTTAAAATTTGTATTCTACCACTTATTTAGATCTGTAAGGTCCAGAATAATTCTGCAATCACCATCTTTTTATGTCTTTTGAAATATCTTAGACACAATTGATGCTCGTGTTCATAAGTTTTTTCAATAACCCCTTTTCAGATAATTTGTCAATTTCCACATTAATCTCTGCTTTTCCAATTGCAGTAAACACGAAAGCATAGGCAGGTTTATCTGTACTGGAGGATTAACCCCTTCTTTAATGTAATAGTGGCTCCTGAAACTGCTTGTAAAAATAAACCGATCAGAAATAATAGTAAGCCAGTCTTTATAAAACTTTTGTAATCTCCCTCCAACTGGAGATTAATCCGCAGTTTCTTTAAAGATAGAACAAGTCTTTAATACCTCTCCATTTGAGCGTGGTGGTCTCCTTTTCCCCGAATACATAAACGTAGAAAAACATAGAAACATAGAAATTAGGTGCAGGAGTAGGCCATTCAGCCCTTCGAGCCTGCACCGCCATTCAATATGATCATGGCTGATCATCCAACTCAGTATCCCGTACCTGCCTTCTCTCCATACCCTCTGATCCCCTTAGCCACAAGGGCCACATCCAACTCACTCTTAAATACAGCCAATGAATGGCCTCAACTACCCTCTGTGGCAGAGAGTTCCAGAGACTCACCACTCTCTGTGTGAAAAAAGTCTTTCTCATCTCTGTCTTAAAGGATTTCCCCCTTATCCTTAAGCTGTGACCCCTTGTCCTGGACTTCCCCAACATCGGGAACAATCTTCCTGCATCTAGCCTGTCCAACCCCTTAAGTAATACGGGTAAGTATTGGGCTGTGCAGTACAATAATATTTCCTTGACATATTTCTGCCTTTATTTCCAAAATCAAATCCCCTTCTGGGCGAAAAAATACCTTTTTTGTCCTAAGACGAAGGTTTCATGCAGTTAAAATTTTTAGCTTCTTCATCCAATTTTTAATAATTTAGGCAGATTTACTCCAAACAGATAACCAGGAGTTTGAACACCACTTGCTCGAACCACACAAGCTTGCAAACCCTTGGGTGAAATATGGGCCGAATAGCCATTTTCCTCTTACAATAATTTCATAGAAAGAATTTGCACAATAGGCCCTCTTTTTTAAACTTATCCATCTCCCCAAAAGCCATAATGGCAGCAGAATAATTTGTGAGGATTTTTGAACCTCACTTCTTGAGCTCTCATATTTTGGGTCATGGATTGCCCATATCAACGGATAAACCGTAGGCACTTTCAATGAGGCACAATTTCCTGTGCGTTTATAAATTCTGATGTTTCAATCATCACAGAATCATGAAGTTGGTGAGATACCATATATTAATGTTGGCAGCTAGGTTTTCTTCCATAGCCTCACCACTTCCTTCATATATAGCAAATTATTTTGCTATCTCAGGCACATTTGGCCTTTCTTTTATTTTGTGGTGTGTTTTCAAATGCAAAATCACCATCAGCAGGTCTGCCTTCTGCAGCCCTAAATCAATTGGGATTTCATCCCATGAGACTTCCTTCGGCCCAAATCCTGGGTCCGGAGTTCCAACTCCCAATTAGGGCCCACAGCCATATCAGAATAATTAAAACCCCTCAGGGCTTTTTTGGGAACCTTCTGGGTACTGTGACCCTAGTCTCATAATTTTTTGGAGAACTTTTCTCCATATGCTCCATTATTAGTTCCATATAGTTTAATTATCTGGAGGACTTTCAGTATCAGAGTCATCAGAACCACGGGCCTCTCAGATTTCTTTTACATTTTTAGGAGCATTTCTCTCCGTGGTTATAACTTCTGGAGAATCTAGAACTCACTAACGGTATATCAGCGGCCACCGGTATCGGAACCGGATCCGCACTAGTTTTTTTCCCGTATTTTTATTTTCACCCCGGGAAGCTCTTTTACCCGCGAATTTTTCTTTGCCGATTTCTCCATTTTGTTTCATTTAATCTGTGCTAAACAGCACTTTAACGTGACTCTGACTTTTTATTTTACTTTATTTTTACTGCTGGACCCACCCAGCGTACGCTAAAAAACATCCCGACTTTGCTGCACTTACCTGCGGGGCCGTTCCGACCGCTGCGAGGAGCTGCTCCTTACTGCAGCTCCTCCTTCCGCCGTCAGCGTCGACGTAATGCCGTTTGCCAGTGCCAGGCGGGTTCTTCACGTAGTCACTCACGTGACTCCGAAGTAAAATCTCATATCAAGCTTTCCAAAATAAAAAGAATAATACTGAACAATTGCAGTTAGAACAAGAAATTAGACAATTAGATTTAGAAAATGCCAAAGAACCAACTACAGATAAACATAATAAGATAATAATACTAAAATATAAATTAAATAAAATTTTATCAGCCACAATAATAAGATTATTTCAAATTACAAAACAAGAAAATTTTGAATTTGGTGATAAACCTCATAAACTCCTAGCACGCCAACTGAAAAAAAGGGACACAGAAAATACAATTACTACAATTAAATCATACAAAGGGGAATTACTAACACTACCTAAAGATATTAATAAAAGATTTGCTCAATTTTATCAAAACTTATATACATCGAAAACCTCTGCCAATAATACTCAAATTTAAAAAAATTTCTTAGATAAGTGTAATCTTCCAAAATTAAATATTGTGGAACAAGAGGCATTAGGAGCTCAGATTACACTACAGGAAATAGAAGAAACAATTAGTTTGTTGAATAATGGCAAAACACCAGGACCAGATGGCTTTAGTAATGAATTCTATAAAAGATTCTACAAGATAATTTCTCCACGGTTGCAAGATTTATATATATATACACTTTTAAAGAAAATAAACTACCAGAAACACCAACTATTACACTTATACCAAAAAAGGATAAAGATCTAGAAGACCCAGGCTCATATTGAGCTATTGCACTCCTAAATGCAGACCAAAAAATATTAACAAAGACCCTAGCGAGAAGATTGAGTAATTATATTAGTAAACTAATAAATCCGGACCAAACAGGGTTCATACCAAAGAGATACTCATTTAACAATTTGAGACGGCTGTCTAATATAATATACTCACATAATACTGAAGAGGAACTAGCAATTATCTCATTGGATGCAGAAAAAAGCTTTTGACCAAGTAGCATGGCAATATTTATTCAAAGTATTGGAAAAATTTAACATGGGAGATAATTTTATTTCATGGGTAAAATTATTATATGATAAGCCGACGGCTAGAATACTGACTAATAATAGATTATCCCCGAAATTCCAATTAGCAAGGGGCAATAGGCAGGGGTGCGTGTTATCGCCCCTGCTATTTGCACTAGTGATAGAACCTTTAGCTGAAAGTATAAGAAGCCATCCGAATATTCATGGGTATATTACTAAACACTCAAATAATAAAATTTCATTATATGCAGACGACATATTATTATATATTACAAATTCGCAAATTAGCATACCAAATATACTAAATTTAATAGAGGAATTTGGTTCTTTTTCAGGATATAGAATAAATTGGAACAAAAGCGAAATTATGACGATAAAACCTCAAGAGTCGACACATCTGTTGAAATTCCCTTTTAGAATTACAACAGAAAATTTAAGTATTTGGGCATCCAATTACTAGGAACTATAAATCATTACTTAATGCAAACTATATGCCCTTATTAACGAAATTAAATGGGTTGATTAAATTTTGGAAGACACTGCCGATGTCTTTAATAGGCAGAATAAACGCGATAAAAATGATCTTCTTACCACAAATATTGTACCTATTTCAATCAATACCAATATACTTACCTAAAAATGTTTTCAAAAAATTAGATTCTGATATTATAAACTTCATATGGGATTATAAATCACACAGAATTAAAAAAAAAACACTGTGTAAATCTAAAGAATCAGGGGGACTGACAATCCCTAACTTATGGTATTATTATTGGGCAGTGAATATTAAAAATATAATCTACTGGTTGGACAGTTCTGCCCAACAGGTAGATTGGATAAGAATGGAGAAAGAGGATTGTTCCCCTTATAATATAGGAGCGATCCTTCTTTCCCCGATAAAACTGAACAATGTAATATACAAGAAGAATCCAATTATTCATAGTATAATACGAATTTGGAAACAAATAAAATTAACTTTAAAATTAAGAAAATTATCGCTTCTTTCTCCAATTGCTAATAATCCCTCATTCAAACCATCCATTATTGATAAAACATTTATCCATTGGGAAAGAATAGGAATTAAAACGATGGGTGATATGTATAAAATGGGAACATTTTTATCATTCCAACAACTACAACTAAAATATAATTTGAAAAGTAATCAATATTTCAAATACCTTCAAATTCAAGATTATTTGAAAAAGTATATACAAGGATATCAAACTTTAACCCCAGATCTATTGGTGGAAGGAATGAATAGAAAGGCAGAATCAAGCAATTTAATATCCTACTTATATAATATAATTCTAAATATAGAAACACCAACGACAGAGGCAATTAGAAGAGACTGGGGACAAGAGTTATTGATAAAAATTCCGAACGATAGGTGGGATAAAAAATTATTATATGTAAACAAATGTTCAATGAATGTAAGACATAACCTAATTCAATTTAAAATTTTACATAGATTATATTATTCAAAAACAAGACTGAATAAAATATTTTAAAATGTTTCCCCCATCTGCGACAAATGTCTAACTCAAAATGCCACTATAGCACATTCCTTTGTCTCGTGTACAAAACTGTATACATTTTGGAATGAAATTTTTTGCAATTTTTACAAAACTATTTAACACAAAATTGAACCCCAATATCGAATTGATTATCTTTGGATCAATGGAAGAGGGAAGTAAACTAACTATATTCCAAGAAGCTTTTCTTAATTATGGTCTAATAACAGCGAAAAAAAACGTATACTTAAATTTTGGAAAAACGCACCTACGCCAACATTCAAAATGTGGATCTCAAACATGTCTGAAATGCTACATCTTGAAGAAATGAGATTCCTCTTACTAGGCAAAGTAGACCAATTCTTAAAGATTTGGTCTCCGTTTATCAACTTTTTACAAGCATATGGTGCAACATAACATAACCTTAGAAATTAAATGGTTTAGAACTGGGTGACGGATGGGTAAAAATATGAGATAGGTAGATCTCTCCTAATCTCTCTTTTTTTTAATTTTTTTTACTTTTTCCTTTTCTTTCAATCTTTTAACTTCTCATCTCTGTCCTTTATTTCTTTTGTTTTCTGTTTCTACTCGCTTGTCTATCTATTCCGACACTCTTTATTTCTTTTTTCTCTCACTGTTCTTTTATTATTGAACCAAAAGTATGAAGTTGTACAAGAATGAAAATATGTATTTATGTATTAGGTACTTAAGTACCAGACTACTGTACTTACTTCTAACAAAAATAAACAAACAAAAAAAAAAAAGAAAAACGAAGGAGATGGTGGTTGACTTCAGGAGGGCGGGAAAACAACGCCATACACCTCTGTACATCGATGGAGCTGATGTGGAAAGGGTCAGCAGTGTGAAGTTCCTAGGACTCCACCTGTCAGATGACCTGATGTCCACGGCCAACTCCACAGCACTGGTCAAGAGAGCTCAGCAGTGACTACGCCCTCTCCAAAGACTATGGAAAGCAGGTCTACCCACTCCACACCTACGAACTTTTTATAGGGGGACAATTGAGAGCACATTAACCTATGGCATCACTTCCTGGTTCGGGAGCTGCAAGGCGTACGGACGGCACCAACTGGACAGGATTGTGAAGACCGCCAGCAGGATTATTGGTGCTCCACTCCCTTTCCTGCTGGACATATACAGGAAGAGATGTATCAGCAGAGCCATCTTCATCATCAAAGACCCATACCACCCATCGCCTCTCATATTCTCCATCCTGCCATCTGGGAAGAGGAACAGGAACATCAGCTGCAAAACCAGCAGGATGCTCCTCAGCTTCTTCCCGCAGGCTATAAGACTGATAAACGGACTTTGCCCCCTGCCAAAGTACCGCGCACCAACCACCAACCTGGACACACTGAAGTAGAGCCATTGTCGTGCCGCTGCCGATTGGAACTCATGATATATGTATTTTATTTTTATTTCTATTTATTTTTTACCGCACACTGAATGGACACTGGTCGAGCAACGTTTTTTCGTTTCCTCTGGGTATGTAAGTACTCAGGAAAAATAATAATAAAGATATACAATACAATACAATACAATTCAGTTGGTTGTCAAGTGCATCACAAAATGAGAGATGCCCCATGCTCTCACATACCTGTTCCCTTTTTTTTAATTAAATATGAGACCCTGAAATAGCCTCATTGGGGAAGGTTATACATATGGGATTACACTTTCAAAGGTTTAGGAATTTCCACTGAGAGCCAGATTATTCTGCAGATGCACTGCAGCCTCTTAACGAGACCGAGCACTTAGATATGTCAGAGTCAGGACACACTCACATTATTAAACTCACTTTCCATGACTTCTTCCTTCTCATCTGCCCTTGAAGACGTGTGTCACAGTTTAAAACATATAAATTGCCAGAGCCTTTGCTCAAGGGTAAAGGGACATGGACGAACTCAGTCTGCTTGCAGATACTTTTGCCGTACTGGAGACTGAAGTTTGCAAGGATATTTCACTGTCATATCTCTACTGCCTTACCCTACATTTTCCATTACCCTTGACTAAAGAGTTCTCCTTGGATTTACGAATGTGTTTGCCTGTATGCTAGTTTGCCTCCATCAGTTAAAACCTACCTGTCATCTGTACTAATGTGGTCTTTGGATTACAATATATTTGGAGCTTTAAAAATACCCTCATTAAAAAGCAATTACAGGAGTCTTATAATTCATATTTTGTATGTATTTTTCAGCATGTATCAAAGTGTCATAGAGCTATGCAGCACAGAAACAAGCCCTTTAGCCCAACTCGTTCATGCTGACCAAATGCTTTGCCAAATGAAGCAGTGCCATTTGCCTGAGCCTGCCCCATATCCCTCCAAATATTTCCTATCCAGGTACATAACGTCATAAGGAACAGGAATAGAATTAGGCCATTCGGCCCATCAAGTCTACTCTGTCATTCAATCATGGCTGATCTATCTCTCCCTCCTAACCCCATTCTTCTGCTTTCTCCCCATCACCTCTGTGACCTGTACTAATCAAAAATCTCTCTATCTTTTCCTTAAAAATTACCAAAGAATTCCACAGATTCACCACCCATTGACTAAATAAATGTCTTCTCATCTCCTTCCTCAAAGAATGTCCTTTAATTCCCATCCAAATGCCAACTATATTCTGCACTCTGTATCTTGAATTTTGCTCTATCTATTGTACTTGTTTGACTTAATTGTATCTGATCTGATTTGATAACATTCAAAACAAAGCTTTACACTGTACCTCAGTTCACGTGACAACAATAAACCCAATCCTAATTGTACCCACCTCTACCACTTCCGCTGGTCACTCATTCAATACACCCACTACCCTCTGTGGAAGACAGTTGCTCTTCAGATCCTTTCTAAACCTTTTCTCTCTCACCGTAAACCTTATGTTCTTTACTTTTAGTTTCCCCTCCCCTGTGAAAAGACTATGGTTATTCACCTTATCTATGCCCTTCATGATTTTATAAACCCTTATATAATCACCCTTCAGCCTCTTGCAGGGGAAAAATAAATCCTGCCTATCCAGCCTCTCCGTATAACTCATATTTTTCAGACCTGGTAATACCCTTGTAAATCTTCTTTACATCTTTTTCTAGCTAAATGAAATAAAGTTGCCCCAGTGTGTTAGGAATTGAATAGGATTTTGACTTTCCAATATTTCAGAACAGAGCCTGCAGAGAGAGCTGATGGAAAGAGAGAGTCCATTGTGCATTTGCTCAAAATTGAGGTGCAAATTTCAAATTAAATCAAACATATTGCATGTTAGCATATTCACCAGGTTAATGCTGAGACTCTCTTTAATCTACTAAGCTGCTGTACTTGGGAATCCTAGTAAAACCTCAAAATGAATTTGAAGTGATTGATATGAAAATAAATACAGGAAAATCATGCAAAAAAACTTCAGCTGCAAAATCGAGCCATTCACAGTGTACAGATACATTTCCTTTATCATGTATCTGTATATTGTGAATGGCTCGATTGTAATCATGCATTGCCTTTTCGCCGACTGGTTAGCATGCAACAAACACTTTTCACTGTACCTTGGTACATGTGATAATAAACTAAACTAACTAAACACTGTAAAAGAAAGAAAGGGCTATGGAATTTAGTTCTCGAGTTTGGTGAGAAAACTGCTGTTGCAGAGTTGAGTACTTTTCACATTAAGTAGAAACAAAGAACTGCAAATGCAGTTTATACCAAAGATAGACACAAAGTGCTGGAGTAGCTCAGCAGGTCAGGCAGCATCTCTAGAGAAAAAGGATGGTTGACAATTTGCTTTCTTCAGACTGAAGAAGGGTCCCGACCCGAAACGTCACCCATCCTTTTTTCTCCAGAGATGCTGCCTGACCTGCTGAGTTACTCCAGCACTTTTCACATTAAGTTTGCTTTTTTAATATTTATATATAAAACACCAGCATTTGCTGAATCATTGGCTCCACCCTTTCTACACCTTGGAAGTGTAACATTACAATGGTAGCTTAGTTATCATTAGGGAGAATTAGTTCACTAAGCACCACTACAATCAGTTGATTAAACAACTACCCATCCAGTTACGTTAAAACAACTACAGTAAGAATGTGCTCTTCCCCATTGACAAATTCTTAAGCTGGATGTAGTAAGTTGAAAAAGAAAGAAGCTGAAAGTGAAGTTATCATTTTATTAAAGGAAAGGAAATACTAATATCCATTATGAAAGACATGGTCACAGATCTCCTGGACAATCATTACTTGAAAAGGCAAGCTGAATTTATAAAATGAAAACCATGCTTCATAAACCTGTAGTTCTTTTGAGTTTTAACTAGCAGAGTCGATAAGGGTGAGCCAATGTATAGGAGGCACAGGAACTTTCAAATATATTCGATTAAGGTGACACACAAAATATTGGTATTAGTATTCATTTATTATTGTCATGTGTACAGATATACAGCAAAAAATATTTGTTTGCATGCTATCCAGTCAAATCATACTATACATGAGTATATACAAACCATACATAAGTACAACAGATAGTGCAAAGAAAAAACAATAGAGTGCCGAATATACTGTCAGTTTGATATATACATGAGTACGTTGAGGATACTCGGCAGCTCCTCCTGGCTGGAGTTGACAGGTTGTAAGTGAGGTGATGTCTGGGATTACAACTGCCTTTGTTGGAATTAGAATGCTCAACATTGATCGTCTTGCATCAATGTATCGGTTGACATTGGTGCTTTAGTGACAGGTGAATGGAGACAATAGAATGGAATGGGTGGTGGTCAGTCCAGCAGTCTGGAAAGGCAAGAGGATCTGGAGTCTCCTGAAACAAAGAAAGTTAATGGATGAAACATACTGAATGTCTTTAGATTGAAGTACAATTCATGAACATAAGGATAGGATAAATTGTTCCGGTTTCCTCCCACACTTCAAAAATGTATAGGTTTGTATACTAATTGGCTTGGTAAAACTAGGTTTAAAGGAATTAATAAGAAAGAGATTAACAATCTTTAAATGTCCAAAGTAGATAAAAAGTAAATACATTTATAAACTGATACAAATCTTTACATATTCATATTATCTAGAATTAATTGGGACCCATCTTACTAGCATAAGTGTGGCAGGGTAGGAAAAATTGGAGGACATTGACCTCTATCAAAGGACAATAGTGACAATACTGCAACCTAAGGCCCACATACTGTAGAAGCTCCTAAGATTTAGGAGGAACGCAGTACAAAACGCAACATATCTATTGATGAAGCTTAATTTGGTTTGAGAAAGAAGCAACTGTCTGAATTTCCTTTGAAATACAATTTCCACATAAAAGTCACAGATACGTTTTTCCACTATAGTCATAAATATCTAGATTGTAGAACTCACAGGAGCAACAAAGGTCTTCCAATTCACTACAATCAAAGCACAGCCTCCTGAGAAAAAGCTTTCAGTAAAGGTCCTAAATTGGGCACCTGGGTCTATATATACTGCTTCAGATGTATTGCGGGCATGACCTAGTTCTTTGCCGGAGTTGGCTGATTAATCTACCTTCCTTAATAGCCACCTGCAATGCTTCTTCCTCCTTAAGGACATAAATCATACAAAATATATTTCTCAATGTGAAGCCTATTGTGTGACACTTGGACCTGAACTCAGCGATGGGATTGAACTAAAATGCTTCATGGATAATGCAGAATATAAGAGAATATAATGGTTAAATATTTCTGGAATATCTGCAATGATTCTCAAGGTATGCCAAAGTCTCTACCAGCGGCTTAGATTGAGCACTACCTCTATTAATCTTGATCAGCTCTGCTCCGGTAATCTTCACCTTTTAAACACTGGCATATATTCTCAAAGATGAATGAGAAGGAGAAAGTCCTTCAATTTCAGAGGGATGATATCATCTCATCGTCTCTCAGCCATTTACTGTAACTGTCACTATGATGGTAAGTGTTTCTTCTCGCAATCTTGAAACTCAAGAGATTATATGCCAGTGCTATCTTGTAGAACTGTGGCACACTCGGAAATATGTAGCAAAGCAAATGCAGAATTTGTCCACTTTTTACTTCCTCCGGCAAGATTTCAGAACTGATGTCTTAACCCAGTCCGTGCCTCATCCTCACACCGCAATTGATTCCATGAATGCATTCATGGGTTCAATGATCCATTTCAGTTGGCTCACTGCTGTGGTTTCCCTTTGTGGTGGAGATACCCAATAACTGGCCTTGGGCAATGGTTGCTAAGGCCACATACCCAGGCTGCTTGGTGGCCTTCAGAATTGCAGACATGCCTTTCCAGCTGTTTCTAAATGTCTCTGCTTTGTAAAAGTTAAAATATCTTTGAATTATTGCAAAATATGTACGGAATTTGTACGTTCGCCCCGTGACCTGCATGGGTTTTCTCCGGGTGCTCTGGTTTCCCCCCACACGCCAAAGATGTATAGATTTGTAGGCTAATTGGCTTGGTAAAATTGCAAATTATCCCTAGTGGGTAGGATTGTGCCAGTCAATGGGGATAGCTGGTCGGCATGGACTTGGTGGGCCGAAGGGCCTGTTTCCACACTGTATCTCTAAACTAAACTATTGTGATTTAGAAATAAATATTTTGGGTGAAGTCGCGTTTATGCCATATGCACAAGTATGGTGAGATACAGGTACAAGTGAAATTTTGCTCACAACAGCATCACAGGCACATAGACTTAGACAACATACACAACGTAATCACACATCCAAATGATATTAAATAATGACAATATTAACATTAATTAACACATTTAATCAATTATTGATCAACACCAGCAACCTAATTTAAATGAGCTGCACTAGGTACATCAGACATGTCTGGAGTGATGCTGAGGGGCCAGATATGAAGTGTGTCTGATCCAGCAAACTCTGCTCCAGCCTTGAACTTTGCTCTTTCAGAGGAGCAGATATCTGATGTGCTGGCATCTGACCTCCAGCAAATTCTGTACTTCTGCGCCACCATATGTACAGGCAAGAGAGTTGGAAAACAGGGACCGTGCCATACAGGAAATATGCATAACACCAGGAGGATAATTGCACATGATCTACAGTATATCCTTCCATTCCCTGCATATCCATGTGCTTACCTGAAAGCCTATAAAATATAACTATTTTATCAACTTCCATTATGCCCCCCCCCCCCCCACCCCTCCCCCCCCCCCACCCCCCCACCAGCAAGCAAATTCCAGCCACCCTCCACTCTCTGTGTAAAAAAATCGCCTCACACATCTAAACTATACTCTGACGCTCTGGCCTTATGCTCTAGTCTCTAATATTTCCCCAAATGGTAAAAGTTCTAACTCTCTACCCTATCTATACCTCATAATTTTATATGGTCAAAACAGGTCTCCCCTCAATCTCTGACACTTGAGAAGAAGCAATCGAAGTTTGTCCAACAGAGATAATGCCTTCTAATATAGGCAGCATTCTGGTAAACCTTTTCCGCACCCTCTAAAGCCGGCATGTCTTTCCTGCAATGGAGCGGCCAGAACTGCACACAATGTTATGTCACTCAGTCAATGCTAAGTCACCCAGACCTTTCTCAACACCTACAGGAAATAGCTTTGTATCATTTAAATAACAGTAAAACTTTTATATTACTTTATCGATGTTGGTACATTTCCATTTCCATCTACTAATTTATTTATTCCCTCACCGCACTTGTTTATATCCTTTTGCAAATCTTTCATGTCCGTCTCGCAATTTACATTGCCATCTATCTTTGTATAATCAGCAGGCTTAGAAACAACATATCCAGACCCTTCATTTAAATCATTAATACAGATTGTAAACAGCTGTGGACCCAACGTTGACCCCTGAGTCATCTCACTATTCACAGTCACTAACTTGGAAATGACCCTACTCAATGCTTTCTGTCAGTAAGCAAGTCCTTCACACATGCTATTACCTCAATACCATTAGCCTTGAACTTGTGCTGTGACATATTACGTGGCATTATTCACAGTGGTGTATACAGAATGCAGCATGCCTGGATCCCTACAAATGATGCACAAAGTTTCACATCCCAGCTGCATAGCTTGACAGTCTGATTACAAAAAAATATGGCATGAAATATCTTGAATGAGAGTTAATACTTAATACTGCAGAATATATTCCAAATACATGTGAAGAAAACAGCAGCAAACATGTTGGAAATAATAAATTTTCTTACAGCCCAGTGGTATGAATATTGATTTCAGGTATTTCACTTCAGGTAGTAATGTAAAGCCTGATCAAGAATAGTCCGAGGGTCACCAATGAGGTATTATTATGGTAGTACATAAACATTCAAACCTAATTCAAACTTAAATCTCAACCTCATTTTCATGGGCACTGTCTGAATGGCATTACTTAGAAAAAAAACCAAAAACAATTCAGTGCTTAAACTGTATTTTTCTTGTTAATCCATTTCCACTCTTATGAAATATGTACTGTATAAACAATGATATTTGTAACACTCTAGAGCTGAATATAAACCCAGATTTCCTACTGGTCAGTAGGTTTAAAAGCCTTGTGAGTGTCTCAAGACATCTGATGCAAAGCTGCTCAATGCGACTATGGAAGCCATTATACCTTTAAGGATAGTTGCCTTGGCTGAGACAGTGAAGTCAAGTCAAGTTTATTGCCATACGCACAAGTACAATGATAACCTTGTTTGCAACATTAGTACAGGTACATAGACAAGCACATAAGTTATATATAAATCACACGTAAAATTCTGCAAGACAATAAAAGTCAAGACTGTGTAAAACTATAGTTTAGTTTAGTTTATTACTATCACATGTACTTGGGTACATTGAAATGTTTTTGTTTGAGTGATATCCAGACAAAGAAAAGACTAGAGATAGCACAAAAAGCTGGAGTAACTCAGCAGGCCAGGCAGCATCTCTGGAGAGAAAGAATGGGTGACGTTTCTGGTCGAGACCCTTCTTCTGACTCAGGGCCGGATTAAGACCCATAGAGGCCCTTAGCACTCTAAAGATTTTGGTGCCCCCATATATATGTAATTCAAAATATAGAAACATAGAAAATAGTTACCGGAGTAGGCCATTTAATATGATCATAGCTGATCATTCAACTCAGTATGCCTTCTCTCCTTACCCCCTGATCCCTTTAGCCACAAGGGCCACATCTAACTCCCTCTTAAATATAGCCAATGAACTGACCTCAACTACCTTCTGTGACAGAGAATTCCAGAGACTCACCACTCTCTGTGTGAAAAATGTTTTCCTCATCTCGGTCCTAAAGGAATTTCCCCTTATCCTTAAACTGTGACCCATTGTACTGAACCTTCCCGACATCGGGAACAATCTTCCTGCATCTAGTCTGTCCAACCCATTAAGAATTTTGTAAGTTTCTATAAGATCCCCCCTCAATCTTCTAAATTCTAGCATACAAGCCGAGTCTATCCAGTCTTTCCTCATATGAAAGTCCTGACATCCCAGGGACCAGTCTGGTGAACCTTCTCTGTACCCCCTCTATGGGAAGAATGTCTTTCCTCAGATTTGGAAACCAAAACTGTACGCAATACTCCAGGTGTGGTCTCACCAAAACCCTGAACAACTGCAGTAGAACCTCCCTGCTCCTATACTCAAATCCTTTTGCTATGAATGCTAACATACCATTCACTTTCTTCACTGCCTGCTGCACCTGCATGCCTACTTTCAATGACTGGTGTACCATGACACCCAGGTCTCGTTGCATCTCCCCTTTTCCTAATCGGCCACCATTCAGATAATAGTCTACCCTCCTGTTTTTGCCACCAAAGTGGATAACCTCACATTTATTCACATTATATAAACAATAATAAACCATAACATTTTTATTTTTTCAAAATGAAACCAAACTAACAGTAAGATGGAAAATAATGTTTATTTTTGTATACTTCCACTTTATTTATATTTGAAAGGTTTTTTCCTATTTTTTCTTTAATTGCAAAGTCTTTGATCAGATCCTCAAAATTAATCTTACGTAATACATCTGCTTCTAAACTTAGTAGAGATAAGGCATCCGGCCTGCCTTGTTGCATATTTGTTCTGTGCCGTAAACCATTTACCATTTCTGTGGTGCCCCCCTTCCCTTGATGCCCTAAGTACGTGCTTATTTTGCTCAATGGTTTATTCAGCCCTGTTCAGACTGGTTAAGGATAAGGGAAACAAGAGATATATACGGTGATGTGGAGAGATAAAGAATAATTAAAGATATGCAAAAAAAGTAATGATGTTAAAGGAAACAGTAAGCTGTTTGTAGGGATTCCCTCTATCTCTATCCCTCCCCCACCCAAGAAGCTTGTGCGAGATAGAGGGAATGCCGGGGCTACCTGAAGTGAGATAAATCAATATCAATACCACTGGGCTGTAAGCTGCCCAAGCGAATATGAGATGCTGTTCCTCCAATTTGTGTTTAGCCTCACTCTGACAATGGAGGAGACCAAGGCCAGAAAGTTCTGTATAGGAATGGGAAGGAGAAATAAAGTGTCCAGCAACTGGGAGATCAGGTTGGTTCAC
The DNA here is from genome assembly GCA_035221665.1 of Okamejei kenojei. Classification (NCBI taxonomy): domain Eukaryota; kingdom Metazoa; phylum Chordata; class Chondrichthyes; order Rajiformes; family Rajidae; genus Okamejei; species Okamejei kenojei. The sequence continues at coordinate 22,295,551 of CM069141.1, read as the reverse complement.
ACTGGCTGAAAGAAGGTGTTCTGCGAAACGATCGCCCAGTCTGTGTTTGGTCCTACCGATGTACAAGTGTGGCTAGTGGTGGGATCCTGTTGGAGTTGGCGGAGATTTCGGAGGATTATGTGTTGCATGCAATGGCGGACGGGGTGGAAGGTAAGGACTAGGTGACCAAGCAGACATGAGCGGGGGCCTCATCTATGATGGGAGAGGTGAACCCCCATTCCCAAAAGAAATAGGACATCTCGGGTGTTCTAGTATGGAACACCTCATCTTGGGCGCAGATTACAGTACATAATCCTCCGAAATATCCACCAAACTAGCCACATTTTCCCATCTCCACTCATTTCCGTCTTCCACAGAGACCATCCCCTCCACAACTCTCTGGTTAACTCATCCCTTCCCAACCAAAACACCCCCTTCCCAGGTACTTTCCCTGCATCCACAGAATATACAACACCTGTCGCTATACCTCCTCCCTCGACTTTGTCCAGGGACCCCGACAGTCCTTTCAGGTTAGGCAGAGGTTCATTTGCACCTCCTCCAACCTCACCTACTGTATCAGTTGTTCAAGATGTGGACTCTTATACATCAGCGAGACCGAACACAGACTGGGCGATCGTTTTGCGGAACACCTTTGCTCAACTCATGTGAACATTTCACTTTCCTCTTACATTTGACTTACGTGTACAATAGCTTATCTCTGAGAACCATTCACATCCTTAAACTTAACTGAACCCAAGATTTTCCACACAAGATAACATTCAAGCCACACACCACACTAAAATATTCAAATAAATATCCCACCTCTTAGAAACATAGAAACATAGAAAATAGCTGTAGATCCTTCGAGCCAGCACCGCCATTCAATATGATCATGGCTGATTGTCCAAAATCAGTACCCCGTTCTGAATTTTTCCCCATATCCCTGATTCCCTTAGCCCAAAGAGCTAAATCGAACTCTCTCTTGAAAACATCCAGTGAATTGGCCTCCACAGCATTCTGTGGGAGAGAATAGTAAGATTAAATGAGAACTTACCAGTTCGAAATTTGATCGTTATTTTATGAGGCATAACGATGAGGGATTACGTGAAGAAGCCCCGCCTGGCGCTTGATCGGCATACTTCAAAGCAGCAGCATGAAAAACACAGAACATAATAGCCGGAGCAAGATAGTAATGCTCAACATAGATTTAGAACTACCAGATGTTCATTTATTTTATGAGGGTCGGGAGTGGAGGGCACATAATCCCTCATCATTACTCCTCATTAAAAAATTATCAAACTTCGAAATGGTAAGTTCTCATTTAATCTTACTATTTTACTTTGGAGTCACGTGAGTGACTACGTGAAGATTTTGTAGCTTCTGTGTTTTTTATGTCATAGACTCATTACATATGACAATCTGGCTCAATCAACACAGTAATGACCAAATAACACATTTTTTCCCAAACATTGCCTCAGTTTATGTGATAATTTTTTTCCATTATAAAAGAATGAAAGTAATGCCCTTTCCATTGAAAGGCAAATTTATCACCAAAATATCAATTGATAATATAATTTGATAGTATAAACAAAGCAACAATTACAGAGAACCCAACACTCCATGTCCAATCCTGACACTATGACTGGTTCCTTGTAACTTTAATATTTATTTTACACCCTCCTGCGGCCTTGAATCTTTGCTCGAGTGGCCCATCCTGTGCCATTCCTGTGAATGTATCTACCTCCTTAATGGAGTGATTTTCCACATCTCAATGTCTAGTTCCACTGAGTCTTAAACATGTTTTAACCATCTAGAATGTAATTATCTAGAACCATCAGTTTTTACTGATACTTAATGTGGTTTTTGTGTGTAATAAGTAGTGCAGTCTCACCACTACAGAGACTCTCACCTACTTTAACATATTGAGTCAATGTTGACCCACACACAATTTTTGGCCGACAGGATATGCTTAAATTTTACCTTGGTTCCAGCTCTTCTTAGTCTGCTTTGTTTGTAAATTCATAAACATATAAGGTAATGTAATCTGTAGCCACATGCAATTATATAACGTAACATATGCAATGTTTGCACTCTCATGCTGATACTAAAGTCATGAGCATTATTACTTTCAATGTTAATTTTTTGAATCATTGATAGAATTGGAGTCCATTGCCTAAGGCAAGTCAGGACTACGCTGATCTCCCAACTTCTGTATTTCAACTTTGGACAGATTATATATCCCTTTTTCATATCGGAATATTACAAATGAGCCTGATAAATTCTTGGTCAGCAATTTGCCTAAATAGGACGATAAACACTATGAGCCCTATTATTGGCCCTATCACTTAGATGCTGAGAAAAAATGCAACCCACAAGGAACTCCCATATATCTAATATGATAAAATAACTTTTACTGTCTGCAAAAGACTTCCAATTTCTTATAAACAAAATATTGTTTTTTAAAACTATTTCTCCAAATTGCAGGTATAACATTCCTTTTGTACATAATTGTTATATTGTTATATTAGGTAAAACATTCATAGACCACTTTGACCGTCAAACTGTTATAATGGTCTGGTCAAACCTGCAGATAGCCAAATTCATATCTTCATGCCATGGATGAATTTGTACAACAATAAATTACTGCAACTATGAGTAATCATAACTGCTTCAAACATCACTCTCAACATTAATGAGAACAATGACGGTCCAGTTTTGGGCAACCAAAGCGCCCCTGGCAGCGTCCTGCTACATTTTCATCAGACACTGCCCTATCAGACAGAATGAGGAACATAAAAGAACATCTTTCCTCATGTATTTTAGCGAAATGCATCCACCGCTCCTGCTCTCAGTTTTCCCATGAGAAACATTTGAGAAATCGGTGATTTAATCTGGATACAAACAGATTAATGGTAAGTAATCCATATTACTGACAATGTTTTTTCCCATGATTTGTTGTCTGCGACAACATTGTCTCTTCCTTAGAGATAAACAGCTGAACTAAAACATTTTTAGAATACGCCACATCTGGTTACCCAGATAATCACTTGATAATGATCTTACTTGACCCATGTGATTGATATATGCCACAGCCGTGGTATTGTTCACCTGATTGGACATGCACACTTTCATAGTAGAACAATAGGCATTTAATCCATAAAAACTCCTGATACTCCAATAATTAATACAAATGTTTGGAGGAAAAATTTCTTAGGACAATCCATTTGCAATTCCCTGGTGTTAAAGTCCGTAGTCCCCTAAACAAGGGACGTATCAAATATTAACTTGATAAGAATAGATATTATACTTATCTTATCCCAAATAATCACAGAAGCTATCCATCATCCGATAATACTTGCTTCAGCTTGCAACAGCTGCTAAACTTATATATTTAAAGCAGCTTGTGGAACCTTTTCTATCCACACCTTTAATTCTGATAACGTATCCTTTGGTAATTGCATAGGCCTGTCAAAAGGCCTGCATACTCTTATAATGCTTGTGTTTTCCCTTTTTTGGAGCTTTTTTACTCTTTTACCTAAGCTCCTTCTCGGATGGAGGGACAAAGTTTGTCAACAAAGCAATGAGGCATATTTGTAACATTGACATTTTGTTTCTCGGAAAAAATTTCCCCCCCCATATGGTGCTGAATTACTCCTAAACCCAGAATTTAGGAATGTTTATGAATGCCTAAAACATAGTTTTTATTGGATGGGTCAGGACCCTTGCCTCTCAACAGGCTTGTAATTGCTGCACTAATTTGCAGCTGACTCCTGATCAACCTTCCAATTTAAAATGTGATCAAGATAAACCATGACCCTGTCCTCATTAGTGCAAGTGCTGATCTTCTTATCAGTGCAATTGTTGTTCCAATAATTATGTGAACAAACTAGAACTGAGTTTGATCCATTAGACAATGTCTTAACTTGCAGCAGCTGATCCATCTAATTAATTTCAAGCACCTGTAAATATGATAATAAATTGGTACTAAATACCAATCCTTCGAGTCTTACAGTAATGATTAACAATTTGATAATAACAACTGTTTTTCAGTTGAAGATGTCCATTTTGATAAAATGTTTTTACACTGTAAAAGTGTATTTAAAATGATGTCTTGTATGGCTTTACCACCACATCTTCCTTTTCCCTGGGGAAATTTATGATACAAATTTACTTACCTCTTCTTTATTGGAGATATTTTGGGTGCAAACCTAAAATCAATTTTTAGGTTTTCCTATACAGGTGAACCGATTCCTTCTACAATTTTTTTTGTAGATCCTTTACACATTGAAATAAATCAATCCGTTGTTATGCCATATCATTGCTCATAACACACCTGTAATCTCCCACAATTGGAGATTTCATCAACTTCTTCTGTAACAAGTTTTTGCACCTCTTCAAATGTACATGAAGCCTTTTCTCCCCAATCATATGGATTCACATAAAGCCTTGTTGGATAAATATTAATTTATCATACTCCTGCCTTTGTTTTGATCCATTATCAAATCTTTACATTGGATCATCATTTTGCCAAAGTTTAATGACCAATAGTCTTTCCTTTGTAATCAATGTCTTTGATTTATCCTGAGGCAGGTTTACTCCATAATAATCAGGAGTTTAACATAACTTGATCTGTTTTGACCTGCAAATCTAAAGTGCAAAATCGGTCCCAATAACAATTACATATATATACATATATATTATATATTTTTATCTCATTGAGCTCCACAAACTAATGGCAATTTGTCTTTTTTATTTAAAATGTTTTGGTTATTGTCACAATGTTTTAATTGTTTTACATAAGTAGTGATGCCACGCACCAGCTTGAAATACTTTGAAATCGTATTTCCTTATGTCTTCATATAATTGAGACATGGGTACCATAATCGGATTCACCACTGATACCTTAATAAAACATAAAAGTTTTATCAATACTCTGCTGTTTCAACCATAACAGCTTTGGTGAGAGACCAATTAATGTTGGTTTCCATGGTTCCTTTCCATGGCCTCACTCCTTCATTCAGGTATCGTACCTAGTACACCTGTATGTATATTTGTGCTGTGGTGGGTACTTTATGACTAGCCACCACTATCAATGCACCTTTAGGGTCAGTTTTTTTTTGTTTTTGTTTTCATTTTCTTTTACTGCCCTGGTACTCCTGAGTTTTTCCTCAAGGAATCCTCCAAAACAATCTGAGGTAGATATTCCCACATTGGTAAATCCCACCATATATATTAATATATGGAAACCCCTCAGGGTCTGTTTTTGGGAATATTCTGGGCCTTTTTAAACCCTTTGGTTGATTTTTTTTATTTTGGAGTCTTTCTCCATTAATTTTAAGCCATAAAACTTTTTTGTCTGGAGGCCTTTTTATTAGAACTTTTAAATCATGGCCTCTCTGACTTTTTTTTTTTAATTTTCTCCCCACTGGAGTTTTCCTCATAGCCAAAAGTTTGTGGAGCAACTAAAGTCTCCCTAACGGTAATTTTAACAGCCACCGGTAACGGAACCGGCTGCGCACTAATCTGCTTTTTAAACTCCGTTTTTTCCACCCGGAGTATTTTCTTTTCTTTTTAACTTTTAAAATTTGTTTTTTCACCCGGAGTATTTATTTTTCTTTTTAACTTTTAAACTCCGTTTTTTCACCCGGAGTATTTTCTATTTCTTTTTAACTTTTAAACTCCGTTTTTTCACCCAGAGTATTTACTTTTATTTTTTTGCTTTTAAATTCCGTTTCTTTTTAACTCCTGGTGGCTCTATACACCAGCCACGGAGTTTGGATATGCCCTGTAAGTAATTCAACTGTACTTACCTGCGGGCCCGTACCTACCACTGTAGAGGAGCTGTGCTCTGCAGCTCTTGCTCTGCCATCAGCGTCGACGTAATGTCGATCAAGCGCCAGGCGGGGCTTCTTCACGTAGTCACTCACGTGACTCCGAAGTAAAATTCCACGTTCTTGCCCCATTTCTTGAAAATGTGTCCTCATTCAAACTTTCATTTGTTTTCAACTGATAACCATCCACTCTGGGAATTAAAATGCCTTCCAAATGCCCAACAAGCATTAACCTGATTGTAATATACTTTACACGTCAAAGAGAGAGACTTACCAACACAATTAATCCATAAACCTTTGTAATGTCCTTTCCCTTGAAAATCTGCTGATGCAGAAAGCTATCCATAGAAATAACTTGCTAAATGTTATTTGTGGATCATCTTTTCATCGCAATATTTAAGGGGCCTTTATTCAGGAACTAAAAATACTGAACTGCTTTAAACATTAAATATTTTTGAACAATTTAAATCTGAGTGGTAAATTACAAAAGTGATTTGAAAGAAGTTAAATTTTTGTGCCATTACAAATATATTTGACCTAAATCAAAGATCAGAGTAAGGTGATTGGTCTCACCCTAATACGAAATAACTATCTACAAAATTATATTTAAAATTACAAGCCTCAGTTCCAAAGACAAACTCATGCCCTACTTAAATTAGGAATTTCATTACAGATTTATGTTTGTGAATTCTAAGCAAAAGTTTAAAATGTAACAGCCTAATCACACTTGTCCTACGTGGTTTATGACAAGAATAATATTAAATGTAATTTGGTGGGTAGTTGTTTGCATCTGACTCTTGTTCTGATCCGTAGCTTAAATTAAACGTGTTTGGGCTGATGCTAATTTGATCTTTCTTAGATTAATGTGTTTCAATATGTGGTACTTTCAACTGGAAATCAGCTTCAAGAATGAATTATGGACATTTCCAGTGCTTCCACTAATAAATGATTGCTGAATAATATATAAGAATATAGAGGTGGAGGAAAAAGTATAGAAAACCAATGATATTGAACAACCAGAATGTAGAAAGAAAGAACTGAAGACGCTGGTTTACAACAAAAAGACGCAAAGTGCTGGAGTAACTCAGAGGGTCAGGCAGCAAATCTGGGGAACATGGATAGGTGAAGTGTTGGGGTCAAGAGCCTCTTCACAAAGAAGAAATCTGATGTAGGGTCCAGACCTGAAACATTACCTGATCATGTTCTCCAGACTTGCTGACTGACCCACTGAGTTACTCCAGCATTTTGTGTCTTATTTTACAACACCATTTTGTCCACTTCTAGAATTGAAATGTGCCCCGTGTTACATGCACTAAACGTGCTTGTATAGTCACATCTACATGTTGCATTCCACCACTGACATGCAGTTCCATAGTAAGCAATGGTACCAAAGTTTGATTTTACTTCGGAGTCACGTGAGTGACTACGTGGAGAAGAACCCCATCCAGCCGCATGTGCGTCACTATGTCAGACGCTTTCGTGCAGGCGACCGGTGGAGCAGTGGAGGTCCTCCAGCGGTAAGTCTAAACTTCAGGTAAGTGCTATTCCCTACCTGTTTTAGGTCTCCTGCAGGAACCTCAGAGGTTTTTGCGGGATGTTCGCGATGGCCGACGAGGGAACCAGCCTAGGGCTTTGGGGAAACCCTGGTCCGTGGTCGGGTTTCGCGATCGGAGTCACTGATGACACGGTCAGTGACTTTAGACGTTGGGTTCCCGGGGAGGGGAAACCCAATAATATGCGGTTCAAGACTGCAGTAGTCCCCAGGATATGGGGTTAAACTGACTTGAACGGTCAGCCTGGGTTCCCGGGGAGGGGAAATCCAAGAATATGCGATTTCCAGACCGCAGTAGTCCCCAGGAGATGGGGTTAAAACTCACCTAAACGGTTAGGCAGGGTTCCCCGGGGAGGGGAAATCCAAGCATATGCGGTTCTCATACCGCAGTAATCCCCAGGATATGGGGTTAAATTGACCTGGACGGTCAGCCCGGATGCCAGGAGGGTTACCGTGGGTATATATATATATATATATATATATATATATATATATATATATATATATATATATATGGATTCCCGGGGAGGGGTAATCCAGCTATGTGGTTCCCAAACCGCAGTCATCCCCAGGATATGGGGACAACTGACAAAAATGGTCAGTCCGACAAAGAAAGATGTTGGGAGGGTTCGCCTCCAAGAATATGAATCTAGAGACCCCTACAGCAGTAGTTGGGTCAGCGCTGGTTAATGTGAGAGCCCGCACCAGTAGTAAAGTTTATGACAGTGTCAGCCTATTGGAGAGGCTGTGCCAGCAGCATCTTTGCGTGGGGCTGCTGCATGGGGATGCCAAGTTATGGCAGTGTCAGCCTATTGGAAAGGCTGTGCCAGCAGTACCTTTGTTCAGGACTGCTCCAGGGGATGCCAAGTTATGGCAGGCTAGCCTATTGGAGAGGCTGTGCCAGCAGCACCTTTGCTTAGGGCTGCTCATGGGGATCCCAAGTTATGGCAGGGTAGCCTATTGGAGAGGCTGTGCCAGCAATACCTTTGCTCAGGACTGCTCCAGGGGGATGCCAAGTTATGGCAGGATAGCCTATTGGAGAGGCTGTGCCAGCAGCACCTTTGCTCAGGGCTGCTTCATGAGAACGCCAAATCTATGGCAAATACTGGCCTATGGGAAAGGCTGCGCCAGCAGCATATTTGCTCAGGGCTGCTTCATGGGCACCAGCAGTACCTTGTTCAAGGCTGGTTAGTAGGGTATTCCATTTACAGTGACCATGGAGGATGAGGAGGCATTGCTAGGATAAGGCAATATAACAGAATGATGACAAAAAAGCATTCAAAGAGGACTAATCACATTTCAATAACACTGGTTATGTATGTGCTAAAATCCATTGTTTTTAAGTCTCAAACTATATTTGAGAAATTGGGCTCCTCTATCCAGTTAGATTAAGTTGCTATCAAATAGACTTGTAGGACATTGGGATTTACCTTTAGCTTTTCTATTGGCCGTTGACACCGGCCTGAGCAACAGATTGCAGTCGATAGACTCCTGTAACAGCTTTGTTGTTATAAAACAGCCTTCTAGTCATTAGACTAAATGGTAATAGTATAGATGTGCAAGTAGGAGAACTGTTATCCTGTTAAATGGTTAACTATAAAGTGCCATGTAGGTCATTGTTATCACAAATTGTTATCACCAGCTGAAGTTAATAACGTCACAATGATGGACAAACAGTATTCATTACTGCTCCAGTAGTTAGGTAAATATTTAATTATATTGCAAAATAGTGCTAATGGCCCTAAATGGGAAATTGTGCCAGCAGCGCCTTGTAGCAGGCCTGCTTAATGTCTCCCTCATGTAGGAGGAGAGCATGCCACGTCGGTATTAGTCTGACACCCGGTCCATGGGAAAGTCGGCGTATTGCTGAAGCCACGCCAGCAGCACCTTGTATCAGGGATGCTTAATGGCTCCCTCATGTAAGAGGAGAGCATGCGGGATCAGTATAGTCTAATGCTAAGTCTGAGGGTATAGCCGTAGAGCATGCCCAAGGGATGCAGGGCACGCGCCAGAGGTCTATGCCTGGCAGCAAGATTGCCATCCCAACACATATGCAGTGAACACCGCTATCAGGGGGACATTAGAGCTGGCCGCAGAATCTTCTATTCCGGTAAGACCTTTCCATAGGCGAAACCTGGAGGACGAAGCACAAGTTATTGGAACGAGTAAGGTTTCATAGTTTCGGTGACAACGCACCCCATGTCTTCATCGACAGTAAGCGGTTCACTGAAGCTGGTGGCAGCATGAAAGCTGGCCAGAGGTTCCACGCACTCTACCTGTGCTATTCTGCAACTAAGGGACCACTTACAACTTGGTAAGATGTACACTTAGTTATACAATACAAATGATTGAGACATTATCATCTACTTCGAGGGGTCTAACCATGTAAAAATGGATAATACTAGCATTCCATGCAGGTTAGAATTGGGCAGGCTCAGTATAAGGGTCAGGATTGTCTTGCAAGACTGGCTTGGAAATCGGGCCACAGTTGCCGTTTACGGCAGACACAAAATTGCGAATAACATCTCGAGTTTGGAGGTGGAGCAGATTTGTATGACTTACCAATTCTTCTCTTATTGTTATCAATTATCTATAGACCCTATGGGCATTGTATGGGTTAAAGAGTGATTGAGCAAATACGCATATCTGCATGCTCAACTTCATGTTGATACAATATGATGATGGCATATGTTAGTCACGTGGGTGCAATCAATTAAAGACGCCTGGAATGGTTACATAATCTCGTTTGCCACAGGAGAATCATCAAGTATAGGTCAATGGCAATACAGAATTGGTGTTGAATCACACCGTATTATGAAACTCTGGTTAAATGGAAACCAAATATAGATAGGTTGTTTTCATGCTTCTTCACTGGTTGCAAAATATGTGGCATAACAGTGGCGAAAGATACATTCATCACTACAAGGAGAAGGAAGGTCTTTTATGGCTCCCTTCATTTTGCTTCATCAATCGAGGCTTCAAATAAAGTCATTAAGAGGCGGCTTTAGGTTCCTATTGTGTGATTGTCTTATGCAAAATGATTCCCGATTTGTCGGGAATAATAATATAACTTTATATGGTTATTTTAAATGTAATTTTGCTGGTTCAGCCCTAAGGCTTGGGTTGTTACATCTATCCTTCTATGTGTTTAAGTGCTTGGATAGCACCAAAAAGCAGGACTTTTCGTTTCCTGGCGATGAAGGAGTTTGTTTATTGCTGGTGTTACATTGAAAACGGTATAAATTGCTAACATTTGGAGTTCATGTTAAATGATCTTTTATTAATTATTGAGTTGTACGGCCATTAACTGTGTCAACATGCTTTCTCATTGAGTTGGCTGTAGCAAACGAGACCCGTTCTGTCAGGTTCACACCGGATATCAAGTTGTAAGGATATCTTCAACACAAGGTCTCCCAGGACCAGTAAAATGCTGTATGGGATGTTGACATTTGTGAACACTATTTCACCAGGAGGCTCCAGCTACATCCTTAAATTTGGCTGGAGCTCATTAGGTAGTTATCCTTCTGGTGCTGGTTTACCGCAGCAGGTTTAGTCGCTACAAATTATGATGGTACTGTAAATAATAATATATAACATTTTATGTTATAAATACAGACCAGAAGGGGTGTCAGGTCTCAAAATAGTCACAGGCATGCCAGGGGACCTTTGGTAATGTAAGCACACATATTTACAACAATACGCCAAGGTCACCAAGAGCCTTCGAGGTTCTGAACTAGCAATGTTGTTATTCACAAAAAACAGAATGTATCTGTTCAGGCCACTCCAGATGATAAAACGGAGTTTGCGTTATGTAGGAATGGATTCTGATTCCAGATCTCATTCCACCAGGGCTGCTACAACATCAGCAGCAAGGGTATTTATGTTCCGCTGGGCCACATCCTTACGGCTGCAGCATGGTCCAACGAACAAATCTCCAAACATTTAAAATAACCCATTGCTGAACCAGGGGTATTTGTCAACTCTATTTACGTTCTGGTTATACTTTCCATCTGGGTGAGAGATGGAAATATTATTACTTCTTTTAAACAGCATCAGCATGTTTTAAATCTATGTCATGACTGTATGCATTATGAATGTTTTCCTTCATTTGTCAATGAAGCCGCTGTGGTTGTGTATACTCGCTTCACACGGAAATCACAGAGCTTTGAAATCTTCGCGTAGTCACTCACGTGACTCCGAAGTAAAATAGTAAGATTAAATGAGATCTTTACCAGTTTGATCTTTATTTTATGAGGAGTTACGATGAGGGATTAAGTACCCTCCACTCCCAACCCTCATAAATATCATCTGGTAGTTCTAGTCTTTTGGTTTCTTACTATTATACTTCAGTCACTATTACCTGTGATTTCACACAGCTGCTTTGAAGATTGACGCACGTGCGGCTGGATGGGGTTCTTCTCCACGTAATCCCTCATGGTAACTCCTCATAAAATAAAGATCAAACTTCAAACTGGTAAGTTCTCATTTAATCTTACTATTATAGAACATAACATACAGTCACTTTTAAATCAACCAGATAATGCATGAAACCAAGGATAAGGCTGGCTACTTCTCATTGCTACCACAAACCAATTCAGTTTTTCCTCATATCCTGCCAGAAGTCCGAGTGATGAAATGGCCTGTTAAAATGAGTACATAATGTAAATCATACCATAATGTTAAAATGTAGAAGCTAAAACTACAGAGACTGGGATGACTGGGTAGCTGAGAAAATGACAAATGCCTGACTGCAGAATTACTTGTCCTTGTATGAATTGGGAATCAGAACTACATCAACTAAAAATCCTTTGAGGAGCAACACAATTCGTCCCTTGATGTAAACGTGTAAAACTGCTGTCCTATTTTCAGCATCTTTTCAAATATATGCAGGCATATGCTTTATTGGATTCAGAGCACTAGTTTCTGGGTCAGCACAGCTGTAAACTCTTCAATATCCTTGTGGATTGCTGTCACTGTGCACTGTGAACTCATTTTGATGAATTGTTAACATATATAGGCATGGAGTACAATTTTTAAATTATAAAAGTAGATTAGTTTCTTTATATCTTTCAACTGTTATAACGAATATGTTCCACCAATATCTGACTTCATCAAAAGCCCATCATGATATTAGTTGAACAGCTGTTGATATCGTTCCACACTTTCCTCATTCCATAGAAATATGCCAAATAAGAATATATTGGAATTTATTATGGAATAGGAAAATGCAGTCAGTAAACACAATAAAAAATTACATTTTGAGATAAGTGTTTTTTGACATAAGCAAGGTCAACATGAATAGGTTATCAGTGTGCTGTTAAATTATTTCTATCTTCAGGTGGATTATCTCTTGTTCTATACTTTAATAATTTGAGAATTTGTTATTAACACTCAAAACAAAGATGTGGAATATTTCATTCATCTGCTCCCTCCTTAAGTCATATGTCAATTTATAGAAGGGGGAGTTCTTACAATTAAGTGACGTATAATCCTAATCTAAACATTTTGTAATCAGAGGACAAAATACAAATAAACAACATCAAAAATAATCACTAAGGAAATGCACATGCAAGACAATGTTGTAACAAAGATTGATTACTACCACGAAGAAGGAAACAATTTTCTTAGTATTCATGTATTAGCTGCTGTGGACATCACTGGAAATTGCCTTTTTCCTCAAGATACAATTGTGTTGGCACCTGTTATAGGTGTGGCATTTTGGTGGGGCAGGACATAACTGGGAACCATGATGTAGGAGTTTATAACATGGGGTGAAAACAATGTTTCTGTGTGTGTGAGCAATTCAGCCATTTGCTGAACAAATCAATAGTTCAACTCTTCCAATTTGCTACCAGATGTTTGTGAGGAGACACTTGCAAAACCTTATTATATGTTTTTTCTCTTTTTTATACCATTACTGAGTTTGACACATTTGTTCTCAATGTCAGTAGTCAATAGTGAATAGTGCTTTAGTGACATGTGCAAAAGACAGTGAAAATTCTATTTTGAGTCGCCAGAGTAGGCACTCTTTCCAAAGTCCAGTCCACATGCTAGGTCTTATGGAGAGCACCTGATCCAGGCAAGAGCCTGGATCATTCAGTGTACCAACGTTCCTCTTCTTGCCCGGCCACCTTTGAGCCCCGGTGGTGCTTCTTGCATCTGTCCTAGAGGGGGCGGAAGGTAAGAACCCGGTTCACCTTCGTACCAGCTTTGATCTTCGCGATCATTGTCTTTGTCTCCCTCTTCTTCGGTATTCTGGTCTTTGGGGGACAAGCAGAGGCCGGGCTCGGAGGCTTCCCCGTATAGGTCATGGCCCGCCGGATGTTCCTGCGTCCGGCCGAGCAGCCCGCCGGGTGTTCCACGTGGGTTCTTTGTCCGTGGCGGGTGAACCAGGCCTGGTATCGGGTACGACTACAGCTCACCGGGATCCTCCTGCTGCCTCACCGAGAATATTTTTATATCGACCGTTTGGAACCAATTGAGTGACCTTTTATTTCACATGGTGCTAACCATTATGGAGGAGTACTAAAACCACACGTTGGTTAGAATAATTAAGTTGGCAGGCAGATTTATTTCCCTAAAGTACTGTAGATTAATGAATCAGATGAGTTTTTCTAACAATCCAATGGTTTGTTTCATGGTCACCATTTCTGAAACCAGAGCCTTTGTTCTGGACTTTTAATTCATAGAATTTAAATTCCTAGCTGTCAAAATGGAATTTGGACTTACATCTTGATATAACTAGTCCAGCACATTTCAATAATTATTTGATACATTTAAGGATAATATTTTTAATATAATTTTGCAATATAATATAAATATGCAAGAAAGTGATTATTTTAACTGTTGAATTTGTAAAATAAAAACTGAGATGTTCATCTTTTGAAGAAGAGTGTGAAAGCAAAATTAAAATAGGGGATTGTGAAATCTCTATTGAAGCCTGTTGGATGAACTTAGTTGGAACAAACATTTTGATTGCTAGACTTGGCAATAAGGTTATATTGCCATCACTGCATGTCGCAGTTTTGTTTGTTTGTCTTGAAACATAGAAAGAAATGCCACAGATGGCCCAGAGCTATTGGGAATCTGTGCAACACATTTGTCTCTGAGGAATAGATTTTGTTGCCTTGGCTCCGTGTGAATGATCCCCTTTCAGCTGATGAAAATAACAGTCTTGTTTCTCGCTATCACCCTCAAATCGTAAGTACTGCAATAAAGAATGGACAAAAACATAATTATCTTAGATTGTGCATATCTTTCAAACTTAAAATAATTTCTAATATGAAAGAGTATTTCAGATCAGAGTTGGTAACATCATTAAGCATTGCATTGTACAGCAACATAAATTCAAAGCTCTATAATGTATTAACTTTCACTTAAGTCATTGAAAACATCTCCCCTACCATACAATTTAAGTTTGGTATTCTTAACATCAATCCTAAAATACTGCAATGATAGACATTGTTCGAATTCATTCAGATGTAAAATTGTGCTCCAAACTGTATTGATGCTGACCAAACACATCTTACTATTGCTCACCAAAGTTCAGAAAGACTCATATTATATCTACAGTATGTTGGATGTAATCAATTGTCTTAGTGCATTCTGTGAATTTTTATATATACATATATATATATATTAAATGAAAAGATCAAATATATTGCATTACTTCCAAAGTTGGAAATAAATAATGTCATGTGTCCCAGATAGGACAATGACATTCTTACTTGCTACAGCACAAAAGAATATGTAAACATGATACAAAACGGAAGATAAAAGTTCAGTGTGACAGACCATAGACCATATATACACAATAAATAAACAGATATAGTGCAATAACAATAATAGACTGTTATCGTTCAGAGCTTATTTGATGTTGTGATTAATAGCCTGATGGCTGTGGGGAAGAAGCTGTTCCTGAACCTGGATGTTACAGATTCCAGGCTCCTGTACCTTCTTCCCGATGGCAATGGTGAAATGAGTGTGTGACCAGGATGGTGTGGGTCTTTGATGATGTTGGCAACCTGTTTGAGGCAGTGACTGTGCTAGATCCCTTTGATGGTGGGGAGGTCAGGGCCAGTGATGGACTGGGCAGTGGTCACAACTTTCTGGTGTCTTTTCCGCTCTTGGACGTTCAAGTTGCCGAACCAGGCCACGATCAGTCAATCAGTATGCTCTCTAATGTGCATCTGTAGAAGTTCGAGAGAGTCCTCTTTGACATACTAACTCTCTGTAATCATCTCAGGATGTAGATGTGCTGATGTGCCATCTTTATAATTGTATCAGTGTGCTGGGACCAGGAAAGATCTTCGGAAATATGCACGCCCAGGAATTTCGAAGGCAAGGTTTAGGTGGGAGTTGGATATAGGGTTGCACGAAGCATTAAGTTTAAAACTAAGTTTAAAAATGACAATGCTGATGGGCTAGAATACAAAGAGGAACTGGTGGACAGAGATTGTAAGAACGGATTGGTGAACAAAGATTGGTAAAGCCCCTTTCCCACTGCGGCGACCTAATAGGTGAGTTTAGAAGAGTTTTCCCTCGACTCATACTTGCAGCATGGCCGACACTAGGTCCTAGGAGGTCTTTGTGACTCTCTTTCATACTCGAGAGTAGTTGCCACGTACCCGAGGCCACAGCTAGGTCGTGACATATTTTTCAACATGCTGAAAAATGCCCGCAAGTAAAAAAGGTCGCCATGGAAAAATCGATATTTTTTTTACTCGTAGGTTTAGTCGAGGTAGGTAGTAGTAGGTCAGCATGTTATTTGTAGGTAATCGATGGTAGTCAAAGGTACTCAAAGGTAGTCGTAGATAGTCTTCAACATAGTCGAAGGAGGTCTTCAACATAGTCGAAGGAGGTCGAAGGAGATCGAAGGAGGCTGTCTTCACTCTCCACTATTCGGTGTCCAATTTTCCTGAAGCTAGTCTTCTACATAGTCGAAGGAGGTCCTCTACATAGTGGAAGGAGGTCTTCAACATGACACTTTATCAAACTCTCCTAAACTCTTCTAAACTCGCCAATTAGGTTGCCGCAGTGGGACAGCCCCATAAGGAAATCAGTTGGATCAATGCTGAGTAATGCCCCTGTCCCACTTAGAAAACTGAATGGAAACCTCTGGTGACCTTGAGTCCCACCCAAGGTTTCCATGAGGCTCCCGGAGGTTTTCGTCACTCTCCCTAATGGTCTAAATTGGTTTCCTAGTGGTCGAGGCTTCTCCTATTTTCCTTCGATTATTTCAACAAAATCAAAACTGGCCTTGACTAAAAATAGGTTGCCATTTGGTCGAAGCCAGTGGAGTGGGGTCACTATTTACTTACAGGCAGTCGAAGGCAATCTCCTTCGCTGACCGGCCATTTTGATTGCCTCATTGGAGTTTCACGACCTAGAAGGACCCACCGAAAGGTAAAATCCCCACTCAATTTATTAAACTTCTTAAGACTGTCTCCACTCCTTTCTCTCCCCTCCTACTCCCCCCCTTCTCTCCCCCCTTCTCTCCCCCCTTCTCTCCCCCCCTTCTCTCCCCCCCTTCTCTCCCCCCCTTCTCTCCCCCCCTTCTCTCCCCCCCCTTCTCTCTCCCCCCTTCTCTCCCCCCCCCCTTCTCTCCCCCCCTTCTCTACATCCCCTCTCTACCCCCCTCCCGCGCTCTGTAAAGGACTTACCATGCACTGTGGCAGTCGTTTGCCTTCCTCTTCATCGTGCAGACAGCGCTCCTCCGCCGTCCCTGGCCCCAACTTTGCGATGTGTTTGTGTGTGTGTGCCGGTCGGTAGCAAAGATCCTATAGGATCTTTGGTCGGTAGATGCAGCTCACGCTTCGGTCGAGGCTTTCCAGGCGATGAACCAAAACCTCTGCCGATTCATGGAAACCTTGGGTAGCGGGCAAGGTCACCAGAGGTTTCCGTTCAGGTTTCCTAAGTGGGACAGGGGCATAAGAAATGGAAGTTTTGGTGGCCTATGATTGATAGTAAAATTATTTGTCAGGGATCAACAGTAGGAACATTGGTGATCAGTACCAACATTGGTGTGCAGTCGATGGGCAAAAAAATTAATCCAATAGCAGTAAATCCCTTTTGACATAAAGGGTACAAGCTATCCCGTAATCCTGGCAATCATTTACTCTGCAGTAGTTATCTCACTCACTAATCTTAAACTCTACATTTGCAGGCAAATGCAATGTTCCCAAACATAAAAAGTGTAGGAGACATACCTGATAAGGATAGAGACAATTTGCAGCTCTCATGTAATTCAGCAAAAAAATATATAGAACATCATATCATCCAACAATATAAGTGGCCAAAGGTTACTCACACTGACACAGGTTTCAGTTTTGTTGGTGAAATATGGGGGTAGAGGTTAATAGACAATAGACAAAAGACAATAGGTGCAGGAGGAGGCCATTTGGCCCTTCAAGCCAGCAACGCCATTCACTGTGATCATGGTTGATCTTCCACAAACAGTACCCCGTTCCTGCTTTCTCCCTATATCCCTTGACGTTGCTATCTTTATGAGCTCTATCTAACTCTACCTTGAAATCATCCAGAGAATCCACTACCTTCTGAGGCAGAGAATTACACAGATTCACAACTCTCTGGGTGAAAAAGAAAAAGTTTTTCCTCTTCTCTGTTCTAAATGGCTTACCCCTTATTCTTAAACTGTGGCCCCTGGTTCTGGACTCCCGCAACATCGGGAACATGTTTCCTGCATCTTGCGTGTCCAATCCCTTAATAATATTATATGTTTCAATAAGATTCCCTCTCATCCTTCTAAATTCCAGTGTATACAAGCTCAGTCGCTCCATTCTTTCATTATATGACAGTTCCGCCATCCCGGGAATTAAACTTGAGAACCTACGCTGCACTCCCTCAATAGCAAGAATGTCCTTCCTAAAAATGTGAAAACTGCACACAATACTCCAGGTGTGGTCTCATCAGGGCCCTGTACAACTGCCGAAGGACCACTTTGCTCCTATACTCAACTCCTCTTGTTATGAAGGCCAACATGCCATTAGGTTTCTTCACTGCCTGCTGTACCTTCATGCTTACTTTCAGTGACTGGTGTACAAGGACACCCAGATCTCGTTGTACCTCCCCTTTTCCCAACTATCACCATTCAGATAATAATCTGCCTTCCTGTTCTTGACACCAAAGTGGATAACCTCACATTTATCAACATTAAACTGCATCTGCCATGCATTTTCCCACTCACCCAACTGTCCAAGTCACCCTGCATCCTCACAGCATCCTCCTCACAGTTCACACTGCCACCCAGCTTTCTGTCATCTGCAAATTTGCTAATATTATTTTGAATCGCTTCATCTAAATCATTGATGTATATTGTAAATAGCTGCGGTCCCTACCGAGACTCGCAGTACCCCACTAGTCACTGCCTGCCATTCTGAAAGGAACCCGTTAATCCGTACTCGTTCTTTCCTGTCTGCAACCAATTTTCTCTCCATGTCAGCACCCTACACCCAATACAATGTGCTCTAATGTTGCCCACTAATCTCCTATGTGGGACCTTATCAAGGGCTTTCTGAAAGTCCAGATACCCAACATCCACTGGCTCTCCCTTGTCCATTTTCCGAGTTACATCCTCAAAAAATTCCAGAAGATTAGTCAAGCATGATTTCCCCTTCGTAAATCCATGCTGACTTGGGCCGATCCTGTTACTGCCATCCAAATAAGCTGCTATTTAATATTTTATAATTGACTCCAGCATCTTCCTCGCCACCGATGTCAGGCTAACAGGTCTATAATTCCCTGTTTTCTCTCTCCCACCTTTCTTAAAAGTTGGAATAACATTAGCTACCCTCTTGTCCACAGGAACTGATCCTGAATCTGTATAACATTGGAAATGATAACCAATGCGTCATCTTTGGTGTGTTATACTTTTTTTAATACTGTCCTTGACTTCCCTTGTCGGCCATGGTCACCTCTTACTCCCCTTAGAATCATTCTTCCTCTCTGGAATTAACTGATCCTGCACCTTCTGTATTATTCCCAGAAATACCTGCCATTGGTGTTCCACTGTCATCCTTGCTGGGGGTGGGTCTCTTTCCAGTCAACTTGGCCTGCTCTTCCCCCATTCCTCCATGGCCCCTTTGCTCAACTGTAATACGGACACTTCCAATTTTCCCTACTCCCTCTCAAATTGTAGATTAAAACATCATATTATGGTCATTACCTCCCAATGGCTCCTTTACCTTGAGTTCCTTTGTCAAATCCGGTTCATTACATGATACAAAATCCAGAATTGCCTTTTCGCTGGTAGGCTCCAGTACAAGCTGCTCTAAGAATCCATCTCAGAGGCAATCCACAAACTCCCTTTCTTGGGGTCCAGTACCAACCTGATTTTCCCAGTCTACCCGTACGTAGAAATCTCCCATAACCACTGTTCAAGTTCAAGTTCAAGTGAGTTTATTGTCATGTCCCTGATAGGACAATGAAATTCTTGCTTTGCATCAGCACACAGAACATAGAAGGCATTTACCACAAAACAGATCAGTGTGTCCATATACTATCTATAAATATATACACACATGAATAAACTAATAAAGTGCAAATAACAGATAATGGGTTATTAGTTATCAGAGTTTTGTCCGAGCCAGGTTTAATAGCCTGATGGCTGTGGGGAAGTAGCTATTCCTGAACCTGGTCGTTGCAGTCTTCAGGCTCCTGTACCTTCTACCTGAAGGTAGCAGGGAGATGAGTGTGTGGCCAGGGTGGTGTGGGTCTTTGATGATACTGCCAGCTTTTTTGAGGCAGCGACTGCGGTAAATCCCCTCGATGGAAGGAAGGTAAGAGCCGATGATGGACTGGGCAGTGCTTACTACTTTTTGTAGTCTTTTCCTCTCCAGGGCGTTCAAGTTGCCGAACCAAACCACGATGCAACCGGTCAGCAAGTTCTCTATTGTGCACCTGTAGAAGTTAGAGAGAGTCCTCCTTGACAAACTGACTCTCCGTAATCTTCTCAGGAAGTAGAGGCACTGCTGAGCTTTCTTGATAATTGCATCAGTGTTCTCGGACCAGGGAGAGATCTTCACAGATGTGCACGCCCAGGAATTTGCAGCTCTTGACCCTTTCAACCATCGACCTGTTGATATAAACGGGACTGTGGGTCCCCATCCTACTCCTTCCAAAGTCCACAATCAGTTCCTTGGGTTTGCTGTTGTTGAGGGCCAGGTTATTGTGCTGGCACCATACGGACAGTTGCTCGACCTCTCTTCTGTACTCTGACTAGTCCCCATCAGTGATACGTCCCACAACAGTGGTGTCGTCAGTGAACTTGATGATGGATTTCGCACTGTGACCGGCTATGCAGTCATGAGTATAGAGAGAGTACAGCAGGGGGCTGAGCACGCAGCCTTGAGGTGCTCCCGTGCTGATTGTTATCGAGTCTGACACATTTCCACCAATATGAACAGACTGGTCTGTGAATGAGACCCTTACGAGAATTACCATTGCAACATGCCAATGTTAACTCTTGATTCAACTTGCACCCTATATCCAGGCAACTGGTTGTGGGCCTGTAGATAACTCCCATTAGGGTCTTTTTACTCTTACAGTTCCTCAGTTCTATACATACAGCCTCTACATCTCTTGATTCTATATCACCCCTCGCAAGTGACTTAATTTCATTCCTTACCAACAGAGCCACCCCACCCCTTCTGCCCACCTGTTTGTCTTTTCCATAGGACGTATACCCCTGAATATTCAGTTTCCAGCCCTGATCCTCTTGCAGCTATGTCTCTGTAATTCCCACAACATACCCGCAATTGCCAATTTCTATTTGAGCCTCAAGCTCATCCACTTTATTATATTTTGCGCATTTACATACAAATCTTTAACTTCGGTATTCACCTCCCCTCTCACACTGGTTACTATTGCCCCTGACTTTACGCTCTTATCCCTTATCGAACTTTCCTTCCCATTAATTCGGGAGTGTTTTGTAACTTTGTAACTCACTTCCCCTTTAACTCCATCTTTATACTCCACTTTTTCAACTCCTCCCCCCTGCTATTTAGTTTAAACCCACACGTGTAGCACTAGCAAACCTGCCTGCCAGAACGTTGGTCCCCCTCCAGTTAAGGTGTAACCCATCCCTTTTGTACAGGTCACTCCTACCCCAGAAGAGATCCCACTGGTCTATAAATTTAAATCCCTGCTCCATGCACCAGCCCCCAGCCACACATTCTGATCCCCTATCTCCCTGTTCCAGCACGAGGTATAGGATGCAACCCAGAGATAACCACCCTAGAAGTCCTGCTTTTCAGTCTTATTCCTAACTCTCTAAACTCACATTGCTGAAGCTCCTTCCTCTTCTTCCCGATATCGTTTGTGCCCACACGCACAACTTCTTCCGGCTGCTCACCTTCCCTCTCGAGGATGTTCTGATGTTGGTCAGAGACATCTTGAACCCTGGCACCAGGGAGACAACAGACCATCTTCGAGTCTTGCCTGGCGCAACAGAATCTCCTGTCCGCACAATGGTGCGAAATAGAAAGATTAAATGAGAACTTACCAGTTTGAAGTTTGATCCTTATTTTATGAGGAGTTACGTTGAGGGATTATGTGAAGAAGCCCCGCCAGGCGCATGCGCGTCATACTTCAAAGCAGCTGCATGAAAACACAGAAACAAATAGCCAAAGTAACATAGTAAGGCTTTTAGAAGACTAGAACTGACTTCCGGTGGCACTATGGAGGGCTAGAGGATAACGCCAGCCAGCTCCGTGCAAAAAACGGGAAAAAACGGGGGATTAACGGACCTACCTGCTGCCTGCTGCCTGCTGCCTGCCGTCTCTGCACCGATTGTTGTGAGTGACGTCATCAGGCGCGAGACTAGTTATGTCTACAACACTCAGCCCACCCGAAAAATCGAAAACTCGATCAACCAGGCAGAGAGCGGCAGAAGGCCTGACTGAAGCCTCGGACTCAGGTAGGACCTCATCCCAAGAAGATGTGTCAAAAAGAACAGCGAAAAAAAACTGAAAGTGAAGAACTTAAAACTTTTATTTCACGTGAAATTGCCGGTTTAAAGGAGGAAATAAACCAGATGAATACTGAAATGAAAGAATTACAACTTGAAACTAATTCCAATATTAATAACAAGGCTAAGAAACTATCGGAAGACTTGAAGAAAGAAATCACAGAAATGATGAGTGAAATGTCAAAGGAGATGAATGATAAGATCGAAAAGGTGAAAACCGACTTTGAAAAAAGGCTGAATCCTGTGGAAGAGGTACTGGACCAACAGACGGCTGGTATAAAAAGCCTTGAAGAACTAGCTGACATAGGTGCTGGGACTACAACAGAAAATGAACGTCTAACGGACTTACTGACCAAAATAACCGAGAAATGTACTGAATTAGAAGGTCGCCAGAGAAGACAAAACCTAAGAATCGCGGGTATTCCCGAAGGACGAGAGAAAGATGAAGACCCTCGAGAATTTACTGCGAACCTACTGCAAAATGTTTTATCTCTGGAACAAAAGCCTTTATTAGCCCAAGCACATAGAGTGAGGAGACGTCAGACAAGACTAAATGCCCCCCCAAGACAAATGATTATAAAGGTACAATATGACTACGTCTTGGAGGAGATAATGCGAAAAACTTCGAGAAACAGAAACCTGGTATTTGAAGGACAAAGGTTCAGTATCTACCAAGATTACCCAGCAGAAGTTTCCAGGAAACGAAAAGCATTTAATGAGTCTAAAAGTCTCCTGAGGGGAGTGGAAAATTTGAAATATGGCCTGACTTATCCAGCTATTTTAAGAGTTACTTTTAACAACAAGGAATATTTCTTCTCCAATCCTGCGGAAGCACAGGACTTTGCCCGGCAGATTAAGACCTGAGAAGGCCCTATCATCGAATATACTGACTTTCATGGACTTTACAAGAATCTACAAGACTCTGCAAGACTTCATAAGACTTCGCAGGTCCGGATGGAACTGGATAACGCTGGATGGAAGCTGGAGAAAGATGTGGATCGGAAAAACTCACATGTATATTAATAATTAGTATAATTATATTACTAATACAAATAACTAATACATATTAAAGTCACACTGTGGTATTTTTACTAATCACTAATTTTACTAATAATATAATAACTAATAAATATCAAAATTATGGCGTATCACTTTTTTCAATTAAAATTAATTATTATTACTAATAACTAATGTTCATTTATGTTGGAATGATTAGAGATAAATATAGAGCTGGATTTCGTTTGGAGATTTTTCTTTTACACCAGTAATTTTCATTTTTACTTCTTGTTTTTCTTTCATCTTATGTGTTTTTTTTTTATTTTTTTATAATTAGATTCTCAAATAAGTTTTAAATATATGTATTTTCATATTTTCAATTATTATAATCTGAATTTTTTTTTCTTTTTTTAATGTAATACCCCCTGTAAAATATCATTATGGAATAATAATTCAAAAAAACCAGGGAGCTGGTTAAGTTAGTAACATCCACTACGGAAGTCGGTAGATGGTTAGCCATGCTAGTATGGCTAGCACTAACTACAATAATACTAGATATAGTTTTTTCTTCCTTTGTGCACTATACTAACCTCTTAATCTATCCCTTCTCCTTTTCTTTTATAAACTATTATTGTTTTTTACAGTTTGAATGGAGTTATATATTAGATCAAAGGAGATATACACGTGAGAGGCATTCACGGGACTTAAAATTCATCTATTCGGTGTTCGGGTGTAAGGTCAGGTCTGTCGGGCTGAACCATCGGCTCTTTTACAGACCCCCATAGACGAAAGATGCAAGACCTAAAAATGAATATGGGGAATGAAGGAATAACGTTTTGTAGTTGGAATGTTAAAGGTATTAATGAACCAATTAAGAGAGGTAAAGTATTAGCACATTTAAAAGCAATTAAAGCTGATGTAATTTTTATTCAAGAAACTCACTTAAAAAAAGATGCTGAGCATAGGCTGAAAGCTAAATGGATAGATAAAACGTATCATTCTTTTACGCATAAATCAAGAGGTGTAGCAATATTATTTCGCAAAGGCATTTCATTTAAACATACATCAACTATAACTGATAACGATGGCAGATACATTATTGTAATAGGAGAATTAAATGCACAAAAAATGATTTTTGTTATTGTATATGGACCAAACTTTGATAGTCCATTGTTTTTCAAGAAAATATTTAACAATATCCCAGAATTAACACAATATAACCTAATAATTGGAGGAGATTTAAATTGTACACTAGATCCTTACTTAGACAGATCTACAAGACAAAGGAAAACTAAATCACATTCTAGTGACTTATTAAATGCATATATGGAAACTACTAATATTAAAGATGTTTGGAAAGTAGAAAATCCCACTGGACGAGAATATTCCTTTTATTCGTCGGTACATAAAACCTACTCAAGAATAGATTACTTTTTGGTCGATGCCAAACTTATTTCACTCACTTATAATTCTAAATATCACAATATTATAATTTCAGATCATGCACCTTTAACATTTAAGATTAAAATAAATGGTAAAACAGTAAAATGGGGACAGTGGAGATTTAACCCACAAATTTAAAAAAAAACAATATAACTCAGGAATATATTACAGAACAGATTAAGATTTTCTTCGCAACAAATGATAAACCGGAAATATCTTGTTCCTTATTATGGGAAACGTTTAAAGCATATCTCCGGGGAATCATGATTTCCTCTCAAGCATTTTATAATAAAAAGAATCAAAAGGATCAACAAGAACTGGAAAAGGAGATTAAACAATTAGATATAGAGAATGCAGCTAATCCATCTATAATATTACATAATAAAATTGCAGCATTGAAATATAAATTAAATAAAATATATTCAGATCAAGTTGTAAAACATTATCAACATACTAAACAATTACAGTTTGAATTTGGAGATAAACCTCAAAAATTATTGGCTCGCCAATTAAGGAAGATGGAGGCAGAAAAAATAATCCATAGGATTAAATCACATACAACCTAAAGATATTAATGAGAGATTTATGCAATACTATAAAAACTTATACACTGTTAAAACAACAGAAAATAAGATAGGAATAGAAGCATTTAAAAAAAATGTAATCTGAAGGGGTTGGACTCACAAAATAGAGAATCATTAAACGCTGAAATTTCAGTAAAAGAAATCCAAGAATCTATTAGATCATTAAAAAATGGTAAAACACCGGGACCAGATGGTATTGGCTCGGAATTCTATAGAACATTTTATGATCAGATTGTACCACGTCTGAAATCATTATATGAATATATATATATACACAGCAGAAATTACCAGAAACGTTAAATGAATCTATTATAACACTTATACCTAAAATAAACAAAGATCTGGATGAACCAGGATCATTTAGAGCTATAGCTCTTTTAAATACTGATCAAAAGATATTAACTAAAATATTAGCACAATGGCTAAGCACAGTTATTAATGAATTAATTCACCCCGATCAAACAGGATATATACCAAAACGATATTCCTCATATAACTTGAGACGGTTATTCAATATTATATATTCAAAAAGAGGTATTAAAAAAGATCTAGTAGTTATCTCATTAGATGCAGAGAAAGCCTTCGATCAGGTGGAATGGTCCTACGTGTTTTCGGTTATGGAAACTTTCAAATTGGGAGAGAAGTTCATTACTTGGATCAAATTATTATATACTAACCCAACAGCTAGAATAATAACAAATCAAATGTTATAAACTAAATTCAATTTATCTCGAGGCTGTAGACAAGGTTGCCCTTTATCCCCCCTACTGTTTGCACTAGCAATAGAACCGTTAGCTCAGAGGGTGAGATCACATCCTGAAATATATGGGTATGATACTAGAGATACTAAAAATAAAATCTCTTTATACGCGGATGATGTATTACTTTACATCACAAAACCAGAAATTAGTATCCAAAATTTGTTAAAATTAATAACTGAATTTGGATCTTTTTCAGGATATAGTATCAAGTGGAATAAAAGTGAACTTATGCCAATAACGGTAAATAACTTTCACATATTACAACAATTTCCTTTTAAGATAGCAAATGAAAAAAATAAATATCTTGGAATTTATGTAACAAAAAGATTTGATTCTTTATTTAAATCTAACTTCCCACTACTATTGAATAAATTAAATAAGAATATTTTATATTGGAAAACTCTACCTATTTCAATGTTAGGTAAAATTAATATAATAAAAATGATTTTTCTTCCACAATTATCATATCTTTTCCAATTAATTCCGATATATCTTCCTAAAAATTTCTTTAAGAAGGTGGACTCCCTAGTTACTAACTTTATTTGGGATTATAAGAGCCATAGAATAAATAAAAAACATTTATGTAAATTAAAAATAAATGGAGGTTTAGCACTACCAAATTTTATGTTTTATTTAATTTAATATGAATTATTATAATATATTTATATGAATTTTTGGTTAGAAGAGACAGATAACCAACCAATTTGGTTAAATATGGAAAAAGAAGATTGTTCTACTTTTGAAATTAGTTCAATAATATTCGCTAATATTAATTTAGCTAAGAAAATCTATAGTGAAAACCCGATAATAGAAAGTGGAATACGTATTTGGAAACAAATAAAGAAAACATTAAAACTGAAATCTATACCATTGTAAATAATGTTACATTTAAACCTTCAATGATGGATAAAGGCTTTTTACAATGGAAAAACAAGGGAATTATTAAGGGTACACAAAAAGCTGGAGAAACTCAGCGGGTGCAGCAGCATCTAAGGAGCGAAGGAGATAGGCGACGTTTCGGGTCGAGACCCTTCTTCAGACTGGTCAGGGATCAGGGAAACGAGAGATATAGACGGTGATGTGGAGAGATAAGGAACAATGAATGAAAGATATGCAAAAAAGTATCGATGATAAAGGGAACAAGCCATTGTAAGCTGTTTGTGGTGTGAAAATGAGAAGCTGGTGCGACTGGGGTGGGGGAGGGAGATAGAGCTAGAGGGAATGCCAGGGCCCGAGGGCTGAGGGAGAGGTGGGAAGGGGAGGAGACAGCAAGGGTTAACAGAATTGAGAAAATTCAATGTTCAAGCCCAAAGGATGCAGACTCCCCAAGCGGAATATGAAGTGCTGTTCCTCCAGCTTGCGGTGTTGCTCACTCTGGCCGTGGAGGAGGCCCAGGACCGAGAGGTCGGATGCGGAATGGGAGGGGGAGTTGAAGTGCTGAGCCACCGGGAGGTCGGGTTGGTTATTGCGGACCGAGCGGAGGTGTTCGGCGAAGCGATCGCCAAGCCTCCGCTTGGTCTCACCGATATAGATCATCTTGCATCTGGAGCAGCGGATGCAGTAGATGAGGTTGGAGGAGGTGCAGGTGAACCTCTGTCGGACCTGGAAGGACTGCTTGGGTCCCTGAAAGGAGTGGGGGGGGAGGTGAAGGGACAAGTGTTGCATTTCTTGCGGTTGCAAGGGAAAGTGCCCGGGGAAGGGGTAGAGCGGGAGGGGAGGGAAGAATTGACAAGGGAGTTGCGGAGGGAGCGGTCTTTGCGGAAGGCAGACAGGGGGGGAAATGGGAAGAATGTGGCGGGTTGCCTCCCCCCCCCCTTCTGCCCCCCCCTTTCTCCCCCCTTTTTCTCCCCCCCTTCTAAAGGACTTACCGTACATTGTGCTAGCCGTCATTAATTCTGCATGAAAGAAGGTACTGAAATGATGCCAGTCTCTTAAATATTTAACAAAAAGATGGTGCGCAATTCAAAACAACTGGAATTGTGTAGTTACTTGAGAGACACTCAAATGCCTCTGGTTAGAAGCTGACACAACATTGTATAATTACCTAAATGGTTCTACAGCATTTAATATGGAGGACTAGGTGCGGGGATGCCTTTTCCTGAACTTGCTAAAATCAGCCGATTTTTTAAATGCCAGTCCAAAATTAGTAAGGATAAACGGATCAGCCATTTCTAGCCATAAAATTCATTGGCAAGTGTTACTTCTGATACAATAATGAATGGATTAAAGTGTGTGCAACTGAATTTGGGATGTTGACTTAATTTACATACAAAGGAACAGTAGTTGTCTGAATGAACCAGTGCAATGATTTACACAGCCTCCAGCTGACTTTCCAGGTAAATGTCCTTGGCTGTAGATCCTGATGTAGTTTAGTTTATTTGGTTTAGAGATACAGTGAGGAAACAGGCCCTCCGACCCACCAAATCCGCACCAACCAGCGATCCCGCATATTAACACTATCCTGCACACACTAGGCACAAATGACAGCTATACCAAGCAAATTTACCTATTACCTGTACGTCTTTGGAGTGTGGGAGGAGATTGAAGGTCTCAGATAAAACCCACACAGTCATGGGGAGAATGTACAAACTCCATAGAGACGGCACTCGTAGTCGGGATTGAATCTGGATCTCCGGTACTGCAAGCACTGAAAGGCAGCAACTCTATCGCTGCACGTGGAAGGCGTACACAGAGTCTCTAAGGGAATGGGCAAACTTAGGCTGGAGAAAATGCAGCAGCATCCAACTGGCAGAATAACGGAAGGTGAGAAAAATACAAGAAGATGACGAGATGAAGAAATGAAGGAAAGGCCCCGGCAAGGATACAAAGCAATTGCTCAATAGTTAAATGTGTAGGAAAGAACTGCAGATGCTGGTTTAAACTGAAGATAGACACAAAATGTTGGAGCAACTCAGCGGGACAGACAGCATCTCTGGAGAGAAGGAATGGGTGACATTTTGGTTCAAGACACTTCTTCAGATAGTTAAATGTTGTGTTGCCAATCTCCGGTGGTATTTATGTCCTGGAAGTATTGGATCAAATCCCATTAGAACAGCTTGTGAATTTAATTTAGTTAATTAAATAAATCAATAATTAAAAAAAAAACAGATTAGTTAATGGGGAATGTGAAAATCAATTTTTCCAAAAGTGATCTTGGTCCACTAAAGCCCCTTTGGAAGGAAAACTGCCTTTCTTACTGTATCTGGTCTAAATATGACTGCAATATGATTGACTCTTAAATAGTTGACCAAAGGGTGGCAAAATGGCACATCTGGTAGAGCTGTACCAATCCTGACCTGGGATGCTGCCTGTGTGAATTCTGCACATTCTCCCTGTGACGCATGGGTTTCATCCAGATGCTCTGGTTTCCTCCCACATCCCAAAGGCATGCAGGTTTGTAGATTAACTGGCATCTGTAAATTTCCCCTCATGTGTGGGGTGTGGACCCAACAGTGGGATTACATGGAACTAGTGTGAACGAGTGATCGATAGTCGGCGTAGACTCATGGCCTGTTTCCATGCTGTACACTTGAACTAAACCAAACTAAACTGCTCAGCTCAAGAGTGATTAGTACTAAGTTATGAATGTAGACCTTGTCAGTGGCATGCATGTATCATGATTAAATGAGCCATGATCACACTGAATGATAAAGTATATTTAATGCACTAAAGGGCCTGTCCCACTTAGGCGACTCTTTAGGCAACTGCTAGGGACTAATTTTAATGGAATTCACCTACGACACCTGGCGACAACCTACGACAACACATACATCAACCTACAACAACTTATGACAACCTACGACAGCAAAAATTGTCGCCACTGTCTAGGAGAAACACGTTGAAAATTTTGCGGCAGTCGCCTGTAGTCGCCCAAAAAATCGCCAGTGGGACAGGCCTGTAAGTGGATTTCTCCAAGGCTGCTGCTTGTAAATTTCAAAATAATATAGCAAAGGTATAAAGGGATAAACAGTCAAGTGAATCGGGAATAATTAAACATTTAAATTATTTTAAAAGCCCATTTAACTTTCTTTGCCCCCTAATTTAAAACTTCACTCGTTGTCTATGAGAATGTGTAATTTAATGGAAGTGAGCCTGTTCCACTTAGGCAACTTTTTAGCCGAGTGCAGGAGACTCTGCGCACGCCACATGGTCGCCACATGTTCGCTGATGGTCTCTGACGTGTCTCCTTCATGGTCGCGAGGAGTTCCCGCATTCTGGGAACTAGTTGCGGCCTCAGTATCGTCGCTGCAAATTTTTCAACATGTTGAAAATTGGTCGCCATGGAGAAAATCGATAATCCTGTAGTCGTAGGTGCAGTTGTAGTGGGGTCACCA
The DNA here is from genome assembly GCA_035221665.1 of Okamejei kenojei. Classification (NCBI taxonomy): domain Eukaryota; kingdom Metazoa; phylum Chordata; class Chondrichthyes; order Rajiformes; family Rajidae; genus Okamejei; species Okamejei kenojei. The sequence continues at coordinate 22,265,085 of CM069141.1, read as the reverse complement.
TGTAGTTATGGTTAGTTGAGGTAGTCGTAAGTAGCTTTAGTTAATCGCCTTTGCTGACCGATGATTTTCATTGGCTCATTGGGGAAAAAAAACATAAACACGAGTTTTCAGAACCAAGGATAACCGACCAGTAATGTTAAATGCCCGCCGAACTTCACAGCTGTGAATCTCTGGCTTATTAAAAGTTGTCTGTGTTCTTAAAAGTTGTTTCCCCCCCCCCCCTTCTGCCCCCCCCTTTCTCCCCCCCTTCTAAAGGACTTACCGTACATTGTGCTAGCCGTCTTAATTACAGCGCCAACCTTCCTGTTCATCGCGGTGTGTGACTATATCACTTTGGCTTTGTACCATGTGAATTTCAGACAGCGCTCCCCCGCTTGCCCTGGCCGCCGCTTTTGCGATGTGTTTGTGTGTGTGTGTTCCACTCTGACAGTCGCCGTTCCTGTTCCCAGTTTTTCAGGCGAATGCCAGCAACTAGACAGTCGCCGGCAGTCCGCAGAAAATTTGTCTAAGTGGGACAGGCCCATTAGAAGTGGGACAGGCCCATTAGAATACTTTGAAGATAGACACAAAATGCTGGAGTAACTCAGCGGGGCAGGCAGCATCTCTGGAGAGAAGAAATCAATGACATTTCGATTTGAGAGACCATTCTTCAGACTGGTATTCTGTCTAGCCCATTGAGTTCCAATGGCATTTTGTGTTTTGCTCCGTGAAGAGCAAGTTTGTCTGGGGAGAAATGTGTTTTTAATCTGTGTATTTTGCAAGTAATGTAGCGGATAGTAAATTGAATTGACTGTCATGAATGCTCTCTAAGAATGAAGCAGATAGCACGGACTTTAAACGCTAGTAATCTGGTGCCAATTTTTAGGCAGTTTTAATTACACTAGCTGTCAGTTCAAAAGTTTTACTTTATCTCTAGACTAGAGATTATTAGCTATTTAAATTAACACTGTCAATCAACCATAATGATACCTCTAAATCTTTAAGGAGACTAATTAATCATCAAGTAAGGGCAATATAGCTTTCTGGCACAACTAGTGGCCCAATATTTCCTACATAACTTAACCTAGATGTTCTATTCAAAATGATGGCCATTCCCTTATTTATTTGGCTCAGGCTATTTTATAGCCAAATTACGCCAATTTCATCAGCATTTATTGGAATATAAAATATTCATAAATCAGTGAAAGTGATTAATCCTGATTTATTATAATAGGTGTTGAGGCAGAAATTACTGAAGTTGAGGAAGCAAAACTTCCTTTAGAATAAAGATAGTGAATGAAAAGTAAGCTGCAGTATAAAATTAATAATGAATTCATCCATTCCATGCAAAGCCTTTTCTGCTCAATTTTCTTCTCTGCTGATTGTTAACTGACTTACATCAGGCGACTGCAGGGAAGGGATATCACAACACCATGGAAAGACTCTGAAGAAGGGTTCCAACGTGAATTGTCACTTATCCATGTCACCCAGAGATGCTGCCTGCCCTGCTTAGTTATTCCAGCACTTTGTGTTCTATGCAATATTCCACCATATGCAGTTCCTTATATCTCTCATGGAAGACATTTCTGGATGATAAAGAGAAAATGTTCTTTTTTTTTCATAAATTTTGTGTGCTAGATAATGTGATAATAGAAAGTTAAAATCTTTCTTTCCCAGAAGTGCTGTGCCTCCTGCCTGCAAGTCATTCTCTCTCTCTCTCTCTCTCTCTCTCTCTCTCTCTCTCTCTCTCTTTTTATATCAGGCGACTGCAGGGAAGAATTATCGCAACACCATCGAAGGACTCTGAAGACGGTTCCCAACCTGAAATGTCGCAGAGTCTGAAGAAGGGTCCCAACATGAATTGTCACTTATCCATGTCATCCAGAGATGCTGCCTGGCCTGCTGAGTTACTCCAGCACTTTGTGTTCTATGCAATATTCCACCATCTGCAGTTCCTTACGTCTCTCATGGAAGACATTTCAGGATGAGAAAGATGAAATGTTCTCTTTTTTTCATACATTTTATTGAGAGAGAGCCAGACAATGTTCTGGCTCAGGCTGATTAATCGCAAATTACAGTCACACAACGCAACTGCCTGAAGAAATTATTACCAACCTTTGACAATCAATGGTATTACTATCCAGAGTCCTGACCCTCTATATCCTGGAGGTCACCACTGGTCCAGCAACAGTGATACCAACACTAAATGTAGGAGGTTGGGTATTCATCATGGGTATTCATGATGCTTCAAAGGCTTTGCACAAGGCACTAATCAGGAGTGTGTTGAGGTACACTCCAGTTGTCTGGTTGAGGTCATCAATTCTCAAGTTGCTTGACACCATCCAGAGCATAGCAGACCACTTGGCATCAACCACTCTAAATTCTCATCACTGCTGCACACCTGCAAATAAACTACACTTTCCATCTAGGGTTCTCTGACAGCACCCTTCAAACTCAAACCCAAAAAGACGAAGAGGAACAGTTGCACGGCAACATCACATTTGCAAGGAGCTATCAAAGTCACATATGATCCAGATTTCGAAATATATTGCTGGTCATTCACTATCATTGAGACTAAATCCTGGAAATACATTGCTTATTAGGATTGGTATATTATTGTCATGCATACCAAGATACAGAGAAAAGCTTTTGTGTTATCCATTCAAATCATGCTATACATGGTTGTAAGAGAAAGATATAACAATGCAAAATATAGAGTTCCAGCATTAGGATATTCCAATTGAAGAGAAAGTGCAGATTATAATGTGCAAGGTCCCCAATGAGGTAACTTGGAAGATTAGGAGTATACGCTGTCATATGGGAGGACCTTTCAGCAGTCTGATAACACCAGGAAATAAGCTGTTTGATGAATCTAATAGTGGTTTCATGCTTTTGTATATTCTGCCTTATGGGAGAGGGGAGAAAAGCGAAACAGCGGGGTGAAAAAGATCCTTGATTATATTGTTTAAGAAAGAACTGCAGATTCTGGAAAAATCAAAGGTAGACAAAAATGCTGGAGAAACTCAGCGGGTGAGCTTGAGGAGCCACTGATTGGTGGAAGCGGACAAAAGGGAGCTGCTGATTGGGAGTCAGATGCTGCCTCACCGCTGAGTTTCTCCAGCACTTTTGTCTACCTTGATTATATTGGATACCTTTCTGAGGCAGCCTGAGGTGTAGATGAAGTCAAAGGTTGAGGGTAAAAGCTGGCTGATAGGATGGACTGGGCTACATCCACAATTCTCTGCCATTTCTTCTGGTTTTGGGCAGAGCTGTTGCCAAACAAGTTGTGATGTGTCTTGATAGAGGCCCAGGAGCCGATGCAGCGGTTGCAGTGGGAGGAGTAACGTCCGAGCGGTGAGTTAAAAACCCGATCATGGAGCTTTGCTTTACAGAGGTCCAGGAGCCGTTGCAGTGGGAGGAACCCAAATCTGTAACGTTCTAACGCTCCATTCGCATTTCAAAACATGTGGGCTTGAGGAAGACGCTGATTGGTGGAAGCGGACAAGAGGGAGCAGCTGATTGGGAGTCAGATCCCTGCTGATTTCTTCCAGCAGTTTGTATTGTATTGTATTGTACTTTGTATTGTAGCCAGGGTAAGGGGGAGTATGAGTGCCAGGGCAGTTTACTGTTCTGGATGGCAGATGTTGGAGGCCAGGGAGTCTGATAGCCTTCCAGACGTACACATCTGCACCAGGTGCATCGAGATGGGGCTCCTAAGGGACCGTATTAGGAACCTGGAGCAGCAGCTCGATGACCTCCGTCTGGTCAGGGAGAGCAAGGAGGTCATAGAGAGGAGTTACAGAAAGGTGGCCACTCCAGGACCACAGGAGGCAGACAATTGGGTCATGGTTAGGAGATGCAAGGGACAGAAGCAGGGACTAGAGAGTACCCCGGTGGCTGTACACCTTGGCAATAAGTACTACTGTTTGAGTACTGTTGGGGGAGACAGACTATCTGGGGGTGGTGGGGGGGTAGCAACAGCGACCGGGCCTCAGGTACAGAGACTGGCCCTGTTGCTCAGAAGGGTAAGGAAAAGAAGAGGAGGGCAGTAGTAATAGGGGACTCTATAGGTAGGGGGTCAGATAGCCAATTCTGTGGACACAGTCAGGAGACCCAGATGGTAGTTTGCCTCCCTGGTGCCAGGGTCTGGAATGTGACTGAACATGTCCAAGATATCCTGAAATGGGAGGGAGAGGAGCCCGAGGTCATAGTACATATAGGTACCAATGATATAGGTAGAAAAAGCGAAGATGTCCTGAAAGGAGAATTTAGGGAGTTAGGAGGAGAGTTAAGGAGAAGGACCGCAAAGGTAACAATCTCAGGATTACTCCTGTGCCACACGACAGTGAGAGTAGGAATGGAGTGAAGTGGAGGATAAATGTGTGGCTGAAGGACTGGTGCAGAGGGCAGGGATTCAAGTTTCTGGATCATTGGGACCTCTTTTGGGGAAGGTGTGACCTGTACAAAAAGGACGGGTTGCACTTGAACCCGAGGGGGAACCGGAGGGGGGGGGGGGGGGGGGGGGGGCCAGTATCCTTGCGGGGAGATTTGCAAAGGCTACTGGGGAGACTTTAAACTAGATTGGTTGGGGGGAGGGACTCAAATAGAGAAAGCTAGTAGACAGTGTGTGAGGCAGGAGGCAGAGAAGGGAAGCACTCAGACGCAACATGTAGGGGGGAAAGAAGAAAAAAATAATAAACAGAGAATAAGAGGTGGTGGGTTTCTTAAATGTGTGAGCAGAGAGACAGAGGGGTGTAAAATGAGAGTAGAAGCGATAGGTAGCAAGGTGAAAAGTAAAAGTGGCAGGCAGACAAATCCAGGGCAAAAATCAAAAAGGGCCACTTTTCAACATAATTGTATAAGGGGTAAGAGCATTGTAAAAACAAGCCTGAGGCTTTGTGTCTCAATGCAAGAAGCATCCGTAATAATGTGGATGAGTTGAATGTGCAGATCACTATTAATGATTATGATCTAGTTGGGATCACGGAGACATGGCTCCAGGGTGATCAAGGCTGGGAGCTGAAAATCCAGGGATATTCAATATTCAGGAGGGATAGACAGAAAGGAAAAGGAGGTGGGGTAGCGTTGCTGGTTAGAGGGGAGATTAATGCAATAGAAAGGAAGGACATCAGCTTGGAGGATGTTGAATCGATATGGGTAGGGCTGCGAAACACTAAAGGGCAGAATACGCTAGTGGGTGTTGTGTACAGGCCAAACCTCACATTTTTTAGTAGTGGAGTTGCGAAAATGGCATCAAACAGGAAAAATTAAAATGCATGCAACAAAGGTAAAAACAGTTATAATGGGGTGACTTCAAATCTACATGTAGATTGGGTGAATCAAATTGGCAGGGTGCTGAGGAAGAGAATTTCTTGGAATGTATGTGGGATAGTTTTCTAAACCGATATGTAGAGGAACCAATGAGAGAGCAGGCTATTCTAGACTGGGTATTGAGTAATGAGGAAGGGTTAGGTAGCAGCCTTGTTGGGACCATAATATGGTTGAGTTCTTCATTAGGATGGAGAGTAAAATTGTTAATTCAGAAACACGGGTCCTGAACTTAAAGAAAGGTAACTTTGACCTTATGAGATGTGAATTGGCCAAGATAGACTGGGAATTGATTATTAAAGGGTTGAGGGTGGATATGCAATGGAAGGTATTTAAAGACTGCATGGATGAACTACAACAATTATTCATCCCAGTTTGGCAAAAGAATAAATCAGGGACGGTAGTGCATTCATGGATAACAAGGGAAATCAGGGATAGTATCAAAACAAAAGATGAAGCATACAAATTAGCCAGAAAATGCAGCCAACCAGAGGACTGGGAGAAATTCAGAGTCCAGCAGAGGAGGACAAAGGGCTTAATTAGGAAAGGGAAAATGGATTATGACAGAAAACTGGCAGGGAACATAAAAACTGACTGCAAATGTTTTTATTGATATGTGAAGAGAAAAAGATTAGTTAAAACAAATGTAGGTCCCTTGCAGTCAGAAACGGGTGAATTGATCATGGGGAACAAGGGCATGGCAGACCAATTCAATAACTACTTTGGTTATGAATTTCATGAAGGAAGACATAAATAATCTGCCGGAAATAGCAGGGGATCGCGGGTCAAATGAGATGGAGGAACTGAGTGAAATCCAGGTTAGCCGAGAAGTGGTATTAGGAAAATTGAATGAATTAAATTGAAAGGATGAAAAATCCCCAGGGCCATATAGGCTGCAACCCAGAGTACTTAAGGAAGTAGCCCCAGAACTAGTGGATGCCTTAGTGATAATTTTTCAAAACTGTTTAGATTCTGGAGTAGTTCCTGAGGATTGGAGGGTAGCTAATGTAACCCCACTTTTTAAAAAAGGAGGGAGAGAGAAAACGGGGAATTACAGACCAGTTAGTTTAACATCGGTAGTGGGGAAACTGCTAGAGTCAGTTATTAAAGATGGGATAGCAGCACATTTGGAAAGTGGTGAAATCATTGGACAAAGTCAGCATGGATTTACGAAAGGTTAAATCATGTCAGACTAATCATATAGAATTTTTTTAGGATGTAACTAGTAGAGTGGATAAGGAAGAACCAGTGGGTGTGCTATATCTGGACTTTCAGAAGGCTTTCGACAAGGTCCCACATAAGAGATTAGTATACAAACTTAAAGCACACGGTATTGGGGGTTCAGTATTGATGTGGATAGAGAACTGGCTTGCAGATAGGAAGCAAAGAGTAGGAGTGAAGGGGTCCTTTTCAGGATGGCAGGCAGTGACTAGTGGGGTGCCGCAAGGCTCAGTGTTGGGACCCCAGCTATTTACAATGTATATTAATTATTTGGACGAGGGAATTGAATGCAACATCTCCAAGTTTGCGGATGACATGAAGCTGGGGTGCAGTGTTAGCTGTGAGGAGGCTGCAAGGTGACATGGATAGGCTGCGTGAGTGGGCAAATGCATGGTAGATGCAGTATAATGTGGATATTAATGTGAGGGTTATCCACTTTGGTGGCAAAAAACAGGAAAGTAGACTATTATTTTGAATGGGGGCTGATTAGGAAAAGGGGAGATGCAACGAGACCTGGGTGTCATGGTACACCAGTTATTGAAAGTAGGCATGCAGGTGCAGCAGGCAGTGAAGAAAAGCAAATGGTATGTTAGCATTTTCAGAGCAAAAAGGATTTGCGTATAGAAGCAGGGAAGTTCTACTGCAGTTGTACAGGGGTCTTGGTGAGACCACACCTGGAGTATTGCGTACAGTTTTTGGTCTCAAATCTGAGGAAAGACATTCTTGCCATTAGGGGGAGTACAGAGAAGGTTCACCAGACTGATTTCCTGGGATGTCAGGACTTTATATGAAGAAAGACTGGATAGACTCGGCTTTGTACTCGCTAGAATTTAGAAGATTGAGGGGAATCTTATAGAAACTTACAAAATTCTTAAGGGGTTGGACAGGCTAGATGCAGGAAGATTGTTCCCGATGTTGGGGAAGTCCAGGGCAAGGGGTCACAGTTTAAGGATAAGGGGGAAATCCTTTCGGACCGAGATGAGAAAAACATTTTTCACACAGAGAGTGGTGAATCTCTGGAATTCTCTGCCACAGAAGGTAGTTGAGGCCAGTTCATTGGCTATATTTAAGAGGGAGTTAGACATGGCCCTTGTGGCTAAAGGGATCAGGTGGTATGGAGAGAAGGCAGGTAAGGGATACTGTGTTGGATGATCAGCCATGATCATATTGAATGGCGGTGCAGGCTCGAAGGGCCAATGGCCTACTCCTGCGTAAGATTGCACAAGTAGAAAGCTTCAAAGGAAATAGATTAGGTAAATAGACAAAACCATGACAAATGTGTTTTTAGTTTGGCTTACTCGTGTACATTGCGCTCAGGAAGGATAAATCAGCAATTTGTATTTTGTGAGAAAGTTGGTGGTGCAAGTATAGAAATCACTAAAAACTAGCAACCACCTATAAAAAATAATTAAAATGGTTGATGGAATGCTAGATTTTTATCTCAACAAGGTTATAATGCAAAGATATTAAAGTTACACAAAGTTAGAATATAGCATTGAATTCTAGGCATCATTTCTCATACGTTGTCATCAGTGGTAAAGATTCAACAGATCCACCACACACTCGGGGTGAAGAAATGTCTTATCATGTCAGACCTAAATGACCTGTCTTGTAAACTGAGATTGTGACCCCTTGCTCCATATAGGCCATTCCCCCAACTAGTAATATAAATGGAGGTGTTGAAGCGAATTAAATGATTTGAGAGTAAGTATATCATTCCATAGAAGAATTAATATGCCCAAAAGAGTATATTCTTATACTTAGAATTTGATCATTCAAAAGTAGTATCATGAGTCTATGGCATTAGACCACTCAAGCTGAAATAGAGCCAATAAGAGTATTTTGAGACTTCAGAAAAACCTAATGCAAACATAAAAAGAGTCCACAATCCATCCTACAACCCATTTGCTCTATATGTGGTAGAGTCCACTGATGTTTTGCTTTGTTTAGTTTAGAGATGCAGCATCAATCACTGGTTCATACCTGCTCCCATGTCATCCCACTTTCTCAACCATTCCCTACACACTAGGGTAATTTTACGGAGACCACTACTAAAAACCCACACCTTTTTGGGATGTGGGAGAAAACTGGAATTCTAGAGGAACCCCACATGGTCAAAGGGAGAACATGCAAACTTCACACAGTGCAGGTTCAAACCCAGGTCTTCGACACTATGAGGCAGTAGCTCTACCAGCTGTGTAAATGTGCCACTCCATAATATTTTATTATTATGAACAAGTTATTACTAATGTCAAACGTCCACCAATATCAAAAAAACATTTCTTCATTTGCATGGCATACTTGAAAGCTAGAATTTAAGAAACACAAACATTTGATACACTTACAAATCATAGAGTAATCTTCTCAGTAAAACGAAAGAGAAGTATTCATTTAATAACTCCCCATCTCCCTGTTGCCCTATGCATGGATGACCTTGCTGATCTTTTAAGAGGACATATTATTTTCCTCGCCACCCTTTTACTCGTAATATATCTGTGGTAACACTCAGTAACTTGCCTGCCAGTTCTATTTCCTGTCCTCTTTTTGTCTCTCTGATTACCTTCTTAAGTGCCCTGCAATATTTCTTATAGTCATGGAGGGATTTGCTTGATTCTGACTGCCTTAATCTGGTGTCTGGCTTCTTTTACCTGACCAGAGCCTTAACATTGCTTGTTGATTGAGGTTCCTAAAACTTGCCAACTTTGCCTTTCAACTGAACAGGAATTGCTGCCCCTGTACACGTGCTCTCTCCCTTTCAAATGCCACCCACTTATCTGCCATCCTAGTACATATACATAGACTCTCCCAATAGACCACTGAAAATTCCCACCTATTGTAATACCTCCAAAATTGTCCTTATTCAAATTTAGAACCTTAACTTGGGGGCTAGTTCCGTTTCTCTCCATAACCATTCTAAAATTAAGATAATTATGGTCGTGGTCCAAAGTACTCCCCAAATGACACTTCAGTCACCTGCTCTACAATGTTCCCTAAGAGGAGATCTAGCATTGCATCCTGCCTAGTGGGAGTTTTTACATGTCATAAGTGATAGGAGCAGAATTCGGCCATTCAGCCGATCAAGTCTACTCCGCCATTCAATCATGGCTGATTTATATCTCCCTCTCTAACCCCATTATCATGCCTTCTCCCCATAACCCCTGACACCTGTACTAATCAAGAATCTATTTATCTCTGCCTTTTATTTTATGGAGGCAGGATCGATTTTAACATTTAAAAGTAAAGTGGATAGGTATATGGACGGGAAGGGAATGGAGGGGTATGGTCTGAGTGCAGGTAGATGGGACTAGGGGAAAACAAATGGTTGGCACGGACTGGGAGGGCCGAGAGGGGCTATGTCCGTGCTGTAATTGTTATATGTTATATGGTTATATGGTTATATCACTCAGTAACTGGAAACTTTTCCCTTATTTGCTCTATGGAATTCACTGTACTTGCCTGGACTCAAAATGGAATCATTTTATTCTTTGTTGAGCAGTGCTTATGAAATTGTTAATGTCCCTGTCCCACTAAGGAAACCTGAACAGAATCCTCTGGAGACTTTGCGCCCCACCCAAGGTTTCCGTGTGGTTCCCGGAGGTTTTTGTCAGTCTCCCTAATGGTCGAAAGTGGTTTCCGTTTTAAAAATCTGTAATTGTTTAGGTGAAGCCGGTTGCGATGCTAGTTGAATGTGGTTGCTGGAGGACAAAAACCTCCGGGAACCTCCGGGATCCGCACGGAAACCTTGGGTGGGGGGCAAAGTCTCCAGAGGTTTCCATTCAGGTTTCCTAAGTGGGACAGGGGCATAACTTGACAACTTTGTTCTGCATTGCATAACAAATGCTCCCTCGCTCCAACCCCCCTGCTCCGTGCGACAAAAATACTTTTGTTTTCTTGTTTTTTCCATATTGATACATGGTATTTGTGATGAAACATTGGCACAGTTTCTCTCCCTACAGATGCTGCTTGAAAAACTGAGCGCGCATTCAATTTTGTTGAATCCAGTTGGTCTCCCTACCCATTGCAGAAGATATTGGCGTGATGTTTTGCAATATCACCAGACCTATTTGAGATAGAGGTTGCCTCTTTCTCAGCTATAAACTGTCCACATGGGAACATCTTTTGTCTTTGCAGTGATTATGCACACCATCAGCATTCTCCAAGTTACAATACCTGTGGCCAACTGAATAGTACTAGTGCAGGAAGGAACTGCAGATGCTGGTTTACACCAAAGCTGCGGCTCACGTGCAGTCCGTCTGCCGTTCTTCCTTCTATGGCTTATCGTTAATGCTAGATGTATGTTATAGACTATTTTTAGTTGCATATTATGTGAGGGTTGGGGGAAACTATTTATATTCTCTTTCTCCAACAGAGATGCAACTTTTTTCCATGTCGTATCCATTCACGCTGCGGCCTAACATCGAGGAGCTGGCGGTCTCCAACTGGAATCGACCTTGAGGGCTCCGGTCGCAGAGCCTGTGGACTTACTATCACGGAGCTGGCTGACTTCGGAGGCTGTGGCGGTGCTGCGATTGCCGCTGCTACTCGACTTTCGGAGGGTTGAAATCTTCGGGCCGCGGGCCCTGTTATCTGTCACATCGGGTGCTCGCAGGTTCCTGGTTGGCGACCGATTTTTCGGGAGCTCCAGCAACAGCAGCTTCGTCCGTCCCGAATCGCAAGGCTTGAATCGGCCCGTTCGCAGGACATTTCATCGCCCGCCGAGGCTTAAAATTGGCCGTGGGATCTTCCATTGTCCAGTGGGGGCTTTAATATCGGGAGCAGTTTGACTGCCTGACCGCGCGAGAAGAATCAAAGAAGAGATAAGCCTTTTTTGCCTTCTATCACAGTGAGGAAGTGCCTGGAGGAGAGTCACTGTGGTGGATGTTTATGTTAAATTTATGCAATTGTGTGTTTTGTTGCTTTTTATTATTGTTATGAATGTATGGAAATGAAATTTCATTCAAATTTGTTTTTGAATGACAAATAAAGAAATTCAATTCAATTCAATTCAAAATACTGGAGTAACACAATGGGTCAGACAACATCTCTGGAAAAAAGGTATAGGTGATGTTTCGGTTCGAATCGAACTAGCAAGGGTTATGGACTCTGGTATGGACCTTCCATAGCTCTCCCTGTTATCACCATCCACTCCTCTTTACCTATCAACTATCTGTCATATGGCATAAGGGCAGGATAAGCGGCAGTTGCCACAGATTAATGGAGTGGGTGTATGAAGCGATCTTAAAATTTTTGCTCAACCAAACAGAATGGTGGAGTTGAATAAATGTGCATTCCAGGATGTAAGTAAATATGCTATATTATACATTTTTCTTGGCCAGAGGCTTCCTGCAGTGAATCAGAGGTATGATATAATCTGCTGCCAACTACCTACAGTCATGCTTTGCTTGGAGCAGCAGTAGGTTTCTCACCCCTTTGCTGGCGAAAGGTATATCAGCATCTTACAGATGTACAATTTAACAGTGATAGAAACATAGAAACATAGAAATTAGGTGCAGGAGTAGGCCATTCAGCCCTTCGAGCCTGCACCGCCATTCAATATGATCATGGCTGATCATCCAACTCAGTATCCCGTACCTGCCTTCTCTCCATACCCTCTGATCCCCTTAGCCACAAGGGCCACATCCAACTCACTCTTAAATATAGCCAATGAACTGGCCTCAACTACCCTCTGTGGCAGAGAGTTCCAGAGACTCACCACTCTCTGTGTGAAGAAAGTCTTTCTCATCTCGGTCTTAAAGGATTTCCCCCTTATCCTTAAGCTGTGACCCCTTGTCCTGGACTTCCCCAACATCGGGAACAATCTTCCTGCATCTAGCCTGTCCAACCCCTTAAGAATTTTGTAAGTTTCTATAAGATCCCCTCTTAATCTCCTAAATTCCAGAGAGTATAAACCAAGTCTATCCAGTCTTTCTTCATAAGACAGTCCTGACATCCCAGGAATCAGTCTGGTGAACCTTCTCTGCACTCCCTCTATGGCAATAATGTCCTTCCTCAGATTTGGAGACCAAAACTGCACGCAATACTCCAGGTGTGGTCTCACCAAGACCCTGTACAACTGAAGTAGAACCTCCCTGCTCCTGTACTCAAATCCTTTTGCTATGAAAGCTAACATACCATTCGCTTTTTTCACTGCCTGCTGCACCTGCATGCCTACTTTCAATGACTGGTGTACCAGGACACCCAGGTCTCGCTGCATCTCCCCTTTTCCTAATCGGCCACCATTTAAATAATATTCTGCTTTCCTGTTTTTGCCACCAAAGTGGATAACCTCACATTTATCCACATTATACTGCATCTGCCAAACATTTGCCCACTCACCCAGCCTATCCAAGTCACCTTGCAGTCTCCTAGCATCCTCCTCACAGCGAACACTGCCCCCCCAGCTTAGTGTCATCCGCAAACTTGGAGATATTGCCTTCAATTCCCTCATCCAGATCATTAATATATATTGTAAATAGCTGGGGTCCCAGCACTGAGCCCTGCGGTACCCCACTAGTTACTGCCTGCCATTGTGAAAAGGACCCGTTTACTCCTACTCTTTGCTTCCTGTTTGCCAGCCAGTTCTCTATCCACATCAATACTGAACCCCTAATACCGTATGCTTTAAGTTTGTATACTAATCTCTTATGTGGGACCTTGTCGAAAGCCTTCTGGAAGTCCAGATATACCACATCCACTGGTTCTCCCTTATCCACGCTACTAGTTACATCCTCGAAAAATTCCACAAGATTCGTCAGACATGATTTACCTTTTGTAAATCCATGCTGACTTTGTCCAATGATTTCACCACTTTCCAAATGTGCTGCTATCCCATCTTTAATAACTGACTCTAGCAGTTTCCCCACTACCGATGTTAGACTAACTGGTCTGTAATTCCCCGTTTTCTCTCTCCCTCCCTTCTTAAAAAGAGGGGTTACATTTGCTACCCGCCAATCCTCAGGAACTACTCCAGAATCTAAAGAGTTTTGAAAGATTATCACTAATGCATCCACTATTTCCTGAGCTACTTCCTTAAGTACTCTGGGATGCAGCCTATCTGGCCCTGGGGATTTATCGGCCTTTAATCTATTCAATTTACCCAACACCACTTCCCGACTGACCTGGATTTCACTCAATTCCTCCTTTGACCCACAGTCCCCTGCTATTTCAGGCAGATTATTTATGTCTTCCTTAGTGAAGACGGAACCAAAGTAGTTATTCAATTGGTCCGCCATATCCTTGTTCCCCATGATCAACTCACCTGTTTCTGACTGCAAGGGACCTACATTTGTTTTAACTAACCTCTTTCTCTTCACATATCTATAAAAACTTTTGCAGTCAGTTTTTATGTTCCCTGCCAGTTTTCTTTCATAATCTATTTTTCCTTTCCTAATTAAGCCCTTTGTCCTCCTCTGCTGGTCTCTGAATTTCTCCCAGTCCTCTGGTATGCTGCTTTTTCTGGCTACTTTGTACGCATCATCCTTTGCTTTGATACTATCCCTGATTTCCCTTGTTATCCACGGATGCACTACCTTCCCCGATTTATTCTTTTGCCAAACTGGGATGAACAATTTTTGTAGTTCATCCATGCAATCTTTAAATGTCTTCCATTGTATATCCACCGTCAACCCTTTTAGAATTAATTGCCAGTCAATCTTGGCCAATTCACGTCTCATACCCTCAAAGTTACCTTTCTTTAAGTTCAGAACCATTGTTTCTGAATTAACAATGTCACTCTCCATCCTAATGAAGAACTCAACCATATTATGGTCACTCTTGCCCAAGGGGGCACGTACAACAAGACGGCTAATTACCCCTTCCTCATTACTCAAAACCCAGTCTAAAATAGCCTGCTCTCTCGTTGGTTCCTCTACATGTTGATTTAGATAACTATCCCGCATACATTCCAAAAATCCTCTTCCTCAGCACCCCTGCCAATTTGATTAACCCAATCTATATGTAGATTGAAGTCACCCATTATAACTGTTTTGCCTTTGTCGCACGCATTTCTAATTTCCTGTTTGATACCATCCCCAACTTCTCTGCTACTGTTAGGTGGCCTGTACACAACACCCACCAGCGTTTTCTGCCCCTTAGTGTTTTGTAGCTCTACCCATACCGATTCCACATCCTCCAAGCTAATGTCCTTCCTTTCCATTGCTTTAATCTCCTCTCTAACCAGCAACGCTACCCCACCTCCTTTTCCTTTCTCTCTATCCCTTCTGAATATTGAATATCCCTGGATGTTCAGCTCCCAGCCTACGTCACCCTGGAGCCATGTCTCCGTGATCCCAACTATATCATAATCATTAATATCTATCTGCACGTTCAACTCGTCCACCTTATTACGAATACTCCTTGCATTGAGACACAAAGCCTTCAGGCTTGTCTTTACAACGCATTTACCCCTTATACAATTTTGCTGAAAAGTGGCCCTTTTTTGATTTTTGCCCTGGTTTTGTCTGCCTGCCACTTTTACCTTTCACCTTGCTACCTAATGCTTCTACCCTCATTTTACACCCTCCTGCCTCTCTGCTCTTGTACCCATCCCCCTGCCACATTAGTTTTAAATCCTCCCCGACAGCACTAGCAAACACTCCCCCAAGAACATTGGTTCCATTCCATTCCAGGTGCAAACCGTCCTGTTTGTACCGTCCCACCTCCCCCAGAACTGGTCCCAGTGCCCTAAAAATTTGAATCCCTCCCCCTTGCACCACTTTTCAAGCCACGTATTCATTTGCATTATCCTCCTATTTCTACTCTGACTGGCCCGTGGTACTGGTAGTAATCCGGAGATTACTACCTTTGAGGTCCTACTTTTAAGTTTATCTCCTAGCTCCCTAAATTCACCTTGTAGGACCTCATCCCTTTTTTTACCTATATCGTTGGTGCCAACATGCACCACGACAACTGGCTGTTCACCCTCCCCCTCCAGAATGTTCTGCAGCCGTTCAGTGACATCCCTGACCTTTGCACCAGGGAGGCAACATACCATCCTGGAGTCTCGTTTGCGGCCGCAGAAACGCCTATCTATTCCCCTGACAATTGAATCCCCTATTACTATTGCCCTTCCCCTCTTTTTTTCCCCCCTCATGTGCTGCAGAGCCACCCATGGTGCCATGAACCTGGCTGCTGCTGCATTCCCCTGATGAGCCATCTCCCTCAACAGTATCCAAAATGGTATACCTGTTTAGGAGGGAGATGACCGCAGGGGACTCCTGCACTACCTGCCTACTGCTTTGCTGGCTATTGGCCACCCGTTCCCTTCTTGTCCTCCTACCTTTTGCCAGCGGTGTGACCAACTCACTGTACGTGCTATCCACGACTTTCTCCGCATCGTGGATGAACATGTGATGAGAATGCATTTGGAGTATTGTGTTTAATTTTGGTCGCCCTGCTATAGGGAGAATCTTGTTAAACTGGAAAGAATACAGAGAAGATTTACAAGGATGTTGGGCAGGCTCGGATTTTATTCCTTGGAGTGCAGGAACATGAGGAGTGATCTTAGCAGGTACTATAACAATATTTAAAAGGTATTTGGACAGGTAGATAAGAAAGGTTTATAGTAACATGGGCCAGACATGAGCAGGTGGGACCAGTGTAGATGGGACATTTTGTTGGCATGGGCAAATTGGGCCAAAGGGTTAGTTACCATGCTGCATGACCCTATGACTCCATCGCGAGAAGTAGTTCAGGGAAATGTCATTAAAAATGATTAATTTCACTCAGTGCTGAAACCGATGGTTTGTGGTGTGTACATCAATAATGTTTAATTGTTTTCAGCCTGTGAGTGTTCTGACCACATTTGTACTTGGGCGATCTCTCTGATATCCTTAAGGGCCTGTCCCACTTACGTGACTTTTTCGGCGACTGCCAGCACCCGTCATAGGTCATGACAGGTCGCCGAAAATTTTCAACATGTTGAAAATTCAGCGGCGACCAGAAAGGCGCCACGACTCTTTGGGTGACGAGGAGACTACTCATGACATGTCGCCGGGTGAAGCCTGTATGGTCATGAGTAGTCACCCAAAGAGACGTACCTTGTTCTGGTCACCGCTGGATTTTCAACATATTGAACATGTTCAGCGACCTGTAACGACCAATGACGGGTGCGGGCATTCAACGAAAAAGTCGTGTAAGTGGGACAGGCCCTTTAGTAACTCCACTAATCTCATTTTTTAACATTACCATCGAGTTTGTATCATGACGGTTTCCATCATATCCCATTAGTGTCCACTGGCAAAAAATATGAGAACATAAAGGGCCTGCCCCACTTTTCGAGTTTTTCGGCGACTGTAAAATCGTCAGGTTGTACGGCATACACGCTGACATATGCTGTTCTGTGGGTGACGCCCGGTTAGGGTTAGGGTCATGGTTAGGGCTAGGGTTATATGGTTAGGGTTATAGGGTTAGGGTTATCGGGTTAGGGCTAGGGCTAGGGTTAAGGTTAGGGTTAGGGCTAGGGTTAGGGTTAAGGACCACAGATGGGCTGTAAAATATTCTTACTTCAATGCATGGATTTTAAACATTAATATATTAAAATTAATACAATAAAAACAATTGTGCAAATGAAAGGATGTCTGAGTGGTTCAGTTTTATTTACAGACTAGACTAAGTGGGACCCGTTGGGTCCCATGTTCACACGGGAGGGCTGGTCCACCAACACAATATTGCACCTCTCCACCAATTCCAGTGGGGGCTTTCTGGATCGCTGGTATGGGTGTTGTGGGCCGAAGGGACTGGTTTCCTGAGGGCTAGTATGGGCATTGTGGGCCGAATGGATTCTTGGGCTGGCAGCTCAGTCACTCAGGCCTGGTGGGCTGGCAGCTCAGTCACTCAGGCCTGGTGTGCTGGCAGCTCAGTCACTCAGGGCTGACGGGCTGGCAGCGCAGTCACTCAGGGCTGGCAGCTCAGTCACTCAGAGTTCGTGGGCTGGCAGCTCAGTTATTCAGGGCTGGTGGGCTGCCAGTTCACTCATGGCTATTCCTTGAAATTACATTTAAAGCAGAGTGCAGGACACCAAATTCAATTTGATAACATTTCAAGCTGAGTGCAGGCCTCCAAATTCAATTTGATAGCATTTTAAGCAGAGTGCAGGTCACCAAAACCAATTTCATAGCATTTCAAGCAGATTGCTGGCCACCAAATTGCCAAACAACTCATTGCATTGTCATTAATGCCTTACAAATCATTTATTGCAAGTACCTTGCAGACTCACAGTTCAATTGATTCACAGCTTAGAATCACATTGGTGGACTCTCACTCGTGATCTTCCAGAGTGACCAACTCATGTCCAGGCATCCGGGGTTTTATAGCCCTGCTCCCCCTCCCCCCCCCCTGGATCATTGACAGGCGAGAGGATCAATAAGCTAATCTCAAGATTTTTTAAACACTCATATCTTTTAATTTTAATCGATCGGAAAAATATTCGGGGCTGCCTTAGCGGAGGAGGACTGTGAGTAAGATAGCCAAAAATCACAGCGATAGATGGTAGCATTTTTTCTAAAATATCCCCCCCCACTTCTTCCCTTCCCCCCTCTTCCTCCCTTCTTCTCGCTCCACTCTTCTCCCCCCTTCTCCACTCCCCCATCTCTTCCCTTCACATCCCCTTCTCCACTCCCCCATCTCCTCCCTTCACATCCCCTTCTCCCCCAGTCCCTCCTTTCTCCCATTCACCATCTCCCCCCCCCCCCCCCCACTTTCCCCGACGCCCCCTATTTGTGGACCCAGCCTGCGACCAGCGATCCCCCGCACACTATCCCACACACGCTAGGGGCAATTCATACAAACCTGTGTGCCTTTGGAGTGCGGGAGGAAACCATAACCCTAATTCTAGGTTGATAGGCTTGGTATAAGTATAAATTGTCCCTAGCCTGTGTGGGATAGTGTGCGGGGGATCGCTTGTCGGTGTGGACTTGGTGGGCCGAAGGGCACTGTATATCTGAGCTAAATGTGACACAGGGGCCCCAGGGGTTGGAGTCGAACCCTCAATGTTCCGCCTGCTCCTCCTGGGAACTAAACTGTTGGCCACGAGTTGTCCCATGGGCAGATGGTCTCTCCAAACCACCAGAGGCAGCGGGCTTTTCAACTGGGTACAGGCAAGGCGAGAAGGCGGTGGGGGGGGGGGGGGGGGGGGGGAGGGGGCGGTGGGTGGGAGTTAGGGTGTGTTGTTCCCAAAGTCTGCATTTATCCCATAGTCTATGTTACTAAAACAGATGATGTGGCCTTTGTACAAGCACTATTAGTGAGATGTAGCTGTCACAGGTTAGGTGCACAAATGGGGAGCGTCGGGTGGGGGGGGGGGGGGGGGGTTGGAGAATGGGAGAAGAGAGGGAGAGACGGAGAGGGGAGAAGGGGATGTGAGGGGAGGGGCGGTATTGAAGAAGGAGGAGAAGAGTGGAGCGGGAGAAGGGAGGAAGAGGGGGAAGGGAAGAGGGGGGAAGAGGGGAGATGACATGGGTAGGGGGGAGTGGGGAAGAAGGGGGTGGAGGGAAGAGGGGAGTTCAGTCTACACTCACTGAATCCATCCCTGTGAAAAGTTAGAGATGATGATTGGATCTGGAAGCGGACCAATACATCTGTAAATAAAGCTGAACGACTCAGACATCTTTTCATTTGCACAATTGATTTTATTGTATTAATTTTATTATATTAATATTTAAAATCCATGCGTTAAAGGAATAATATTTTGCAGCCTATTTATGGTCCCTAACCCTAATCCTAACCTTAACCCTAACCAGACGTCACCCACAGGACAGCATACATCAGCGTGTAACAGAGCACACGACATGATGAGACAATCAGATGTCGCTGCTGGATTTTGAACATTCCAAATCCATGGGCGACAATGCGCGTCACCAGCGCATCACCGCATTTCACTACATGCGTCACCATGCGTCATGCCGCATCATGACCTGACCACGATGTGACAAACTCTTTTCAGGCTGTCGCTGAAAATGTCGCCCAAGTGGGACAGGCCCTTAATCTGTCTACATTAAAATTCCACTGAAATTATTACAGAATTTCCTCAGATGCAAGAGATTTTATCCAGTAACCACTCCCAAATCCCCTCCAAATCAAAGGCTTACAAGGCCACTATAAGCTCAGTACATTATGGAGTAACTAAGGCAAAGAGCACAGGGGCACTTATGGGCCTGTCCTACTTGGTGATTTTTTTAGGCAATTGCCGGCGACTGTCATAATCGTAGCAGGGAGCCGATAAACCAGCGACAACCTACGTCATCCTGCCAATAACCTCCGACAGCACCTACGTCAGGAGAAGTCAAGCTATGCTCATTGCCGTCAAATGCACTGTTGCTGAAATTTTGTTCACATGTTGAAAATTTAGCGGTAACTAGAAAGACGCTACGACATTTTACGCGACTGAGGAGACTACTCCCGGCGACCACCGGGGAATATGTGGCAACGAACTAGTCGCCTGTAGTTGCCTTAAAAATCACCAAAGTGGGACAGGCCCATTAGGAAGGAACATATAAATTGAGAGTTCTTAGTTGAAGTTTAAATGATAGGGGTAGAGTCATAGAGTCATACATCATGGAAACAGGCCCTTCAGCCCAACTTGACCACACCGACCAACATGCTCCATCTCCACTAGGCCCACCAGGGTAAATCAGTGTTTTCCCAGGCTGGAACTTCTACATTATTCCATGTAAGTTTTTTGTACACTCTGGCAAAAATTTTACAATTTTGTTTAATTTAGAGATGTAGTGCGGATACAGGCCTTTGGCCCACCGAGTCTAGGCCGACCATTGATCCCCGTACACTAGCACTAACGTTAAGGACAATTTATAATCTATACCAAAGTCAATTTTCCTACAAACCTGCACGTCTTTGGAGTCTTCGGAGCACCCGGGGAAAATCCACACGGTCACTGGGAGAACATACATACTCCGTACAAACAGCACCTGTAGTCAGGATCAAACCAGGGTCTCTGGCACTGTGAAGTGGCAACTCTACCGCAGCAACACCACTGTGCTGCCCAAATTATTATACATAGAAGTACAATCTGGAAACTGAACTAGAGTGTCTTCACAACTCTCTAACTCTTGATGAATAGAATGGTTTGTGTATATTGCACTCACATGCTGAATGCCTGCAGTGCAGGCAGCGGGGGAAATTAGATCCTTTTTTAATAATCTTTTTATTAGGAGCAATTCATCATAACAACGGTATAACAACTTTTCAAATACACAACCAACTTATTTCAATAAGTATACGGATAGTACGAATAATTCTCATAAATTTAGAAAATAGAAAAAAGAAAAGAATAGATTTTAATCAATAAGAATAGTGATTAAATAATAATTTTGATTATTTAGAGAGAGAAAGATAAAAGAAAGAGAAAAAAAATAAAAACAATTGTTATATATTTTTAATTAAAACAAAGTATTATATATATATATAAAGATTATAGTATACATCTTAATAGTGAATAACACAATTTCAAATAACGATATCAATAGAGACATGTATACAAATAAAAAAAAATGAATTATTTTCATCTAATCTTGCCGGGTACCCATTGAGTTGTGATGCCAAGAACAGCTACCCCTTCAAATATACTGTATATGGAGACCATATCCGTTCAAAGAGTTCGTATTTGTCCATTAGGACAAATCTGATTTTTTCCAAATGCAACGTCTCCAACATTTCCACTGTCCACATTTTAATTGTGGGGGATAATGTTCCCTTCCAAAATTTCAATATTAATTTTTTCCCTATTATCAAACAGTAATCCAAGAAATTTCTTTGGTTTGCTGTTAATATTAAATTTGAATCCGGAACTCCTAATATTATTAATTTTGGAACTGGGTCCAGTTTAATTTTAAGAACTTCAGAGATAACACTAAAGATTTCTGTCCAATAATAATTGAGTTTTTTACGTTACCAAACGATGCGTTAAATTAGTTTCCAAGTTCTGACATTTATCACAAATAGGAGAAATGTTAGGATAAATTCTATTTAATTTTGTTTTCGAATAATGTAATCTGTGTAATACCTTAAATTGTATCAATATATGTCTAGCATTTAATGAGCAACGATGTATACTTGGCTTTCTTCCCAAGTTTCCTTCGTTATAGATAAACCTATTTCATTTTCCCATGTTTGTCGATATATTTCCGAAGTTGGGATTTCCCTATCCAAGATAGTTTTGTATATACATGCTATTAATTTTTCTGTATTTGGGTGCTTATTAAATAAATCATCTAATAATCCTGGTTTTCTATTTTTATAGTCTTGCATATTTGAATTAATATAGTTTCTAATTTATAAATACCTAAATATGTTATGTGACTGCATAAATATCCTGTAACTCTTGAAATGAAAGAAATGTTCCTTTCTTGTAAAGGTGTTCTATCCTTTTAATTCCTAAATCATTCCAGTGTGTAAACCCCTTGTCCACACAGAGGGCTTAAACAAAGGATTATTCATAATTGGCAAACAAAGTGATAAATTATCCATATGTAGGGTCTTAACTATTTGTTTCCAAATACGTCTATTGCTATGAATTATAGGGTTATCGCCATACGTTTTTTTTTGTACTTCACTTGGTGCAAAAAGAATCGAACCTACATCAAAAGTCAAGCAGTCTTCCTTTTCCATCTTCAGCCAGCTTGGCTCATAATCTAAATTTACCAACCAAAAATTCATATTCTTAACCTGAACTGCCCAGAAATAGTATAAGAAATTTGGCAGTGCTAGTTCACCATTTATTTTAGATTTACATAGATGTTTTTTTACTTATTCGATGATTTTTATAGTCCCAAATAAAACTATTAACCAAAGTATCTATTTAAAAAAAAACATTTTAGGGAGATATAAAGGGATAGCTTGAAATAAATATAACAATTGTGGTAAAAAAATAATTTTTATAGCATTTATTCTACCGATCATTGAAATAGGTAGTGTTTTCTAATTTAAAATATATATTTTTAGTTTATTTAACAATTGAGGGTAGTTATATTTAAATAGACAGTTATAGGATTTAGATACATTAATTCCTAGGTATTTAAATTTGTCCGTGACTTTTTTTTTGTTAAATATTTTTATTGTAGAAACATATTAATGAAAAATACATTATTATACATTAATGAAAATACATTATTAGATACTTTCATAATATTATTAATATTAATATTCATATTAAGATTAAGATTTAAGACTTTATGCTTCTATACACTTTTTAATTTTTTTTATAAAGTATGAAAAGATAGAGAAAAATAATATAGAAAATAAGGAAGTGAATGGAGTATTAATCAATAATCCGTCATTGGAGATATAAGCACGATTTATTATGTATACTTCTTCATCCATTCTATTATTCAGGCCTCAGTCAAGCCCTCGCACTGAGCCACTTTGACCCTGTAAATATTCAATATATGGAGACCATATCCCTCTGAAGAGATCCAACCCGTCCTTTAGGACAAGCCTCAATCTCTCCAGATGGAGTGTCTCCGACATTTCTGTATTCCACATTTTGATTGTGGAGGATGTAGGACCTTTCCAGAATTTTAGTATTAATTTTTTCCCAATTATTAAACCGTAATCAATAAAGGTTCTTTGATTCGTTGTTATTAATTGGTCTGTTTCCAGTATTCCTAGTATTATTAACTTTGAATCAGGGGTCAAAATTATATTAACAACATTCGAAATTATCCTAAATATTTCTATCCAGAATTTTGTAAATTTTACACAATTTGTAAATGAATGTGACAGATTAGCTTCTAAATGTTGACATTTATCACATATGGGAGATACTTTTGGAAAGATGTTATGTAGTTTGGATTTTGAATAATGTAGTCTATGTAGTATTTTAAACTGTATAAGAGAGTGTTTAGCATTTAACGAACAATGGTGTATATGTTGTAAACTTTCGTCCCATACTTCTGGTCTGATAATTTGACCTAGTTCGTTTTCCCAAGATTGTCTATATATTTCTGTTGATGGGACATCACTTTCCAATAGGGTGTTATATATATATGAAATCATTTTTTCTGTGTTCAGATATTTATTTAAGCATTCATCTAAAATTTCAGTCTTTCTATTTCTAAGTTCCTGTGTGTTTGCTTTAACATAGTCTCTGATTTGTAAATATCTAAAATAATCTTTAGAATGTAGTCCATAAATTTGTTGTAAATCTTGAAATGAAAGGAAAGAGTTTTCCTTATAGAGATCACCCATCTTAATAGTTCCCTTGTTTTTCCATTGTAAAAAAGCCTTTATCCATCATTGAAGGTTTAAATGTAACATTATTTACAATGGTAAGGGATATTGGTATAGATTTCAGTTTTAATGTTTTCTTTATTTGTTTCCAAATACGTATTCCAGTTTCTATTATCGGGTTTTCACTATAGATTTTCTTAGCTAAATTAATATTAGCAAATATTATAGAACTAATTTCAAAAGAAGAACAATCTTCTTTTTCCATATTTAACCAAATTGGTTGATTATCTGTCTCTTCAAACCAAAAATTCATATTTTTAATATTAACTGCCCAGTAATAAAACATAAAATTTGGTAGTGCTAAACCTCCATTTATTTTTGATTTACATAAATGTTTTTTTATTTATTCTATGGCTCTTATAATCCCAAATGAAGTTAGTAATTAGGGAGTCCACCTTTTTGAAGAAATTTTTAGGGAGATATATCGGAATTAATTGGAAAAGATATAATAATTGTGGGAGAAAAATCATTTTTATTATATTAATTATACCTAACATTGAAATAGGTAGAGTTTTCCAATATAAAATATTTGTATTTAATTTATTCAATAATGGTGGGAAGTTAGATTTAAATAAAGAATCAAAACTTTTTGTTACGTAAATTCCAAGATATTTAATTTTTTCATTTGTTATCTTAAAAGGGAATTGTAATATGTGTAAGTTATTTACCGTTATTGGCATAAGTTCACTTTTATTCCAATTGATACTATATCCTGAGAAGGATCCAAATTCAGTTATTAATTTTAACAAATTTTGGATACTAATTTCTGGTTTTGTGATGTAAAGTAATACATCATCCGCATATAAGGAAATTTTATTTTTAGTATCTCTAGTATCGTATCCATATATTTCCGGATGTAATCTCACCTTCTGAGCTAACGGTTCTATTGCAAGTGCAAACAGTAGGGGGGATAAAGGGCAACCTTGTCTACAGCCTCGAGATAAATTGTATTTAGTTGATAACATTTGATTTGTTGTTATTCTAGCTGTCGGATTTGTATATAACAATTTGATCCAAGTAATGAACTTCTCTCCCAGTTTGAAAGTTTCCATAACCGAACACAAATAAGACCATTCCACCTGATCGAAGGCTTTCTCTACATCTAACGAGATAACTGCTAGATCTTTTTTAATACCTCTTTTCGAATATATAATATTGAATAACCGTCTCAAATTATATGAGGAATATCGTTTTGGTATAAATCCTGTTTGATCGGGGTGAATTAATTCATTAATAACTGTGCTTAGCCTTTGTGCTAATATTTTGGTTAATATCTTTTGATCAGTATTTAAAAGAGCTATTGCTCTAAATGATCCTGGTTCATCCAGGTCTTTGTTTATTTTAGGTATACATGTATTGATAGATTCATTTAACGTTTCTGGTAATTTTTGCTGTGCATATATATATTCATTTAATGATTTCAGACATGGTACAATCTGATCATGAAATGTTTTATAGAATTCCGAGCCAATACCATCTGGTCCTGGTGTTTTACCATTTTTTAATGATCTAATAGATTCTTGGATTTCTTTTATTGAGATATCAGCATTTAGTGATTCTCTATTTTGTAAGTCCAACCCCTTCAGGTTACATTTTTTTTTTAAATGCTTCTATTCCTATTTTATTTTCTGTTGTTTTAGCAGTGTATAAGTTTTTATAGTATTGCATAAATCTTTTGTTAATATCTTTAGGTTGTATTAGCAGTTCGCCATTATGTGATTTAATACTATGGATTATTTTTTCGGCTTCCATCTTCCTTAGTTGGCGAGCCAATAGTTTTTGAGGTTTATCTCCGAATTCAAACTGTAATTGTTTAGTATGTTGATAACGTTTTACAACTTGGTCTGTATATATTTTATTTAATTTATATTTCAATGCTGCAATTTTATTATGTAATATTATAGATGGATTCGCTGCATTCTCTATATCTAATTGTTTAATCTCCTTTTCCAGTTCTTGTTGATCCTTACGATTCTTTTTATTACAAAATGCTTGGGAGGAAATCATGATTCCTCAGAGATATGCTTTAAATGTTTCCCATAATAAGGAACAAGATATTTCCGGTTTATCATTTGTTGCGAAGAAAATCTTAATCTGTGCTGTTATATATTCCTGAGTTATTTTGTTTTTTTAAATTTGTGGGTTAAATCTCCACTGTCCCGATTTTTCTGTTTTACCATTTATTTTAATCTTAAATGTTAAAGGTGCATGATCTGAAATTATAATATTGTGATATTTAGAATTATAAGTGAGTGAAATAAGTTTGGCATCAACCAAAAAATAATCTATTCTTGAGTAGGTTTTATGTACTGACGAATAAAAGGAGTATTCTCCTTTTCTAGGTCTGGTAGGATTTTCTACTCTCCAAACATCTTTAATATTAGTAGTTTCCATATATGCATTTAATAAGTCACTAGAATGTGATTTAGTTTTCCTTTGCCTTGTAGATCTGTCTAAGTAAGGGTCTAGTGTACAATTAAAATCTCCTCCAATTATTAGATTGTATTATGTTAATTCCGGGATATTGTTAAATATTTTCTTGAAAAACAATGGACTATCAAAGTTTGGTCCATATACATTAACAAAAATCATTTTTTGTGCATTTAATTCTCCTATCACAATGATGTATCTGCCATCGTTATCAGTTATAGTTGATGTATGTTTAAATAAAATGCCTTTGCGAAATAATATTGCTACGCCTCTTGATTTATGCATAAAAGAAGAATGGTACATTTTATCTATCCATTTAGCTTTCAACCTATGCTCGGCCTCTTTTTTTAAGTGGGTTTCTTGAATGAAAATTACATCAGCTTTAATTGCTTTTAAATGTGCTAATAATTTTCCTCTCTTAATCGGTTCATTAATACCTTTAACATTCCATCTACAAAACGTTATTCCCTCATTCCCCATATTCATTTTTAAGTCTTGCATCTTTTGTCTATGGGGGTCTGCAATAGAGTCTATGGTTCAGCCCGACAGACCCGACCATACACCCGAATATCGAATAGATGAATTTTAAGTCTCGTAAATGTCTCTCACGTATATATCTCCTTTGATCCAATGTATAACTCCATTCAAACTGAAAAAAACAGTAATAGTTTATAAAAGAGAAGAACAAAGGATAGATTAAGAAGTTAGTATTGTGCATAAAGAAAGAAAAAACTACATCTAAAATTGCAGTTAGTGCTAGCCATACTAGCATGGCTAACCATCTACCGACTTCCGTCGTTGATGTTAGTAACTTAACCAGCTCCCAGGTTTTTGGAATTATTATTCCATAATAATATTTTACCGGGGGTATAACATTAAAAAAAGAAAGGGAAAAAAAAAAAAAAAAAATTCAAATTATAATAATTAAAGATATAAAAATACATATATTTAAAACTTATTTAAAAATCTAATTAATATTAAAAAAAGGCAAAAAAAAACATAAAACAAAGGGAAAACAAGGAGTAAAAATGAAAATTGCTGGTGTAAAAGAAAAGTCTCCAAATGAAATCCATCTCTATATTTGACTCTAATCATTCCAACATAGATAAACATAGATAACATTAGTTATTAGTAATAATGATTAATTTTATTTAGTAAAAGTAATACGCTATAATTTTGTTATTTATTAGTTATATAATATTAGTAAAATTAATGATTAATAAAGATACCACGGTGTTTTAATATGTATTAGTTATTTATATTAGTAATATGATTATAATTATTAGTATCCATGTGAGGTTTTCCAATCCGCATCTTTCTCCAGCTTCCATCCAGCGTTGTCCAATTCCATCCAATCCTGCGTTGTCTTATGAAGTCTTGCAGAGTTGAAGATTCTTGTAAAGTCCATAAAAGTCAGTATATTCGATGGTAGGGGCTTCTCAGGTCTTGATCTGCCGGGCAAAGTCCAGTGCTTCCGCTGGATTGGAGAAGAAGTATTCCTTGTTGTTGAAAGTAACTCTTAAAGTAGCTGGATAAGTCAGGCCGTATTTCAAATTTTCCACTCCCCTCAGAAGACTTTTGGCCTCATTAAATGCTTTCCGTTTCCTGGAAACTTCTGCTGGGTAATCTCGGTAGATACTGATCCTTTGTCCTTCTAATACCAGGTTTCTGTTTCTCGAGGTTTTTCGTATTATCTCCTCCAAAACGTAGTCATATTGTACCTTTATAATCATTTGTTTTGGGGGGGCGTTTAGTCTTGTCTGACGTCTCATGACTCTATGTGCACGGGCTAATAAAGGCTTTTGTTCCAGAGATAAAATGTGTTGCAGTAGGTTCGCAGTAAATTCTCGAGGATCTTCATCTTTCTCTCGTCCTTCGGGAATACCCGCGATTCTTAGGTTTTGTCTTTTTTCCCGTTTTTTTTCGCGGAGCTGGCTGGCGTTATCCTCTAGCCCTCCATAGCGCCACCGGAAGTCTGTCCGTGACTATTTTAAGTGGGAATTGTTCTAATATATTTAATTTTATTCCAGTTATAGGCATAATTTCACTTTTATTCCAGTTAATTCTCTACCCAGAAAATGTGCCAAACTTAGTTATAACATTAAGTAGATTGGGAATACTAATCTCCATTTTTTTGATATAAATTAAGATGTCATCTGCGTATTGAGATATTTTATTTGTTGTAGTTTTGGTATTATATCCATATATTTCTGGTTCTGATCTAATCATTTTGGCTAATGGTTCTATTACCAGAGCAAATAGTAATGGTGCTAACGGGCATCCTTGTCTACAACCCCTAAAGAGATTAAATTTTGCTGATAACATTTGATTTGTTAATATTCTTGCAGTTGGATTCGAGTATATGATTTTTACCCATTTGGAACATCTATCCCCCAGTTGAAATTTCTGCATTATTTTAAATAAATATGGCCATACAACCTGGTCAAATGCTTTTTCAGCATCTAAGGATATAGAAACATAGAAACATAGAAATTAGGTGCAGGAGTAGGCCATTCAGCCCTTCGAGCCTGCACCGCCATTCAATATGATCATGGCTGATCATCCAACTCAGTATCCCGTACCTGCCTTCTCTCCATACCCTCTGATCCCCTTAGCCACAAGGGCCACATCCAACTCACTCTTAAATATAGCCAATGAACTGGCCTCAACTACCCTCTGTGGCAGAGAGTTCCAGAGACTCACCACTCTCTGTGTGAAAAAAGTCTTTCTCATCTCGGTCTTAAAGGATTTCCCCCTTATCCTTAAGCTGTGACCCCTTGTCCTGGACTTCCCCAACATCGGGAACAATCTTCCTGCATCTAGCCTGTCCAACCCCTTAAGAATTTTGTAAGTTTCTATAAGATCCCCTCTTAATCTCCTAAATTCCAGAGAGTATAAACCGAGTCTATCCAGTCTTTCTTCATAAGACAGTCCTGACATCCCAGGAATCAGTCTGGTGAACCTTCTCTGCACTCCCTCTATGGCAATAATGTCCTTCCTCAGATTTGGAGACCAAAACTGCACGCAATACTCCAAGTGTGGTCTCACCAAGACCCTGTACAACTGAAGTAGAACCTCCCTGCTCCTGTACTCAAATCCTTTTGCTATGAAAGCTAACATACCATTCGCTTTTTTCACTGCCTGCTGCACCTGCACGCCTACTTTCAATGACTGGTGTACCATGACACCCAGGTCTCGCTGCATCTCCCCTTTTCCTAATCGGCCACCATTTAAATAATAGTCTGCTTTCCTGTTTTTGCCACCAAAGTGGATAACCTCACATTTATCCACATTATACTGCATCTGCCAAACATTTGCCCACTCACCCAGCCTATCCAAGTCACCTTGCAGTCTCCTAGCATCCTCCTCACAGCGAACACTGCCCCCCAGCTTAGTGTCATCCGCAAACTTGGAGATATTGCCTTCAATTCCCTCATCCAGATCATTAATATATATTGTAAATAGCTGGGGTCCCAGCACTGAGCCCTGCGGTACCCCACTAGTTACTGCCTGCCATTGTGAAAAGGACCCGTTTACTCCTACTCTTTGCTTCCTGTTTGCCAGCCAGTTCTCTATCCACACCAATACTGAACCCCTAATACCGTATGCTTTAAGTTTGTATACTAATCTCTTATGTGGGACCTTGTCGAAAGCCTTCTGGAAGTCCAGATATACCACATCCACTGGTTCTCCCTTATCCACGCTACTAGTTACATCCTCGAAAAATTCCACAAGATTCGTCAGACATGATTTACCTTTTGTAAATCCATGCTGACTTTGTCCAATGATTTCACCACTTTCCAAATGTGCTGCTATCCCATCTTTAATAACTGACTCTAGCAGTTTCCCCATGACAGCTAGTTCAATATCATTCACTCTTTTTGAGTATATGATATTGAATAGACATCTCAGATTATAAGATGAATAGCGTTTTGGGATAAAACCTGTTTGGTCATGATGTATTATGTTATTCATCACTAAACTTAGCCTCCGAGATAAAATTTTAGTTAGTATTTTTGATCAGTGTTTAAAAGAGCTATTGCTCTGTTTGACCCAGAGTCTTCCAAATCTTTATCAGCTTTAGGGATAAGTGTAATTGTAGATTAATTTAATGATTCTGGTAACTTTCCTTGTTCATAAGCATATTTATATATTATATGTAAACGTGGAGAGATCAGATCATAAAACTTCCTATAAAATTCAACACTTAAGCCATCAGGGCCTGCGGCTTTTCCGTTATTTAATGATCCAATTGATTCTTCAATATCTTTTACTGATATATCAGCATTTAACAAGTCTCTACCTTCCTGATCCAAACTGTTAATGTGACATTCTTGTAGGAATGTTTCCATTCCATCTGATTGTCCTGCTAGTTTAGATGAGTAAAGATTTTGATAATATTGTAAAAATGTATCATTGATATCTTTTGGTAAAGTCAATATTTCTCCTTGTTCAGATCTAATTTTATGTATCATTTTCTCCTCATCTAATTTTCTAAGCTGACGTGCCAGTAATTTTTGTGGTTTATCCCCAAATTCAAAGTGTACTTGTTTAGGCTGTTGAAAAAGTTTAATAACCTGATTTGAATATATTTTATTTAGCTTATATTTTAATGATGCAATTTTATTACTTAGCCCCTTTGAAGGGGATATTGCATTTTCAATATCTAATTGTTTTATTTCATTTTCCAACTTTTGTTGAGTCTTTCTATTTACCTTATTAAAGTATGCGTGTGCTGATATTATCGCAACACGCATAAATGCTTTAAATGTATCCCAAAGCAGTGATGGCGAAATTCCAGGTTTGTCATTAGTTTCAAAAAATAATTTAATCTGTTTTACCAAGTAATCATAACAAGCCATATCATTTAATATTTGGGGGTTGAGTCTCCAGTTAGAGGTTTTAATAGTTTTGTCTTTTAATTTTATCTTAAATGTTAATGGAGCATGATCCGAGATAATAATATTATGATATTTTGAGTCATACGTAAATGGGATTAGTTTGAATCTATTAAAAAATAGTCTACCCTTGAATAGGTTCCAAATGCAGGGGAAAAAAATGAATATTCTCGACCAGATGGGTTATCTGTTCTCCAGATATCCTTAACATTTGCTGTGTTAATAAAATAATTTATAAGTGTACTTGACCTAGAAGTGGTTTTCCTTTTCATTGATGAGCTATCGAAATAATTATCTAAGGTACAATTAAAATCACCTCCAATTATTAGATTATGTTGAGTGGATATAGGGATATTGTTATATATTTTCTTGAAGAATAATGGGTAATCAAAATTAGGACCAGATATATTCATAAGGATTACTTTTTTAGAATGTAATTCACCTGTAATTATTATATATCAACCCTCAACATCTTAAAAAATTAATGAGCTTTGTTTAAAAGGTATACCTTTATGAATACTTATTGCTACCCCTCTAGACTTATGTGTAAATGAAGAGTGATATACTTTGGAAATCCATTTTGCTGTTAATCTATACTGCGCGTCTTTTTTAAGGTGTGTCCCTTGGAGAAAAATAATATCAGATTTCAATCTATTTAATTGAGCTAAAACCTTACCTCTTTTAATTGGTTTGTTAATTCCCTTAACATTTGAACTACAGAAGGTGATTCCATCACCCCCAATCCTAGTATTTATGTCATACATGTTATTATTAAGGTGGTTTATACTGGAGTAGATGTCTCAGCTCATCTAACCCAATCCTATACCCATACCTCAGATCGATGAAATGTAATATCTGTGTCATTGTCTCATACACACGTCTCTTTAAACTAACTATATAATACCAATCATACTTAAATCTATATAATATATAATATGAAATAAAATACATAATATAAAAGTAATAATAAAAAATGTGAGTAAAGTAAGTGATGTTAGTAAAGTGTAAGGGGGAAAAAAAGTGACTACAACTATAATTAGTGCAGCTAGTATTAGTGTAAGCCACACTAGCGTGGCTATTAATCTAAGGACTTCCGTGAAAAAAAAGATGTTAATAGTTCCAGCTCCGTTTTTGCCTTAAGGGCTATATATGTCGGGGTGGGGTATTAAATGTATACACTTAATAATTAATAATACTACTAATATCAAATATAGTTAGTGTCATAGCACTATGTTAGGAGAGCTAACATACATTTTTAAGGGGTAGTTAATACAAAACTATATTTATTAATAATCCATCCATCCCTACTTGACCCCAAGATAGAGTCCATGTCCATTGTTCCTCCTCCTTCCCTGCAGAACCTCCTTCAGTATGAATCCTCGTCCTTTTCTGTGGATGGGCAATATCATCAGGAAAGTGATCAATAATATTCAGTATTCTTCATCTTCATCTACTTCTTCCTCTACTTCTTCCTCTTCCAGTTTCTTCTGAATGTTTCGAGCGAATTCAAGAGCTTCTGTATGTTTGGTGAAATGGTGCTCCTTGTTATCATAAGTTACTCTTAATGTTGCCAGGTACATCAGGCCATATCTCAGATTCTTTATGTTCCTCAGGATACCTCTTGTTTCTGTAAATAAAGATCTTCTCTTGGCCACTTCCGCAGGGTAATCTCTGAAGATACTGATGTTGCCTCCCTCATATTTGAGATTTTTCTTACGTATTATTATCTTCATCATATCTTCAAATACACGATCGTAAGCCACCTTCACAATCATCTGTCTTGGTGGAGCATCCCTCCTAGGGGTACGTCTCAATGCCCTGTGTGCTCTGCCCAGCAGAGGTTCTTGGTCCAAGTTCAGAATATCTTTTAGGAGTTTTGCAGCAAATTTTCGAGGGTCTTGATTTCCCTCTCAGCCTTCACTCAATCCAACTATACGCAGATTCTGACGCCTTTGACGTCCCTCCAAGTCAATGCATTTCTCAGTTATTTTGTGTAATAATTCTGATAAACGCTTGTTCTCAGCAAGACGCTTCTTGGCTGATTCAGTCAATTATTTTATTGCGTCATTTTGTTGGTTAGGTGAGATTCTAATAGGTTCCAACTTGGTATCCAGCAGCAACTCCATCTCACCAGTTTTACGGTTTACGTCATCCAACTGTTGTTGCAAATCAGTTCCCGCTTTATCTTTCCATTCGTCCATCATAGTCTTTACAGTGGCTATAACTTCTTTTTTTAACTCTTCTTTCAAATTTTCATGATACACCAAAATATCAGCTCTTGATATTTGAAGTCTTTATTTCCTCTGTATATTCTTTTTTCATAACTTTAAGCATTTGTTTTAGCTCACCCATAATAATTTTTTTGAGGTCATCCATCTTTAAAATATCTTCCTGGGAGGCACTCAAACTCGAGCCCGCGGCTCCAGTGAGGCCTACTTCCCTTTTCACAGGCTTTTTCCCTTGGTGGGGGGGGGGGGGGAGCGATGCATCGACATTTTCTTAGTAAAGTCGCGCGCCTGATGACGTCACGTACCTTTTTAACGCTACCGGAACCGTTCACACCCGTTCTCCTCTGGTGAGTAGTTTCAGTTAACCCCTTTTACCCCCGTTTTTTATGCAATTTTTAGCGGAGCTGAATGTCGCGAGTTCCACACACTCCATAGCGCCACCGGAAGTCTTCCGGGGATATTAGATCCTGATGCAAAACTACTTTGATGTTTGTTGGCGACATTGGGTCAAACTCATTTTGCTGATGCCATCTCTGAACCTTGTATGTGAGCCTGATCTTAGCAGCAGGAAACAGCTCCTTCCCATCCATCAACTCGAACAGATGGAGGGGTCCAGATCCGAATCATCACCTATCCATGTTCTCCAGAGATGCTTGCTGACAAGTTGAGTTATTCCTACACATTATGTCTTTTTTTGTGAACCAATATCTGCAGTTCCTTATTTCTATGTCTGTATGGCACACACAGCAGAGGTTGATCTTGAACAAGAGCAGAAAACATCAGGCATTGAAGGATGCACATTGAAGCAACTTCAGTGGAAAGCCTTTGTAAAGCAAATTTTAAAATCCATGTTTGAGTTTGCTTCCCGAGCATAAAGCAATTGATTTTCTAAGACCACAAGGTTTAACTATGTAGAGAATCAGAAGAGAAGATAAACATTATGGTAGAATGTTTTGTTTGAAACTGCCAAAGGAGAACAATCAAAATAAGGCAAACTCAGAACAATGCTTTTGCTTTGATTGCAGCAATCCTTAAACAGTTGAATGCCCTGTTGATTGAAGACAGGATAGAACATAGAAAACTCAACACTTTTAAAGAGTTTGTCACTCAGCAAACCCAATGTGTTAGAACTTAACAGACTATATAGCAAGCGTTGAAGCCAATGCAGAGGTCAACAAGAATTTGAATTATCCTGTGTTATTCAGTGTAATTCACTCCATTGGTCAGTCACAGATAGACTTGATTTGTCATTCTGGTTGATGGAGCTACATTTGTGAATGTGGAAAATGGATAAAACTTCAATAATCTACACTGTTATTGCATTCTAAACCTGCTAGGAAATGCAAGGGTATTTCCTGAAAGTAGTGCTACATGTTCGACAGTTTCAGAGTGCATTCATGTAAAAGACATTCACGTATAAATTGTCAATGTGACATTCAATGTAATCTCAGGTGACTGTGATACTCAACAGTTTTGAATTGCACCAGCATTTTGTGTCTATCTTAAGAATTGTTTAGTTGGACACAAATGTGAGTGTGTCAAACAACCACAATATCAAATCTACAAGATACAATTTAAACGATAATATTCCCTAAAGTGTTGGATTATTGTTAATGCTGCTTTTGGAGGTCAACGAGAGTCATCAACACTTGATGTAAAGTCCTATCACAGAAACTGTAAGAAAAACATAAAACTGCAGATAGACACAAAAAGCTGGAGTAACTCAGCGGGACAGGCAGCATCTCTGGAGAGAAGGAATGGGTGATGTTTCAGGTCGAGACCCTTCTTCAAACTGCAGAGTCTGGATATGTAAAATGCAATAGGGAAATATTCAACATACTAGTTAGGTCAGGCAGCACCTCTGATGAAAGTCTTTAGTCTCAAGTGTTTCCCTCTCCATAGTTACTGCCTGGCCTACAGAATATATTTCCAGCATTTTCTGTCTTTTTATTATTAAAAGTGACAGTTCTACTTTGAAACCGTAATCATTCTTCTTTGCATATAAAAAGATAATAGCGCACTATTGCAAAGTGAAGACTTCAAGAAATTTGCAGAAGAATTTGGGAAACTTTAATTGATACAACAGTCACACCTTTACTTCAGGAAATCATTTGACCTTAACTACCACATGATTGGAAAGTTCCTTGACATTTGAAAAATACACAAGGTGCTGGAATAACTCAATGGAGAACATGGATAGGTAACATTTTGCGTTGGGTTCCTTCTTCAGACTGATTTAGACTTTGTCTCTTTTCTTGTAAACCAGCATCTGCAATTCCTTGTTTCTACTTTTCTCCTTTGGGAGATTATCTTCGCTCTGCTCCTGAAACATGCATTCGGCACTGCAACAGAGGGGATCTACCTGCGTACTTGATCAGGTGGCAGGCTCTTCAATCTCACCCGCCTCAGAGCAAAGACAAAAGTACGTGAAGTTCTCATCAGAGACATGTTGTTTGCCGCCGATGCCACAGTTGTGTCCCACACCCAGCAGGAACTACAGGCACTGATGGACCGCTTCTATCGGGCGTGCAAGGACTTCGGGCTGACCAGCAGCCTGAAGAAGACAAATGTCTTGGAGCAGGATACAGAGGCGCCGCCTGTCATCACCATCGCCGACTACGAACTTGATGCCGTCCATCTGTTCACGTACCTCGGCTCCACCATCACCGACAACTTCTTCTTGGACACGGAGATTGAGAAGAGGATCGGGAAGGCAGCTACAACTCTTGCTCGGCTCACAACTCGAGTGTGGACCAACCCAAAGCTGACAGTGAAGACAAAGATAGCAGTCTATGATGCCTGTATCAACAGCGTGCTGATGTATGGCAGTGAGACATGGACTACATATGCCAGGCAGGAGAGAAGACTCAACACCTTCCATCTGAGAAGCATCCGCCGTATCCTGAGCATATCCTGGCAAGACAGAGTGTCCAACACTGAGATCCTGTCTCGTGCTGGCCTTCCCAGTATATACGCTCTACTCAGGCAGTGCAGACTGCGGTGGCTGGGCCATGTCCACCGCATGGAGGATGGCCGTATTCCAAAAGACATCCTCTATGGAGAGCTGATGCCTGGGAAGGGAACCATTGGCCGCCCCCAGCTACGTTACAAGGATGTCTGCAAGAGAGATTTGAACGTGCTGGACATCGATGTGGAGTCCTGGGAGAGCCTTGCAGCTGACCGCATGAGGTGGAGAGGTACCCTGAACCAACATCTCAAATCGGGGGAAGAGAAACCGATGAACGCAGCAGCAGACAAGCGGGCACGCAGAAAGGAGTGCAGCAACTTCAACAAACCAGAGACCACACACAAATGTGACCTTTGCCACAGAGACTGTCACTTCTGCGTTGGTCTCTTCAGCCACAAGCGTCGTTGCTCCAGCCGAGGTTTGGAGTAAGCAGCCAACAACTAGGATGCATCACCCATGGTCAGTCATGACCGAGGGGGGCCTATGAACTTTTCTCTTTTATATCTGGATCAATTTGTAATAACATAATATAATGACTGAGATGTTGAGGACCTATTAAACTTATGTTTAATTAATAAAGTGTAGGATATTGTGTTATTGTTCTTACACTTTAGACTGTAGACTTTGGAGCTACAGCGCAGAAGTAGATCTGACCCACTGAGTCCATGCCAACCAGCAATCACCCCTTGCACTGACCTACACACACTTAGGACAATAATTTTACAACTTACCAAAGCCAATTTACCTACAAACCTGTACGTCTTTGGAGAGTGGGAAGAATCCAAAGCACCCAGAGAAAACCCATGCTGTCACAAGAAGAATTTACAAAGTTTGTACAGACAGCACCTGTAGTCAGGATCAAATATGGGTCTCTAGTGCTGTAAGGCAACAACTCTACTGTTGCACCGCAGTGCTGCCACTATTTCCTTTTTAAGAACACTGTGTGCATGTCCTCTTTAAGACAATGTATTCTAAACATGCTGAATATGTAAGGGATGATAGTCAAGAGAGCAGCCATTGTTTGACGTGGTATTGCAAAGAGTATGTATAATTAATCATGTATGTCAAAGATTACCAGGCACAGTTTACTGGCTGCCTTTGCAAAGGAAATTGGGCATGATGATTAAATACTGAAGAGCCAGAGGTATCTATATTCCACGAGAGAATAAAGACAAAGAGGAAGTAATTTACTATCACGCCACAGTTCCCTTCATTGCCTTCATCTGTCACTGATCATCTCAATAATACCTGATTACAAAATATGAATATAAGACCCAGCCAATGCAACATGCCCAAGAGACATCCAATCGAGAAAAAAAGGATAACAATGTTCTGAATTTTTTCAGAGCATAAATGTTTATTCACTCTGTGCTTTTGCCTGTGATATTCCTTCTCTATGCTATCCCCTCCACCAGCAGCCAAGCTGCTGCATGGTTGCACAACTGCAATAACAAATGCTAAAGGTAGACTTGAAAGATGACTAAGATCAGATCCCGAACATTATCTCATCACAAAAGACTTGGCACACTGTGAAGATGCAGTTCTGGGAATAATATAATTCTGACTGAGGGCAGAAGCTTCATGACATAGTAAGAGTAGGGCCATATGGTCTGCCGGTTTATTAGAAACACCTTTGATTATTTGTATCCAGATTTATGATGGCTGTAAATTCCTACATGTCATGACAGAGTAGAGCAAAAAAAAACACTAGAGGTATTCAGCAGATCAGGCAGAATCTTAGAAGGAGATGGGTGGATGACAGGTTAGGACTCTTCTTCACGAAGAATGGTTCTGACCCAAAACATCGTCTATCTGGCTTGAGAAAGGTTTTCAACCTAAAGTGTTGTCTGTCCATTTACTTCCTTGGATGCGGCCTCTGAGTCTCTGCCATGGTTTGTTTTTTTCTTTGTTCCAGATCCCAACATCTACTATCTCTTGTGTCTTCTTGACAGGGTAGATCTGAATATGATGATTTCTCTGGTTGCCTGCATGGAAACATAGGTTTCTGGGCTAAAAAGGGAATTTCATTACCCAGACAGGGTGGCACGGTGGCACAGCGCTAGAGTTGCTGCCTTACAGCGTTGCAGCGCTGGAGACCCGGGTTCGATCCCGACTACGGGTGCTGTCTGTACGGAGATTGTACTTTCTCCCCATGACCTGCGGGGGTTTTCTCTGGGATCTTCAGTTTCCTCCCACATTCCAAAGATGTAAATATGTGTAGGTTAATTGGTGTTGTATAATTGTAAATTGTCCCTAATGTGTGTAGGATAGTGTTAATGTGCAGGGATCGCTGGTCGGTGTGGACTCGGTGGGCCAAAAGATCTGTTACAGCTCTGTGTTTCTAAAAACTAAAGATTATATCAAACCTTTGGAATTTTCCCAAGAAGGCTGTGAAAGCTCATTTTCACAGTACATCAAAAGCAGAGATTTTTGAATATTATGAAAAGTAAAGATTTTGGAATAATGCAGAAATGTTGCACTGAGGTAAATTATAATTCCTATTCTGATTGAATGACAGAGCAGGAAGAAAACACTGGATGGCCTATTTTTGCTTCAATTTTCACTTGCTTCAATTTCTAATGTTCTCATATTGAAATAAAGAAGTGGCAAATATGAGAATGTTGTTATTATTGCACAAAGAATCTGGCTCACACCCAGTCAACAATGATAAATTTAGAATGTGGCATGATCTGTGTATTTGGAAGAACCAATTTGATAGCAAGGCTTTTGTTCTCTCTCTCTTTCTCTCTTCCATAGGAAAAACATGAGCTGGTTCAGATCACCTACAGAGCACTGTGTGAGGTTGAGTTAAATGAAAGCTCTGATTAATATTTAATATTTAATTTTACTTTGGAGTCACGTGAGTGGTTCCGTGAAGAAAGCCCACCAGTGCGCATGCGCGTCATTACATCAGACGCATGGCGCAGCGACGGGCTGGAGAACGCAGCTCCACCAACAGTAAGTTAAAAACTCGCAGGTAAGTTTTAAACTTTGCTGCGATTTTGTGTTTCAGGAGCCAGCAGGAACAATGGAGAAACCAACTAAAGGTAGAGCGACACGTGCCGCCGACAGAATCAGAGAGCCTGACCGCGGCCAGCTGGGGGGGCGCTTACGCCGGCACCGGAACCGCCGGCAGTATAGCCAGCGGTAGCAACTCCGGTGCCTCAAAGCACCATGGCCACTCCAGTCAGGAGGAAGGCCAAGAGAAAATTAATCAGGCCTGTCGACTCCGATGAGTCAGGCAGGCCTCCCCTCCCACCAGTAAAAACGTTTGGGGACATCTAGATAGAATAGCAGGCAGTGACTAGAGGGGTACCGCAGGGCTCAGTGCTGGGACCCCAGCTATTTACAATATATATTAATGATTTGGACGAGGGAATTGAATGCAACATCTCCAAGTTTGCGGATGACACGACGCTGGGGGGGCAGTGTTAGGTGTGAGGAGGATGCTAGGAGGCTGCAAGGTGACATGGATAGGCTGGGTGAGTGGGCAAATGCATGGCAGATGCAGTATAATGTGGATAAATGTGAGGTTATCCACTTTGGTGGCAAAAACAGGGTAGACTATTATCTGAATGGTGGCCGATTAGGAAAAGGGGAGATGCAACGAGCCCTGGGTGTCATGGTACACCAGTCATTGAAAGTAGGCATGCAGGTGCAGCAGGCACTGAAGAAAGCAAATGGTATGTTAGCATTCAGAGCAAAAGGATTTGAGTATAGGAGCAGGGAGGTTCTACTGCAGTTGTACAGGGTTTTGGTGAGACCACACCTGGGGTATTGCGTACAGTTTAGGTCTCCAAATCTGAGGAAAGACATTCTTGCCATAGAGGGGGTACAGAGAAGTTTCACCAGACTGATTCCTGGGATGTCAAGACTTTCATATGAGGACAGACTGGATAGACTTGGCTTGTACTCACTAGAATTTAGAAGATTGAGGGGGGATCTTATAGAAACTTGCAAAATTCTTAAGGGGTTGGACAGGCTAGATGCAGGAAGATTGTTCTCGATGTTGGGGAGGCCAGAACAAGGGGTCACAGTTTAAGGATAAGGGGGAATTCCTTTAGGACCGAGATGAGGAAAACATTTTTCACACAGAGAGTGGTAAGTCTCTGGAATTTTCTGCCACAGAAGGTAGTTGAGGCCAGTTCATTGGTTATATTTAAGAGGGAATTAGATGTGGCCCTTGCGGCTAAAGGGATCAGGGGGTATGGAGAGAAGGCAGGATACTGAGTTGAATGATCAGCCATGATCATATTGAATGGCGGTGCAGGCTCGAAGGGCCGAATGGCCTACTCCTGCACCTATTTTCTACGTTTCCATGTCTCCTATTATTAAAGTTTTAAACAAGAAGTGGTACATGAAATGTATTATGTTATTTTTGGCTTATACTACTGTACTGTACATTCCTTCTAATAAAAAGAAATTTAAAAAAAATAAAGAAATCTTCACAGATTCACTCACGTGACTCCGAAGTAAAATAGTAAGATTAAACGAGACCTTACCAGTTTGAAGTTTGATCTTTATTTTATGAGGTGTTACGGTGAGCGATTACGTGCCCTCGGCTCCCGGCCCTCATAATCGCAAAGGTCATCTGGTAGTTCTAGGCTTCAGATTCTTACTATATTACTTCGACTGTGGTTACTGTGATTTCACGCCGCTGCTTTGAAGATTGACGCGCATGCTGGCGGGCCTTCTTCACGTAATTGCTCACCGTAACTCCTCAAAAAATAAACATCAAACTTCAAACTGGTAAGTTCTCGTTTAATCTTACTATTTCATATTACTTCAAATTCAAGAATAAAAGGAATTGTTGATTTTGATTTGTCTTATCTTTCTTTGTTCAACCTGCCTGGATCCACATGAATCTTCTTCTGTTGAAAAGTCTTTGACTTTCGCCAGCAACTGTTTCCATATTTCTGAAGGCTGCCTGACCTACTGATTATTTCCAGCAAACTGATTTTATTATTTGTGTTGTTTAGGAAGCACTGATGCTTGCATGTTTTGTGTTTCCACAAACCAGGATTCCATTAGTTTCTCATGAAGTATCTTCAGCTAGAAGCATAAACACTGCTTTCCTTCTGCATGTGCTGCCTGACCTGCTGTGTATTACCAGCATTTTCTATTTTGATTTTAAATGTTCTTTTCTTTCTATGCTCCGACACTCTTTTAGAGGCCATTTATTACAACCACTTTCACTGGCTTATTGTGTCGGAAGAAACTGCAGATGCAGGTTTACTCCGAATTTAGACACAAAATGCTGGAATAACTCAGCAGGACAGAGTTTGAAGGTTCTCGACCTGAAATGTCACCTTCTCTTCTTTTCAGGGCTGCTGCCTGTCCCGCTGAGATACTCCACCATTTTGTGCCTTCATTGGTTTATTTATCACTACTGGACCGGCGTGCTAGCTGTTGGGAGGCATGTGAGACTCTAGGTGGGAGTAGGTTGCAGCGGGAAAGTAGGATGAGCATCCAATTCCGGACCAATACCCTCTGCCAACAATACAAGAGCTAGCTGTGTCGTTCCACGGTTCAATGGTGTTCACAAAACTGGACATGCGCTGAAGCAATGTTCAGGTACCACTAGCAGAACGTAGTCGGCATTTGTCAGCATTCATTACACATGAAGGAGTATTTCAGTACCGCAGATCGCAGAACCGATACAGAAGCTTCTATGGAAAGACACACAGTGGGAATGGACGGATGAGCAGGACTTTGCGTCCAACACGCTGAAAGACAAAATAGCATCTCCGCCTGTTCTCGCACCATTCAACCCAAGTGCGGAAACGTACGTCACAACAGATGCTTCTGGTATAGCAATCGGAGCAGTGTTCTCGCAGAGTATTGATGGAAGCGAACGACCGATCGCATTCGCGTCCCGTCCCAGGGACGCTTCAAGTGACATCGACGAATACGTTCTCGCAGTAATTTCATACGCGATAGCGAATCACGTGACGTGGGGATAGCTGAAAGCAGAATCGACAGCTGATGGCACACTGCAAATCATCTGCCAGCATCTCAGGACAGACTGGCCCAAGGAGATAGCAGACGACTTGGTTCCGTAAATTTGAGTTTTGAGTTATTTTGTATGGGGGGCGCTGTCTGTACGGCTGCCAGTCCTGCAGCTGTCCATTTTTTTTCACTTCTTTTCTTTTATTTTTAGTACATTAAAAGTGTTAGTTGGGGGTCTAATCTTTTTATGTGTGGAGGGTGGTGGGGAGGAAGGGGGAAACTGCTTTCTCAAGTCCCTACCTGGTCTGAGAGGCGGCTTTCCTCCGAGCAGCAACTTCGACCCGTCCTCGCAGCCTACCAGCGGGGCCTGGGACGGCGTTTTCCTGAGGGGACATGGCCAGAACCTCAGCTTCGGCAGCGGCACAGCGCGGGTGCGCTATCGCGGAGCTGGCGATGCCTTGCCTGAGTCGCCACCCTGGAACTCCGGTATGCTGGGATCGCCAATAAAAACATCGTGGAGCCGCGGGTCAGTGGAGCGGCCAGCTGCGGGCGGCGGCGCTGAACTTTACATCACGGAGCCTGCGATCTCTCGCCAAGATCACCAGTGTGTGGAGCTCCGTATGTTGGCTTGGAAGCCGCGGTCTCCGGTAAGGTGGCACCTGTTCCTGGCACCCCAAGCCGCTGAGAGGGTTCATCACCAAGGTACCATCACCCTGCGAGAACGGCCGGGAACATCGGGCCTCTGTAGCGGCGACTGTGGAGGCCTCAATAGTCCCGACTACTTTGCGTGGACATTGGGATGGGGACTGGTCTTTGTGCCTTCACCCACAGTGGGAACCATTGTGGGGGATGATTTTATGTTTTAATGTTACATTTCTTTAATGCTATATTGTATTTTTATTAGTGTGCTGCAAGGGAATCTGAATTCCCCCTGAATAAGGGGATTAATAAAGTATTCATTATTATTATTATTATTATTATTATTATTATTATTATTATTATTTTAACGTTGGTGATTTAAAAAAATACAAAAGGTAGAACACGTGCACAAATTAAGAGAAGGAGTAAGCCAGTCTGGCCCTCAGACCATTTAATAAGATGGCTGAGCTGATTGTAACCTCAACTCTGCATCACTATCCACATGCAATAACATTTCACCCCTTTGTTTATCAATAATCTCACCACCTCTGCCTTAAAATAACATATTCAAAGACAGTCCTTCCGCTATCCTTGGGGGAATAAAGCTCCAGAGACTCATGACCCTCTGGTATAACTTTTACCTCATCTTTGTTAGAAATGGGCAACCCCTTATTTTTAATCAATCATAATCGTAATTGTAAATTATTAGCCAAGTGTGCTTGGCAACATATGAGGAATTTGGTTTGCCATACAGTCATACCAAAAAAGCAACAAGACACACAACTACATAAAAATTTGACATAAACGTCCACCACCATGGCTCCTCCACATTCCCCACTGTGATGGAAGGCAATAAAGTCTATCTCCTTTTCTCCTTTCCTCCCACGGTCGGGGGAGTCGAACCATCTACATCTGGCTATCGAGCTCCCATGTTGGGGCGGTCTAAGCTCCCACATCGGGACGGTCAAAACTCCTGTGGCTTGCAGTTCCCAAACCAGGGCCGCAAGCTTCACGATGTTAAAGTCCACAGCTCCCGCAGGTTGGAGCACCAAAGGCCGACCCCTGGCAAAGGGATTACCTGCTCCAAGTTGTTAAAGTCCGCAGGCTCCGCGATTTTGGAGCTCTAGAATTCCCAAACAAGAGACCGCCAACTCCACGATGTTAGGCTGCAGTGCAGGCGGAGATACGACACGGAAAAAATTGCATCTCCGTCAAGGAAAGAGATAAAAACAAGTTTTCCCCACCACCCCCAACAAATACAAAAATTAAAGAAAAGCTAAAACTTACATTTTACAACAAACTAAAAACACAAAGAATGAAAATGAAAAAGACAGAGACAGACCATTGGAGAGGCAGCCATCATGCGGCACCCCCTCAATGACCCTTAATTCTTAATTTTCCCACAAGAAGAAACACTCTCTCTTATATCCACCCTGTCAATACCCCCAGCCCCCCACCCTGCCAACCCCCAGGATTTAATATGTTTTAGTGAGGCCATGTCTCACTTTTCTAAATCCCATGGCTATAACCCGTCCATTGTAAGCCTTTTTCTTCTCCGTTTGAACACATCTACATCCTTCCTTAAATAAGGAGACAAATATTGTCACTGTAATCTAGACGTTGTGTATCAATGGTCTATAGAAATGAATTTTAACCTTCCTCCCGTTGTATGCAATTCCCCTGGCAATCAACAACAACACTCTGTTATCTTGCCCAATTACTTGCTGGGTTCTCTTAAAATAACTTCTGTCTTCTTCCTTTCCCCCCCCCCCCCCCCCCCCCCCCCCCCCCGAGGCTCCCACCTATTGAAACTGCCCAGGTTTAACAAATCATGGTTGCGATAGTTGAATGCTTGGGAGGCTGTTATCCTCTATCTCATTAGAGTTGGATTTGAATGCCCAGACGCCGATCTCTGCTTCCCAACAAAAATTAAGAAAAGTACTGATGCATTTGTAAATAATGGCAAATCTCAGCAGGGCCATGCAGAAAAATAAAAGTTAATATGACAATAACAAACTCATACCTGAAATCTGGATATTATTGTTGCTCAGTTATTTTCCACATCACTAAGAATGTTCAAGAAGTACGGTTCAGGACGGGAGAATTGTTATTTC
This sequence comes from Okamejei kenojei, assembly GCA_035221665.1. Classification (NCBI taxonomy): domain Eukaryota; kingdom Metazoa; phylum Chordata; class Chondrichthyes; order Rajiformes; family Rajidae; genus Okamejei; species Okamejei kenojei. The sequence continues at coordinate 22,220,090 of CM069141.1, read as the reverse complement.
TTTGTTGCAGTCTATGATTGAACTGAACATCAGTGGCTGAGGAAGTATCAAATTTAAGGAAACCCAAACATATCAAATGGAAATTATTGTCATTCATCTCTGGGAACAATGCTTAAATCGAGAGTAGATAGAGTGTACAAATTTTAACGGCCATCAGGATCTGCAATTAAAAGTATATTTTGACTTGTTCAAAGCCCCAGTAGACTGGAATCGCTGCAGACCTGTTCTTTTTAGCCTTAATTGGCATCTAAATTTGGCAGACCATGCAACATGGAGCCTATGAGATGAAAGTGTCATTCTGGTGGAAAGATACTTTTCATTTGCAACTGGAAACAAATCATATGTAATTTAAAAAAATGAATAGTTCATATTGTTAAAGAAGCCCAGTGTCGTTGATGAATAATGCAAATTACTGACATGCTTTGTGTGATGCGTTAATAAGTGCAAAGAGAAACAAGATGTTCAGCCGAGTTCTTCTGCACTTTAATGAACATTCAATACCGATGTATAGACTTTTTCAAAAGGGCTTGGTACTGTCTATCGCAGCCCAGTCCCATTCAACCCATTGAATGCAACTTCATCAAAATATTCAATTTTTATTAAAAGATTGGTTAATTTTTCTTCATTTGACTCTGTATATTTTGATTAATATAAGATACTTGTTGGAAGAGGTATTATTTTAATAGCTTAATTTTCTTGCATTATCTCTATTTAATTCATCTATATGTAAGTATTTCTGATCAGTGGGGACATTGAAAAACATTTCCCGTCACTTTGACAGCACAAAATGTCACAATCCCATCAGGATGGACCAGGACAGGACCTCAGGTTCCACTGCCTGAACTTTAGTCATTGTTTGCCAATCACTCCGATTTACCTGACAGCTGCAACGGCGATGCAGTCAATAAGTGCAAAGTGGAACAAGATGTTTTTCGTCTTCAGCACTGCTGTCATGTGCTTTAATGAGCATTCCCAAGTGTTCTCGGTCATCGGGAGACAAGCAGCTGCAAATGAACAAGCCAGAGACTCGGTTCAATCAAGCCAATTCTGGGCGATTATGTCAGGGCCTTAAAATGATCACAGGCTATGAGTTGAAACTATAGACAACCGTTGGCACGATGCATCTCTACCAGATGAGAATACCTTTATGCTCATTTTGAACAGGCAAGCAAAGTTCTAACAAGATGTGTATGCCCCATCTGACTCTGTCTTTTCTATCTCAGTGAAAGGTTTGATCTGCTCTCACAAGGGTAACATCTCAGAAAGCAGCCAGCCTGGACATGTTTCGAGATTGTTCGCCACAGTCTTCACCGACATCTTCAACAGTCCACTGTCCCTATCTGCTTCAAAAAAATCTTCATCATTCCAGTACACACGAAAAATAAAGTGTTCTGTCTCAATGACTAGTGGCCTATAGTTCTAACATCAACCGTAATTAAGTGCTTGGAACGATTGATACTGGCCCACATCTATGCCAATCTTCCAAACAAAGTAGATCTTTGCAAAACCAAATTGGTCTGTGGAGGATGCATTACATTCAGCTCTGGATCAATTTGACAATAAAAAACACCTATGCCAGGATGCTATTCTTTGACTGCAGCTCAGTCTTCAATACCATAATACCAAATAAACCCATCTCTAAATTCATATGCTTTAATGAGCATTCCCAAGTGTTCTCGGTCATCGGGAGACAAGCAGCTGCAAATGAACAAGCCAGAGACTCGGTTCAATCAAGCCAATTCTGGGCGATTATGTCAGGGCCTTAAAATGATCACAGGCTATGAGTTGAAACTATAGACAACCGTTGGCAACGATGCATCTCTAGCAGATGAGAATACCTTTATGCTCATTTTGAACAGGCAAGCAAAGTTCTACCAAGATGTGTATGCCCCATCTGACTCTGTCTTTTCTATCTCAGTGAAAGGTTTGATCTGCTCTCACAAGGGTAACATCTCAGAAAGCAGCCGGCCTGGACATGTTTCGAGATTGTTCGCCACAGTCTTCACCGACATCTTCAACAGTCTACTGTCCCTATCTGCTTCAAAAAAACCTTCATCATTCCAGTACACACGAAAAATAAAGTGTTCTATCTCAATGACTAGTGGCCTATAATTCTAACATCAACCGTAATTAAGTGCTTGGAACGATTGATACTGACCCACATCCATGCCAATCTTCTGGACAAAGTAGATCTTTGCAAAACCAAATTGGTCTGTGGAGGATGCATTACATTCAGCTCTGGATCAATTTGACAATAAAAAACACCTATGCCAGGATGCTATTCTTTGACTGCAGCTCAATCTTCAATACCATAATACCAAATAAACCCATCTCTAAATTCCTGGATCTTGGTTTTGGGCTTCCATCTGCAACTGGCTTCTGGACTTTCTGATCAGCAGACCTCAGTCCTCAGTCAGTTAGAATTGGTCATAACATTTCCTCCACATTGACTGGTGTTCCTCGGGGTTATGTGCTCAGTCCCCTGCTCTATTCCCTGTACACCCATGACATCAATTTGACCTTTATTTCGCTTGGGCAGCTTACACCCCAGTGGTGTGAATATTGACTTCTCTAACTTCAAATAACCCTTGGTTTCCCTCTCTCTCCATCTCTCCCGCTTCCCAGTTCTCCGACAAATCTGACTGTCCATGACTACATTTTATCTCTGTTTGCTTTGTTGTTACCTTCTCCAAGAATTTTGTGTCTATACTCAATCTTTAAGTCTGCCAATGATACCACTGTTATCGGCTGAATCATCAACAACGATCAGAAGGAGATTGGGAGCTTGTGTTATAATGTCAATACAACAGTTGGTTTACGTCAGGGAATTTCATTGCACTCTGGTGCATCAAGTTCAAGTTCAAGTTCAAGTGAGTTTATTGTCATGTGTCCCTGACAGGACAATGAAATTATTGCTTTGCATCAGCACACAGAACATAGAAGGCAATCAAAAAGTAAACTAATTTTTATCTGAAGCCCAGCGGTGTTGTGTGAATAGGGGGAGTGTCAAACAAGCAAGACAATTCAGGTGATTATCTCATCATCCACTGGAGTACAGTCAAGGTTCCAATATGTAAAGAAGAAGTTTCCAAATTAAATTATACCATTCCAGCCTTTTCTGTAACACACAGCTTTAGTGATAAAATGCTAGTTGCACACTATTCTGAGAACAGTAACACCAAAAAACATCACACAAGAGAGAATTGCAAGTCAGGCCAGGATGGTGTTGAAGTGCAGGCAGTACAAGCAAATGCATGGAGTGAAACAAACAAGCTTGATGAGCTGCAGGCATATGTTCCCAGTCAGTAATAAGACACTGTTTCAAATAAAGGGACATAAGAAATTAAAACAGCAGCAGGCTTTTCATCCCCATGTGCCTCCTTCCGTTTTTCAGTATCATGCCTAATGCGTTCTATCAGCACCATCTTACTGCAGTGAAACATATCAGTGTGAGCATTTGAGAAAGATTCACTGACAATAGAATATTAATCATGGGGATTGCACATATCCCAATAGAACAAGAGAAATCCAAGTAAAGAGAAATTGTGGTAAAGGATTGCCAAAAATGAGCAGAGATAAGAGTGTTTCATCAGATAGTTCAACAAAGGAACTAGTATTGGATTTAGTTGCAGGGAGTAGTTCTGAGGGAGGTAAGAGCAGCAATATCATTAATCGTGTTTGTGCAAAGGAGCAATAGACAATAAGTGTTCAGGTGGAACAGGGCGAATTAAAAGAATTTAAAAAGGCTCAAACGCTCGCACAGCAAATTTTAATGAAGGAGACAAGAGATCAACATTGAAAAGATAACTTCTGCACTGACTACACCAGTTCTCCAGAGGCCAATGACAACCAAAACCAGAGCTCTTTGAATGACAACAGAAATTGAGAAGCGAGTGAAAGATGAAATGCAAACCCATTAGGTTTAGGACCTGATACGGAATCAAATATAAAGCAAAGAATGCAGAGTGAAAGGAAAGTCAAAGGAACAATTAGAGGCCAAAATATAAATCTTATATAGGAATGAAATATGCGTGTGAGCCATGTGCTTCACATAAGATGTTATGAATGTCAGAGAATATATATAGATCGGATAAATTAGATGCACTTACAAGGACAGTGGTTCTTAACATGGAAAGGCCATCTAGTATCAATGGTAGAAGTCCCATTGTGTTCCAACCATCTGTTTAGCAAAAGGAAAACCCTCATCTGTGCCCACCTATGACCTGCTATGCTTTGTCCTGCCTCTCCTCCCTTCCAGCTTTCTTCCTCCCACCTCCCTACAATTAATCCAAAGAAGGGTCCCGACCCAAAACCCAAAACGTCAAACTATCCATGTTCTCCAGAGACGTTGCCTGACCCGCTGAATTACTCTGGCACTTTGTGTCCTTTTTCAATGGGACACCTTCTATTCTGCATAAAGATTTTCCTCACGCCCGGACCCAGACTCACCAGCCCAATATCACTACACAGTATTTTTAAAACAATTATAAATTGGAGTCTGCAGCATTAAGCATTTTTTTTCATACAGCTCCCGGAATGGGACTAAAACACTTTGGGAACTATGTAAATTGCCAATTCTCAGACTATCTAATTGAAACACAGTTTACTGTAGCATATCCAAGAGGAAAACCTATCAAATACATTAAATCTAAATGTAATTATTAAATTTAATTATTAAATGTTGGGACTGGTTCAAATCCTCAGGTAGAACTTTTCATGAATGAAAGAATTAAATAAGGAAAATATAATTCATTGGTTTGCTTTAATCATGTCAGTGGTTAAATTACTTGGCTAGTGTTTCAGAGACCTGAACTAGCAAGTGCCAGCCTTTGCCAGGGCTAGTGGGTCTGAGCTATAGGGAGAAGTTGAGTAGGCTGGTACTCTATCCCTTGGAGCGCAGAGAGATATGGGGTGATCTTATTTTTCACAGAAAGGGTGGTGAATGTATGAAACAAGCTGCCAGTGAAGGTAGTTGAGGCAGGGGAAATCCCAAAATGTAAGAAGGTTAGGTTCATGGATTGGACAGGTTTGGAGGGATATGGACCAAACACAGGCATGTGGGGCTAGTGTGGCTGCAACATGTTGGCCGGTGTGGCAAGTTGGGCCAAAAGGCCTGTTTCCACACTGTTTCACTCTATGACTTGTTATTTTCCTGAATTGAGAGACATGAATTGAACCCCTTTATGCAGATGTGAAAATTAAATTTAGATCATAAATCTGGAGTTTGGAGAGGTGGGGATAATACTGATTAATCTTTGTAATAATGACCATTAAACATTATGGATTGTTTATAAAAACCCTTTTGGGGAATGTGTACAAATGTTCAATTAGGGGGCAGCATAGTGGCGCAGCGATAGAGTGGATGCCTTGATTTCCTCCTACACTTCAAAGACATACAGGTTTTGTAGGTTAATTGGCTTTGGTAAAAAATTGTAAATTCTGTGTGGGATAGTGCTAGTGTACGGGGATCACTGGTCAGTGTGGACTCGGTGGGCCTAAGGGCTTTCAGCACTGTATTGCTAAACTAGACTAAACAAACTTTTTTCTGCTCTGTCCACAAGTCACCAAGAGTTACAAGTTAATTGAAACATTACAAGATGGCTCCAGTGTTGTTTGGTCTGTTCTCAATAATGCTTAAACACCAGGGGATTAAATCCAGCGGCGACTTTTAGAATGCTGATAAACTCCAATTTTTCCCTCATCAAAGCTGAGTTGTGCAAATAGTTGGACATCAAAATGTCTATATCAGACAGTTCATGCCATAGTTGGCAAACAGATTGAAGCTGGTTTAATCAAAAAGGAAAGCTGTGTCAATCAGATTATAATGGGTGTTTTTTTTTTAAATTATAAAGAAAGGAGGACCACAAAAAGACATAATTTACAGGAAGATGTCGACATATTATAAGGGCATGTTCTGCACAAAACCACCTGGATTTTATATTTTAAGAATAATTTAAAGAACAACCTGCAAGGGAACTCTGAACAGCATTGATCATGCACATGTACAGCCAGCGTTAGAGATATTGGTATGTGCAAACATGTCAGGAGTTACAGTTAAGTGTTAAAGCTGTGTAACATACAGAATACAGAGGTCATAGTAATGTACAACAGTTTGTATAATTTCATCTCGTAACCTTGGAAAATGTATATAATATCTAAGTTCCATTATTCGTGATGTTTTGCAGGAGCTATTGTTTCTGAAATAAGGTCTGTCTGTGCATTTTTAAGAAAATAAAGTGGGATATTTTTCTGTTTGTAAACAAAGCTCCTTGAAATGGTGACATGCAGGTACCTGCTTTATTTTTTGGTGACTGCAAGTAGCAATGTTTTATTGAAAACAGTGCACATGTTTTAACTATAATATTTTATTCTTAATTTTTTTAATGTTTTATGTTTTATTCTTAATGGTTTACTGTATGTCGTGTTGTTACTTGCGAGTGGAGCACCAAGGCAAATTCCTTGTATGTGTACAATTTTGACAAATCCTCTACTTTGACAATGTTATTCACCATGAAAGGAACTCCACCCATTGGACATATACATATACTTTGCGGTAATTAATGGCATTATGAAATTCTCTGTGTCCCTAGTCTAGGACATCATTTCACTTTGTACTTTTCTCCATCTCCACAGTTTCTAAGGGTGCCTTTTGATTTGCAACACGTTTTGCCTGTGGCACCATTTTCCTTGTGTTCAAGTCATCACTTCAGATTAATTGCAAGTTTCTCAGAAGTACCTTGAAAACAGTGTCATATAGCCACCCAAAATCTTGTCATTTTTTTGTTTTTTAGATGGGTGTAATTTTTCACTATCCCATCCTCTTCAACCTTGTGAAGTCCGTGTGGGCTCTTTTAGTTTAAGCATCCTTGCATAGCGTACTGGCAAGGGAGGCACAAGAAACTCAAAGAGAGTGTATGTAGATTTTTCAAGGTCACCTCAAACTATTTCTGAGCCGTTTATGTAAATGTTTATAAGTTCATAAGTTCATACGTTATAGGAGCAGAATTAGGCCTTTCAACCCATCAAGTCTACTCCGCCATTCAATCATGGCTGATCTCTTTCCCTCTGAACCCCATTCACCTGCCTTTTCCCTATAACCCCTGACAGTCTTAATAATCAAGAATCTGTCAATCTCTGCCTTAAAAATATCGATTGACTTGGCCTCCACAGCCTTCTGTGGCAATGAATTCCACATATTCACCACTATTGACTGAATAAATTCCTCCTGATAAATTCAGAAAGAATCACACAACTTTGAAGGAAGCCTTTCAGCCCACCAAGTCTGCCAACAATCCACCCACACTAATACTCTACAGTATTTACACCTGACATTCCCACCAACTCTTCCCATCCAAACACCACCCACCGAACACCCCGCACAACTCTCAAATTCTACCACTCACTTTTTTTTACGGGGGGGGGGGGCAATTTACAGTAGTGAATAAACCTATGAACTAGCATCTCTTCGTATATGCTAGAAAATTGGAGCACCCAGGGGAAGCCAAAGGTCACCTAGGGAACATACATACTCCAGACATGGTTTGCTGGAGCTGACCTCTTCCTATGCAATCTGCCAACCCATGAATCCTAAAGAACAACATCATTGAAGGCATGATTGCTTGAAGTTACAATTATTGTTCATAATGAATACTTTATATACCACACTGCTTTCATTGCACTTTAACTAAATTAAGCATACTTTTTAAATGTAATCATTTAAACTGAGTTAAACGATTAACTGAGTCTGTGGTCGCTGTGATATTTACAGCTGCACTGAAAAGCAATTAAAAAAGATTCAGTTGCTGGAAATAAAACAGAAAATGATGAAAATAACAAGCTGGTCAGGCAGCATCTGAACAGAAACAAACGGAGATAATAGTTTGTTAAAAATCTATCCTCAGAGCTCCTTTACTTTTTTCTTTAAAGATGGGTAATTGACGTAACATTAACTCTATTTATTGCTCAATGAATGCTTGTTGAATTTTTCCAGTAAGTTATGTTTTTGTTTGTGATGTTACTTACTTTTGTTGAACTCACAGATGCATTAAGGTATTATCTTGTCTTGACTTCAGTAATATTATGTATTGGTTCTTTTTTTAATAATCGTTTGATTCTTTTCAAGAAAATCTTTAATTACTCAATCTTTTACATTCTTCTCCTTGACAGTCGGCACTCACAGCAAGTGATCTGTATAGAGCTTCCTGAACCTTTACCAAGCTTCACATGGTACACCTGACAACCATAGCTAGCTCAACTTTTGTCAGTGTTCCATATTCTATTATTGAGTTTCAGAAGGTCTCAGTGGTGCATACTGAACCTCCTCTTAATCTAACTTGTGTCATAGTGCTTTTGTTTGAACAGTCTTTCTTTCATCCACATTAGGCCGAATTAAACTTAGCCCTGTTCTAACTCTTTGTTGTATAAGCAGCTCCGATGGACTGAATACTATTGTGGAGTGTGGTATTATTTGATAACTTAGGAAAAACTGCTGCAAATCAATGAGTCTTTGTTAGTTCACATAGCTTTCATGATCTATTTCTTCATGGACTCATTTATCGTGCAACCTTATCTTCCCAATTTGTTACTGTATAGTGAAGAGAGTGAAATGATTAGTAATTCTGTTGCTCTTTATAAATTGTTCAAAATTAAATAATCCCTGGCCCATTATCTTCTGGAAGATCCTGACTGAAAAAGATTTTAGTTTCTCTATCAGATATCCCATGGTTGTATGTAATCCCCTCGGTTTTACTTAGAATTACTGGTATTGACTGCCAATACCAAAGATGTGCATGCAATTTATTTCTTAATAATCTACATGGACATATGCAATGAAATTGGAGAACACTTCCACACCTGGTGCTTTCACAGGTTGCTTTCTGCAGTCTTGGCAAACTGCATATCCATTAGCTGCGTCTTGAATACCTTTGATTACATCAGGTCAGCTAACAAATGCTTTCGCCATTCAATTTACATTCACTATATCCCAGAGCTGTGTGTATGGAATTCATCCATAACCTGTCTGTGCAATTCCTTTAGTATCAATATCCCATGGGTCCGTTTTATGCATCTTTGGTTGGAGGTTAATTCATAGCATTTACAAGGAAATAGTGCCTTGGCTTCATTCTGTGTCTGTGTCTGAATCAGGGCATCCACTCAATTTGTCTCAATTCTGATCACTTTGTACATCTCTAGCTGTTTCTAAAATAGTGAAATGGAAATTGTTTTCAACCACTTGTAAGTTGTTTGTCTTCTATTGTTTCTACATAAAGTTATTGTGAGTCTGTCGCAGCATTTTTGTTTGATGTTATAGATGTTGTGAACAGAAGTATGGCCTACTGTATTCTTGATGCTTTCATATTGGGAGGGGTTAACAGCAGGCCCAGCGTGGTCTATATAGCGTTGTGTTCAGAGTCGAGTGGAACCTGTCTTTCTAGCAAGAATTGATGAAACCTTGTAACTCAAAATGTAATTGCAATGCCTTCTTCTACTGCACGTAGTTTTCTTTCCATTTTGTTGTCATGCATGTGAGAGCTCGGCAATAAATATCCTGTGGTCATGGACCAAGATGTTTCTAATCACTGCCTGATCTCTGTAATTAAAGCACGGCAAGAAAATTTTATGAAACAGACGGTGCTGTAAAACAACAGAAATAATTCATTGCTGAGGCTCTTCTTGTCCAGAAAGCCCTGTGCTGATCTATCTCCACAGTCATAGCTTATCTCTCCTTAACTGATGAAAAAGCAAAGCCAATACTGAAATCATAACAAAGTACTAATTCCACAACCCGTGCTGAACTGCCTGTAGTTATATGTAGTTATCAAAATATTTTTACTGATATTTTTTCTCATATGATTGCTGGGAATTTGTATTGAAATAGATGTTGATGTTAAATGTCAAATAGTGATGGATTTCAGAATCAGAATCACACTTTATTCATCAAATATGTTTTGCAACATATGAGGAATTTCATTGGCCAGGTCAGTCATACAATTAAAAGCAACAGATCACTCATAAAAATAAATTTTAACATGAACCTCAACCACAGTGACTCCTACACATTCCTCACCGTGATGGAAGGCAAAATAAAGTTCTTCCTTAGTTCTTCCTCGGTCGTGGGCCTTGAGTCCCCTTGACGGGATAATCTTAACTCACATAGCCGGCGGCGTTCGGACCCTCCGCGTCGACGCGATCTGCTCCTGCATTGGGGATGATCTCAGCAAGGATCAGCTCTCCCCGCTGTCCGCGGAGGCTCCATCTATCGAGAATGTGATTTGATTCGCGTCGGGTAAGCTGGCCCCCCCTCCACCCACGAACCTTTCCTAACGACTAAAAAATTGGCAGCTCCCCAGCGCCCCTGGGGATTTCTGCCTGATAGCTTCACCCCAACCAATTCAAAATCAACCACCTTACCACACAACGAGGCCACTCAGCTGACTGGGTTCATGCCAGCTCCCTGCATCATTGCCATTCTCTCTCTCCTTATTATCCTCCACAACTACATCTAACTTTTCCATTAACTTCCCTTTACTTCTTTCTGCCATCCTGAGGGGTAATTTATAATAACCAATTAACATATCTGCACATCTTTCAGTTCCTTGAGTTGCGAAGTTGCATTAATATTGCTGCACCTCTCTGGGTGGTCTACCAAAGGTAAAAACATATGGATTTTTCCTCATGAGTCTATAAAATATTCAACTTGACTATTTGTCTATACATTCGGTAGATTGAATGTATTGATGAATTTGGTACTTTTTAAAGTATACGCGTGAATCCATAGATATTTCTTGAGCTTGTTACAGAATCGTCCTTTACAATGGTTATGAGACTTCATGATGAATAGATTATTGAATTCATAATGCACAATCTCAGCCAATCTTTCCATTAAGTATTAGTTTGTTTGCCATTATGCTTCAATGGTTCAATGTTTTTTTTATTGGCACATATGCACTGCACAGTGACATTCTTGCACCCATACCCCGTTATAAAATAAAAATAAAAAGTCCAAAGTCGGAAATCTTGTGCACATGCTGGATGTGCTGGAGTGCCCCAGATCCACGTAAGCACAGGTAAGCCCCAGGCTGCTGCAGGGCCTCCACCATTTCCCTCGACTAGCTCGGCCTGCCAACCACTGTGCCACACTTTGCCCGACCACCTTCGTGTCCTGGGTCAATCCTTATTCTTGGAGGCTGCCAGGGCCGTCCTTGTTAGCCTCAGCAGTGCATCAGCGGGAGCTTTCTGCCACAAAAACCTTTCATCTTGCTATTTGCTCATTTGGAAGACTTTATATTCCATTTGTGCTAATATTCTCAGCATCCCTCGAGATCACATTTTCATTGTCTATATGTTGTGTGTCCGTTTATGTATAGTCTTTTATATTTTACTTGTGATTGTATCTGTACTAATCTTCTGCGCACAGGTATCACATTCCATGATATTAACCGTGTCAATATATGTATCAGTGCCGTGATTATTGACCTTTAATTTTGAAATTGATGTTTAATTTCTTCTTGATGCTAGTAGCATAAATACAGTTTCAAATACACTCTTCATTTTGGTTATTCATTTTTAGTATTATGTGGAATTTCATTTTGGTTTTCTACTGTAAATGTTCGGAGAAACAATTACAGCTACTAATTAGGCTTGCTACTCTCTGTTTAACTCCGCAAGCCATTCTTTCCTACAGTTTATAGATTGCACTGCTCTGAATCATATTGATTGATTCTCATTGCAATGGTGGGACAGTTCCCTGTCAAAATCAATTTCCATGTAGATCACGTGCAAAGTTTGCGTCCTCCTCACTAAGGAGGAAATGGTTGTGGGTTGACTGTTGGGACTAAAGGCTGATAAATCCCCAGGGCTTGATGGTCTGCATCCCAGGGTACATAAGGAAGTGGCTCTAGAAATTGTGGATGCATTGGTGATCATTTTCCAATGTTCTATAGATTCAGGATCAGTTCCTGTGGATTGGAGGGTAGCTAATGTTATCCTGCTTTTTAAGATAGGAGGGAGAGAGAAAACAGAGAATTATAGACCAGTTAGCCTGACATCGGTGATGGGGAAGATGCTGGAGTCAATCATAAAATATGAAATAGCAGCATATTGCAATAGCAGTAACAGGAGCGGTCCGAGTCAGCATGGATTTACGAAGGGGAAATCATGGGCTTACGAAGGGCTTGACTAATCTTCTGAAATTTTTTGAGGATTTAATTAGGAACATGGACAAGGGAGAGCCAGTGGATGTAGTGTACCTGGAGTTTCAGAAAGCATTTGATAAGGTCCCACGTTGGAGATTAGTGGGCAAAATTAGGGCACATGGTATTGGGGGTAGAGTGCTGACATGGATAGAAAATTGATTGGCAGAAAGGAAACAAAGAGTAGGGATTAACAGGTCCCTTTCAGAATGGCCGGCAGTGACTAGTGGGGCACCGCAAGGCAAGGGACTACAGCTATTTACAATATATATTAATGATTTAGATGAATGGATTACGTAACATCAGCAAATTTGCAGATGGCACAAAGCTGGGTGGCAATGTGAACTGTGAGGAGGATGCTATGAGAATGCAGGGTGACTTGGACAGGTTGGGTGAGTGGGCAGATGCATGGCAGATGCAGTTTAATGTGGATAAATGTGAGGTTATCCACTCTGGTAGCAAAAACAGGAAGGCAGATTATTATCTAAATGGTGTTAAGTTGGGAAAAGAGGAAGTACAATGGCATCGGGAGATCCTTGTTCATCAGTCTATGAAAGTAATCATGCAGGTACAGCAGGCAGTGAAGAAAGCGAATGGCATGTCGGCCTTCATAACAAGAGCAGTTGTGTATAGGAGCAAAAAAGTCCTTTCTGCAGTTGTACAGGGCCCTAGTGAGACCACACCTGGAGTATTGTGTGCAGTTTTGGTCTCCAAATTTGAGGAAGGACATTCTTGCTATTGAGGGAGTGCAGTGAAGGTTTAAAAGGTTACTTTCCGGGATTACGGGACTGTCATATGCTGAGAGAATTGAGCGGCTGGGCTTGTATACTCTGCATTTTAGAAGGATGAGAGGGGATCTTATTGAAACATATAAGATTATTAAGGGTTTGGACACGTTTGAGGCAGGAAACATGTTCCCGATGTTGGGGGTGTCCAGAACCAAGGGCCACAGTTTAAGAATAAGGGGTAAGCCATTTAGAACGGAGATGAGGAAACACTTTTCCACAGAGAGTTGTGAGTCTGTGGAATTCTCTGCCTCAGAGGGCGGTGGAGGCCGGTTCTCTGGATACTTTCAAGAGAGAGCTTCAGGGTTCTTAAAGATAGCGGAGTCAGGGGATATGGCGAGAAGGCAGGAACAGGGTACTGATTGTGGATGAGAATATTGAATTGTGGTGCTCGCTCGAAGAGCTGAATGGCCTACTCCTGCACCTATTGTATATTGTCTATTGTCTATTAATGTCCTAAATTGGGGCAAGGCCAATCTGGGAAGCTTCCGCTGGGAATTTTCATTAAGTCCATCGGTAGAGTCTCTTTGCAGGTAATGGGATGGCTGGTATGTGGGAGGCTTTCAAAAGTAAGCTAGCAAATGTACAGGGGCAGATGTTCTTGTTAGGGTGAAGGGCAATGCTGGCAATATTGGAAACCATGGTTAACAAAAGACATTGAGGCCCTGATCTGGAATAAGGAGGCACATGTCAGATTGAAGCAGTCGGGATCCGGCAAACGCCTTTGTGAATATAAGAATTGTAGGAATACACTTATGAAGGCAATCTGCTGGGTAAACTGAGGAGATGAAATGGAACTGGTACGCAAGGTAAGAGATTCTGCAGGAATGCTAAAGGTGACTAGAGAAATAATGTTCACAGTCTTTTCTCTCATGCAGGATTCTAAAATGTGAGGCCATGGGCATAGCAAGAGAGGGGAGATATTTAAAATGTCAGAGGCAGCTTTTTCAATCCGAGGGTAACATAGAAACATAGAAAATAGGTGCAGGAGGAGGCCATTCGGCCCTTCGAGCCAACAACCATTCATTGTGATCATGGCTAATCATCCACTATCAATAACCCGTGCCTGCCTTCTCTCCATATCCCTCGACTCCACTAGCCCCCTAGAGATCTATCCAACTCTCTCTTAAGTAGTCCATATCTGGAAAGGGTTGCCAGTACTTGACCTGTGTGGATTTTCTCTGCGATCTTCGGTTTCCTCCCACATTCCAAGATGTACATGTTTGTACGTTAATTGGCTTGGTATTAATGTAAATTGTCCCTAGCGTGTGTTAATGTGTGGGGATCGTTGGTCGGTGCGGACTCGGTGGGCCGAAGGGCATGTTTCCGCGCTGTATCTCTAAATTGAAAAATAAACTGAAGCAACATCCTTCACATTTAATAGATGCAGCAATGTTGCATGTCCATTTGAATTTTGTATCTAGCATGTTTGACTACTCATAAATTAGTCCACATTCAAACTTACTTGGCAACAAACAATCCAAGAATGCACCAAAGATGCAACGTAGCAGCAATTCTTTCCCGATGATGATGTAATCACTAATCATCTCTCCTGCCCTCATCTGGAGAACCATTCTACACCTTCAAAGAGTGGGTACCTTGGTAGGAATGTAGTGATCTGGAGCCCATTGTAAAATATAGCAGAATAGCTCCAGGAACATTCAGGTGGAACTGTCACCATTTTGATCCACTAAAGGAAAGGAATTTTAATACATTGATTGATATCACTGCAGCATGCCAAACAGCCTCTGTGCCTAAGCTCATTTTACCCATGGAAGAGCACAATATGATTTCCCAGAGAGTTGTATGCATTCAGATAACATTCTATCACATGGCACATAAATATGTTGTATGCCATGATAGAATTTCTACCCCAGTAATTTTCATAAAGAAATCTCTATTGTGTCCAGATTATTTTTTGTTTTTTTTCCTATGAGTACAGTTTATGGGCATACTTCAGAATTCTTCTCAGCATATCTACAAAAGTACCAGAACTTAGAATTGAAATTGGAAATATATTTGTAGTGGTGAAGGGTATTTTTTAATATAAGCAATTAATCTGAGTTCTGCACTTTCAGGATTTCATTACAGTCTAACACTGCGAATGTATAATATGCACAGATGGTAAATTTATGGGTGAGTTGCCATACCAGCATCATTCAGTAATTGTGAAAAGTAGTTTTCAGTTTACTTATGAACTCATGGTGGAGTCAATTATAAGCATGCAGTAACCTAGGAGAGAATGGTCAAACTCTACGGGAATATTGTGAGAGTAATTGATTGAAAACCTCAGAGGGGGAGCACTAAATCCAGCCTACCCGTCATGCAAACAGCATTTTATGTCTTACAGCTTGTGTAATGATTGCAGTGTGCAATGTATTATATGGTTAATACAAAGAGTACACATTTCAGAAATAACTTCCTGGACCAGAAATTATTTCAGTGATGATAACAGCTGGATGATTATTACATTTCAATGGCTTTCCTCTGTCCGTTATTTGCTTTGTGTAGGTTAAGTTCTTTATTAAAATGGTGAACAGATGAATGTCATTCAAGCATATTAATCATTTAGTGACAATAATGACCATTAGTCGTTTATATCATCATGTATTAAAATAAGTTTGAAATGGACAGCTGCTTGAACCGTTTAGAGAGAGGAAAATACAGATCAATGTTTGAATGCGACTCTTCAACAGAATTCAGTTTTATCATTTTTTTTTCAATAATATTGATTCACTGCTGGTCCAGCAGTCATTCTGCGAATGAAAGCTCTGTATTCAAGATCCATTGCAACAATTTAAGTGAAAAATTCAGGGGAGCATTTCAGTATGTCATGAGCAGTGTATCACCAAACACAATTTTCACCTTTTAATGCAATGTACAGCAATGCCATAAAACCCATTAAACCCAACATAAGTTTATTTCAGCTCAAGAACCATCAGATTCTGAGGCAAAACCTGTTGGGAAATTTCTGCCTTACACAATGCACACAAAATCTGAATGCTGTCATTGATATTATTCACAAAACAAATTCTAACACAAGAATGTTGAACTAGATATAGTTTGTTTTTTTCTTTTACACTAGTATTCAGTTCAGAACGTCATTGGAGGAACAATTGAAAAGGCAAAGGATGGATTGAGAAAATGTAGCGGAAACAATCATGTGGTGAGCAGAAAAGATTGGTTGTGGCCACACATAGAGCCCAAAGGGGAGAACATGCCAACACTAGGAACAGTTTTCATTACTTACCATACCAAATGTTTTTAAGTTCTATAACTCCTGGGGCATCTAAAATTGAGTGTTAAATCTTATTTTTTCATCTGGTTTAGATGGTCGTCTGGCCAACTGCCATTTTCCTACCTGGAGGCGATCAACTAATCTGGCGCATAGGCTTAGCAAGCCTGACAATTCTTCCTTTGACAGGGTTAAAGGGATTTCTGCTACAGTATTTAAGGAACAAAAACAAAGGAAGCAGAACGCGACATGACTAAGCCAAGTATTATTCCCATGCTGATCAATGGCGATAAATCTTACATGGAACAAGCTAAAATACTGGATTAGAATAAGGAGGTGTTTTATATATATTCTCTCTGATAGGATTGAATTATAGGCCTCCCAACAGTCAGCGTGTATTTGAAGAGCAGATGTATAGGGAGATTGCAGAAAGCTGTAACAATATTAGGAGAATATTATTGGGAGATTTTAACTTCCTTAATATTGACTGGGGCCTCCATAATCTAAAGGGCCAGAATAGCTGGAGTTGGTTAAATATGTCCAAGAAAGCTTCTTTAAACAATATATATATATTGTGGTGAATCTGTGGCATTATTTGCCACAGAAGGCTGTGGAGGCCAGGTAAATGGAAGTGCCTGTACGTTTTGAGATATTTATTTGATGTCGTAAAAATTATCTAACAGTTTTGACCATTTGAATGCCATCTCTTGTAACATGAAGCTTTAATTAACCAATATCAACACTGTGCTATCTTCTTTATCTACTTTAATATCAGCACCTATCTTCATATTGTCTCATATGCAGTTTACCTCATGTACCCCTTTATCATCTCTGATTTGAAATTCATATCATGAAATTATTTATTTTAAAACAATAATTTTAATACAGAATTATTAGGGAAATTAGAAAATAAATGCTGATTACACAAAGGTATTACAAAGTGTATAGAAAGCACTACATGAAGGAATAAAAAAAGGAAATATTCAATAACACAATTGGTTAGGCAGAGTTTATGGAAAGGGAAACAGCGTGAGTCTTTCAGTTTAATAAGAGGTTCTGATAAGGTTAACTGTTGCTTTCCTCTCGGTTGCTTCTTGAATCAATATTTCCAATACATTTATGTTTTTATCATTGCTATCCAGCAAATGCAGTTTATGATTTTCACATACAAAGAAATCTTTAATGATGAACTGAACCATTGTTTGCTTCCATTCCAATGATATCCTGTCTGACAGCATCCTCAAATAAACATGAGGTTATTAACCCCATTTACACATCAACCCGTGTTCCTTAATGATCCACATGGACACCTTGTGTAGAAACACCTCCATTTAAACATTTCCCTCAAATTCCTATGTGCACTTGACAAGACTCTATAACATTCTGAAGAAGGGTTTCGACCCGAAACGTTGCCTATTTCCTTCGCTCCATAGTTGCTGCTGCACCCGCTGAGTTTCTCCAGCACTTTTGTCTACTCTGTAACATTCTCCAGCCTAACAACTATTCAAGATCTTCAACTTTAACTGAATGACCAGAAGATATTTGTGCAGCGAATTGTCCGACCAGCAGAGAAGGTGATTGGCTGCAACCTTCCCTCATTGAAGCATATAAGATTGTTAAGGGTTTGGACACACTAGAGGCAGGAAACATGTTCCTGATGTTGGGGGAGTCCAGAACCAGGGGCCACAGTTTAAGAATAAGGAATAAGCCATTTAGAATGGAGGGGAGGAAACACATTTTCTCACAGAGAGTGGTGAGTCTGTGGAATTCCCTGCCTCAGAGGGCGGTGGAGGCAGGTTCTCTGGATGCTTTCAAGAGAGAGCTAGATACGGCTCTTAAAAATAGCAGAGTCAGGGGATATAGAGAGAAGGCAGCAACGGGATACGGATTAGGGATGATCAGCCATGATCACATTGAATGTTGGTACTGGCTCGAAGGGCCAAATGGCCTACTCCAGCACCTATTGTCGATTGTCTATTGTCCATTGATGAACCATACACTGCAAGGGCCAGGAAGCAAGCGGGCAAGATCATCTCTGACCCCTCTCACCCTGGCCACAAACTCTTTGAATCACTTCCCTCTGGAAGGCGACTCCGGACTGTCAAAGCTGCCACAGCCAGGCATAAAAACAGTTTTTATCCACGAATAATTGCTCTACTAACTAAACAGTCAAAAATCAGTAGCCTACCTTTGATCTGGTATTTTGTTGATTCGCATGCTTGGTCAATGGTGTTTTATCATTAATGCTTTATTATTATTAATGTTTAGTGTTTTCTGAGTCATTCGTAACTGTCACTGTATGTCATGTTGTTACTTGTGGGCGGAGCACCAAGGCAAATTCCTTGTATGTGGATACTTGGCCAATAAACTTACTTACTTACTTAGCATTTAAATTTCAAACAATATGCAGCCATAAAATTAAATATCACAACTGATACATGTTTATGAGTCAGAAAAATACTCTGATACATTCACAAGCTCCACGATGTTAGGTCCGCAGGCTCCCGTGGTTGGAGCTCCCGAAGTTGATGCCCAGCAAAGGGACTGCCAGCTCCTCGATATTAGGCCGCAGTACGGATGGAGATACGATACGGAAAAAGGCGCATCTCCATCGAGGAACTAGATAAAAAAGTTTCCCCCACCCCCCACATAATACAAAACTAAAGATACACTAAAACATACATTTAACAGACTAAAAACAACAAAATAAGAAAAGGACGAGACAGACTGCTGGCGAGGCTGCCGTCATGCGGCGCCACCCAGTTTCTCGAGTTTCACCAATGAGGTAGGTAGTAGTTCAGGACTGCCTTTAGTTGTTGGTAGGATGGTTCAGTTGCCTGATAACAACTGGCAAGACACTGTCCCTGAATCTGGAGGTGTGTGCTTTCACACTTCTATAACTTTTGCCCGATGGGAGAGGGGAGAAGAGGGGGCGGTCGGGGTGCGACTCATCCATGATTATGCTCTGACCTTGTCAAGGCAGCGTGAGGTGTTAGTGGTTTCAATGGAAGGGAGGTTGGTTTGTGTGATGGTCTGGGCTGCATCCACAATTCTCTGCAATTTCTTGGATGGAGCTGTTTCCAAACAATGCTATAATGCATCCGGATAAAATGCTTTCTATGGCACATCTAGAGGAGTTACTGAGATTGGGACCTTTACTCAATATTGTGAGTTGGATAGATCTGGTGATGCTGCAGGTGAACCTCTGTCGGACCTACTGCTTTCCCTGAAGGGAGTGGCATTTCTTGCGTTTGCAAGGAAAGTGCCCATTGCTTCTATGTATAGTGGCCAAGGAATGGTAGGGAAGTGTAACTGCAGTGCCGGATGGAAGTTGTGGACATGGGAGAGTGGTTCTGAGTACTTTGAACTGCATTAGGGCCTTTTGAGGTGATATGAAAAGGAGAAAAAAAGTGCTGCACTGACAGAGTTCATAAGATAATCCAGCAACATGCTTAGACGGAAGTGTGAGCAGATAGCCCTGAAGACTGATACCAGGAGTCAAATCTTGAGGGCCTGTGTGCAAGTTGCAAGATGTTTAGTGACCAAACATGAATCACAAAGATCAGAATGTGTCTTAAAAATCTGCAATGGAAGGTCACAGATGCAAGCCTCCTGCTATCATTGCTGAGGATTTACAGAGCTCAAGCTCAGTAACAAGATGCCACAGCAGAGCATTGAACCGTTCAATCAGACTTCCAGGCATGACCCTACATGACCATGTTCAAGGTGTTGTTATTCTACGCTTAATCATAAACTCTGGTCATTTCTTCAATATAAATGTAAGACTAAATGATTTATATTACCCCAGATTCTGATTCCTCTCTCCCCCTCTTCTGCTCTCTCCCTCTCTCCCTCTCTCTCTCTCCCTCTCCCTCCCCTATCTCCCTCTCCCTCTCCCCCCCCCCCCTCTCCCTCCCTTTCTCTCTCTCTCTCTCTCTCAGTCTCTCTCTTTCACTCTCTCTCTATCTATCTCTGTCTCTATCTATCTCTCTCGCGTGCTATCTTTCTATCTCTCTCTCTTTCCCAGAGATTTGCAGAGACCAAGTCATAAGAAATGTGTAAAGTTGTGTTTGTTGAAATATTGGTGAATTGAGAGTAATGGAGGTCTTACTGAATCCTGAGTATAATCAGGAATCATTGGCAACTCGTGCAGGCTTAAGTGGTCAAGTGGCGTATTCCAGCTCCTATTTTCTTGCGTTGTTGTGTTTGACAAGACATTGAATAGCAAGAGGACCCAAAATTAACATGAGAAACATAGTTTGGACATTGGGTGTTTAGAATTTTGAACACACTGCCAGGGGTAGCAGTGAAGCAGTGAATAATTTACAGGGGTTTTGGGAATGAGCCGTAAAATATGATTAAAGCCAGTACAGACTTAACAGGCCAACTGGGCTTCCATCTGTGCTGTAATTCTGGTTTGAAGAGTGCAAAAACCAAGCATCGGTCTGGTGATGCTGCTTTCTGACACCAGACTGACAAGTTCCAGAGGGCAACGTTGCAGGCTTAGATACAAAGCATACCAATTAATCATTTGGATGATGTGTGAAAACAACTCCTCAAGAATAAACTATCTAAAACTTCAACTCAAAGTGTCTTCTAGGAAAACATAGCTGATGATTCTAATAAGCAAAATTCAATGACTGCAATACATTTCCGAAAATGAACAACAAAGGTGTCTGCCGAACTGCGTATATCTCTGCACATGAGTTTGAAGTGCGCACTGACCAAGGTGATTTTAAATCCAACCATCTGATGCAAGGATTAGGCCTGCGCTGTTTTAATTCCCTGGCTTCATTAGTGGTCTACTGATTTGTTTCAGCTTAGCAACCAGCAAAAGAGCAAGGAGCTGCTGCCATGCTCTAGAAAATAAGTCAATGTTTGATGAAGGAAACAAGAAGTACAACAATGTGGGGAAGAGGAATCAAAGTCTGTGCGGGTAAAGAGGTTGGAAGGGTAGAATCTAGGGTAGACACTCTCTAAACTTTCATAGGGTGAGAGGATGATGAATGAATAATCTGTTACAGTGCCTCCACATTCAAACAGGATTCTGTATTTCTGTATTAGTCGGTGACTCTTGAGCAATTTTATCTCTGAACACACCATACACTTCCTTATCTCTGTATCATGCAGCCTTGCAGCTGCGGCTCGCCTGCAGTACATTTTGTCTTTTCTTTTTTTTAGTTTGTTGGGTTGTGTATGTGTCTGGGGGTGGGGGGTGGGAGGAGGTTGTTTTTGGTCTCCTCCTTTGGGGGGATGCAACCTTTTCTTGTCGTATCCCCCGTCTCCGTCTGCGCTGAGGCCTAATGGCGGTGCTGGCGGCCTCCAACGGGGACCGACCCCGAGACTCCGGAAGCAGAGCCAGGACTTACTTACCATCGCGAAGATGGCCGACTTCGGGGCTGTGGCGGCGTTCCGGCGGCCCGACTTCGGGGCTGTGGCGGCGTTCCGGCGGCCCGACTTCGGGGCTGTGGCGGTGTTCCGGTGGCGGCGACCCGACTTCAGAGCCTCGGAGGCTCGGCCGCAGGCCCAGTGGATGATAACGTCAGGACCTCGCAGGTCACAGGTTGGTGACCTGTTTTTCCGGAGCTCCAGCAACAACAGCTTTGTCCGCTGGACTGGAGGGCGGCAGCTTCGGCAGTTTCGACCGCCCCGGGCCACGGAGTTTGAACCGGCCCGTTCGCGGAGCTCGGTTTACATTAATTCAGCCACGGGACTGACTTACTTGCCATCACCGAGGATATGGTCGGTCCAGGCCTGGATCAACCACCTCAGCGCAGAGGGAGAACAAGTAGGGAAGAGACAAGGACGATTGGACACTGCATATTCTTGCACTTGTGTCAAGATCTCTTTTACAACTCGCTATCCGGGGTTGAACCCGACAGAGTGGTTCCCGCTTGTTGCAGCTGTAGTGGCTCTATAACTGATTTATTGTCAAAGACCATTTAAGAATGAACTGGAAGACGTCAGTAATCCATACTGTATTAAATGTAACATTAACATTTAAACAAACAGCTTCCGATCCTCGGAATAGGAATGTACTGCTTTTTTGGTGCTATCTCTGCACTTTGCAGTGAGCACATCCATGGCTTGATGTGACAACCTGAGCGTAAGGCAATCCATTCAGAATGTGTAAGTCAATAATTGTTTTATTATGCAGAGGCATAATAAATGTTTCCTGAACCACAATTTGAATCAGCAAAGTTTTCGTTTTTTAGAATAACCGTATACGGTTGTATTATTATGCCTGACGAAAGCAGGCAACATGGCTGCTTAGCCAGTCAGACAGTACGAAAACCTAAAGTGAGGTCTTGCTGACTGTTTTAAGACCCGACAAATGAGGCAAAATGGAGGAAGACATAAAAGAACATTCCTCCTTTTTGTAGCGAGAGTGTATTTCTCCCAACTGTTCTGCCACATATTTTTGCAAAAAGTGAATAGACATGAAACCAACATGCAATATTCGATGTACCATTGAACCATACTTTCATAATACTTTGAGATCCAATACCTACTCTGTGTTGTCATCGATCTGAACTGGATGATACACCAGTGGCAAGGAGATTAGGTAAATTATTACAGGATACTTTTACTTGATTTGCCATGTGACTAACACATGCCAGCACTGTAGTGTAGCAACTTGGTTGAGCATGTAGATTATGTATATTCGCTCACTAGCCCTTTACCCATGGGGTGCATCAGTTTGTAATAACTGAATTTGACCGACCAAACTACTAGAGCAATGCTAAATACTGTTTGTTCATCATTGTGACTGAGGTAGCTTCAGCTGATAACTTGTGAGTGGCGCACTTACCCATGTTTCGGAAGTGCCAAACCCACTTTTTTGAGTAGGGTTGCTAGGGTGCATGGAATTTCTGCCCAGCTGTCATGCTGCCCACAGCTCCTGTGAACCGCCTACTGCCGATGAGCGCCTGGGGTGCGTTCTGAAACGATGAACCTTTGACCGCCATTGGCCTTAATTGATTAGTCTGCCAGGTTTTCTCCCGTGTTGAATAGGCCTACCTGAATAACAGATTCGGCAGCTGGCTCTCACATCCCCCTGTTGGCGCTGTTCACTGCCGACACATATGTGCTCCAGTATGTTCCATCGACCTCTTTAGAGCCTGGAGTCAGTTATATCTTGACCTTTCACACTCCCCTCCTCAGAGAGGACGATTCGTAGGCAGCCCTATACAGGCACTGCCGCAGGCCGCAGGATACCTATGCTGATATAAACTCATTGGACCTATACCCGAATAGAACATTCTGCTGGGATGGCAACTTTGTTGTCAGGAAAAGGTACCTCTGACACATGCCCTTCATCCCTTGGGGTTTGTCCCACGGCCATACCCTAAAACTCAGCATCAGCAGGATACTGATCCATCTTGTTCTCCGCCTCCAAGAGGGAGACCTGAAGCAGCTATTATTTTGCTATCCAGCCCCAGTGGGGAATCTTCCCCCAAATCCATGGGCCTAGCGGACTAATGTGTTACCTTGAGCAACCCTGTCCCAGGCGTTGCCGGCGCCGCCTCTCGTAGAGGCCGGCGCTTTTTGACATGAAATAGCCCTGTCTCAGGCGCTGCTGGCGCGGCTCTCCCGTAGGCCGGCAATGTCATAAATGAAACAGCCCTGTCCCAGGCGCTGCTGGCATAGCTCTCCCATTGGCCAGCGCTTTCATACATGAAGCAGCCCCACCAGGCGCTGCTGGCGCAGCCTGTCCCATAGGCCCGCGCTATTACACATGAAGCAGCCCTATCACAGCCCTGTCCCCATAGGCCTGTGTTATTACAGTGTAGGCTCACTAATTCAAATTTTTAGTGTAGAGCTTCACCTGTCATGGGTTAAAGCAATTTTAACCCTTCACAGCAACTTGTGCAAAGCAAAGAAAGAATTTCATTGTCAGGGACACATGACAATAAACTCTTTTGACTTTAAACTTTGACTTTAACTTTTGACTTTAAAAAACACTATAGCATACATGCAAACTTTATTATTAGAGAAAAACCCTTGCAGCCCGACTCACCCAAGTCCAATATTGAACGAGTCCTTTCTCCACCAATTTTACCCCCCTCTCCAGCAATTTTACCCCCACTGTCAGCGACTCTGGCATTACTTACTTTCCACTCCACGGCATCCCCGCAGGCTGGAAGCCATTGACTGCCTTGTCAGCGGCTGCTTATCTCAAAACCGGATCTTTTGCCGGTTATCCGCTTCCGCAGTCGGACCAGGGGTTTCCACATAGTCCATAGCCGGCTCACTAGTCAGGCTGTGAATCTGGCAGGAAAACCTCTGTGAAGAGAGGCTCCTGCTCGAAAAACCCTGGTAAGTAAAAATACTTACCTTCTAGGTTTAACTTACCTCAGGCAGGAGCGCTGCCCTGCCAGTCTGGTGCTTGCGCCAATGCGGCTGACGTTCTGACTTGCATGCGAACTGGCAGGGTTCTACATGGAATTGCTCATGTGACTCCAAAATAAAATTCTCCATTCATTGAACATACAAATAACTTTTGGATCGAGCCAATGTTAAAATTGTTCAAGAGTCACCGACTAATCAAGTGATACATGTAAGTGACATTTTAAAGATGAGTAAAAATTTGGACAACATTCATGGTTTTTTGCTTTAATTTTTACTTTTAGAGATACAGCGCGGGAACAGACCCTTCGGCCTACTAGGGTCCGCGCGGACCAGCAATCCCCGTACATTAACACTTTCCTACACCCACTAAGGATAATTTTTATATTTACCAAGCCAATTAACCTACAAACCTGTACATCTTTGGAATGTGGGAGGAATCCGAAGATCTCGGAGAAAACCCACGCAGATCACGGGGAGAACTTACAAACTCCGTACAGACAGCACCCGTAGTCCGGATCAAACCCGGGTCTCTGGCGCTGCATTCGCTGTAAGACAGCAACTCTGCCACTGCACCACTATCACCGTACACGTGACAATAAACTAAACTAAACTCAACTCAACTATTTATAGCATCTCGAGTCATACTTGCTAATCAATTGACATCCTAAAAGATAATTGAAGATTTTTTATGAGCGTACACAACCTAATTTGCAGGAACAAACACAAAATGCTGTGTTCTCTTTTATTAATGTTAATGTTAGTGGATAATCAGCAACATCGTCCTCTTTTTCTCATCCAATCATTTTAACACAATTATTCTATTGATTTCTTAATTGAAATATTTTTGCGGTTAGTAATTACATTAAACAAAATAACATTTTTTCCCCCTAATTAGTGAAATAAAGTCAACAAGAAAAAGTTAAGCAAAATCCTCTCTGCGCCAACACACACACACACACCAACTGATGACAAACAAATTATGGCAAATAATCAAAAGATGACACTCTATGGTTGTAGCATGTCTTACACGTTATCTCTTCCTCCAAGGCAAACTGGATAGCATAAAATACTCTATGGAGTAATAAGGAGAGCATATGGGATGCTTGCTTTTAAAGATCAGGGCATTGATCATAAGAATCAGGAAGTCATGAATCAACTTTACAGGACTTTAGTTAGGCCACATTTGTGGTATTTCATGCAGTTCTGGTCGCTGCATTATAGGAAGGGTGTGGAGGCTTTGTATAGAGTGCCAAAGACGTTTGCCAGAATTATGCCTGAATTTGGAGGGGTATTAGCTACAGGCAGATGCTTGACAGATTGCATTGTTTTCTCTGGAATGCCAGTGGTTGCAGGGAAACCTGATAGGAGTATAAAAAATATGAGAGGAATAGATAGGGTAGATAGCCAAAACCTTTTTTTCAAGGATGGAAAAATCAAATACTGGAGGCAAAAAATCAAATACATGAAGAGGCAAAGTTGAAAGAAGATATGCAGGGCAAGTTTTTTTGCACAGAGTGTGGTGAGTGCCTGGAAGTGGTTGAAGCAGTTACAATGGTGGCATTTAAGAGACTTCTGGTTAAGCATATAGGTATGCAGGGAGTGGGAGGATATGGATTATGCACAGGCAGATAAGAGTTGGTCTTGTAATCGTGTTCAGCAGTGATATTGTGGGTAGAAGGACCTGTTCTTGTGCTTTACTGTTCTACCTTCCATGTTAGACATGTAGAAGTTTAAAGAGATTTGGCATGCCAATGAATAATCCAGCAAACCTCTACACATGCATTGTAGAATGTATCCTGACTGCTTGCTGTCATGGCCTGGTATGGCAATTCCAACAAACAGGAATGCAAGAGAGTGGTAGTGTCCATCACGGACACAGTCCTCTGCTCCATTGAAAGCATCTACATAAGGTGCTGCCTCAAGAAGGCAGCACCTGTCATCAAGTATCCACAACATCTGGGCCATGCCCTCTATTCTTTGGGCAATCGATCCAGAAGTTGGTGTGACGCCATCAGGTTCAGGTTTAATTACTTTCCTACAACCATTGGCTTCTTGAACTGACATGTACAACCCTAATGTAGAAACAAAGAACTGCAGATGCTGGTTAAAGCACAAAAGGACAGAAAGTTCTGGAGTAACTCAGCAGGTCACGTAGTATGTCTACAGAACATGGATAGGTGGCATTTCAGGTTGAGACCCTTCTTCAACAATGGTATTCTGCTGACCACCTCTTTCTCTACCATGGACTTGTTTTCTAATTGAATTTTGTACTATTGTCTTGTTTATTGCATAGTCTCTTTCTTTGTAAAATTTATGTGTAATATATGTATAATTTATGTTTCATGCATTGTTTGAGTCTATGTTCCTGTGGCATTTTGCAAACTAGATTTTTATTATGCCTGTACCCCACTGTACATGTGCATATGACAATAAACTCAACTTGATTTGACTTGACTATTCATCAAGGTATCTGTCTGTTTCAAACGATTTAAATGACAGGAGCAACTAATCAATGTTTCATTAAAACTAGAGAAACCACAGAGTCGACAGCAGCTTCCAATGATACAGCTGTTGATCATGAATATTTGATAAATCCTACTAAAGTGCATTCAAATGAAAAAAAATTCCATATTCTATGTTTATACATTTAGCCTTGTTATGTTGAATTTACTGCATGGATACAGACTGCTCTCCAACTTTACATCATCAAAACTCATCAGCAGTATCCTCAGTCTTTATTCCCCCCATTGATTCATCTTGATTGCCCAAAATTGCATCTATAATATTTGCCTCAACTACTCCAAGTAGTATCTAGTTCTGCACTCTAACCACTTTCTTGGTAAAAACTTCTTTCCTAAATTCCTTTTTGGATTTATTTGTGATAATCTGACACTTACCGCCCTTGTTTTTTGATCTACATTCATCCTGTCAATTTTTTTCATGATATTCAAGATTTCTATGTTGTCACCCTTGTACGGTAAATTGCTAGTAAGTACAATTGTAAAAAAGTCTTACTCTTGAGTTGGCTGAATCCAAACATTGCAATGCATTTAAGTATTAGGCATAGAGATAAATAGCACAATTATGCTATTTTTACTTCAGTAGAAGTATAACTTTCAACAATATTTCAAATGTAGTCTCCAATGAGTGTTCAAGAGAGCTGAAAACCATTATGGCCATTCTTCTCGTAAACTGCCCTAGATGATTAAATGTGGCAGAAATAGCACTAAGATGAAAAAAATGATAGAAAATCCTCGATGCTAGATATTCATCTTCTGCCTTTTGTGCTGTATTAAGTCTATAAATGACGTGCACTTAATTCGACTTAAAAGTTGGCTTGAAAGAAGCTTTCAGTAGAACAGTAAAATGCAAATACTCTATTATATAGGGTTGTAGCTTTGGAATGAGGGTTTAGAAGAATTTGATCTCATCAAAATATTCACATTTTTACAGGGCATGACAGGCGAGATGCAGACAAGATGCTTCCTTGTTTCAAGAAGGTAGAATCAGAGGTCATAGTTTTTGCCTGAGAGGTAGGCTGGTCATTTTTTGGGTAAGAAGACATTTCTAAACTTTTGGAATTCTCCACCTTAGAAGGTATAACCATATAACCATATAACAATTACAGTATGGAAACAGGCCATCTTGGCCCTTCTAGTCCGTGCCGAACATTTACTCTCACCTAGTCCCATCTACCTGCACAGACCATAACCCTCCATTCCTTTCCCGTCCATATATCTATCCAATTTATTTTTAAATGATAAAATCGAACATGCCTCCACCATTTCCACTGGAAAGTGTGGGGTTTAGTCATTATTTTTATTCATGAGAACGTCTGATAGATTCCTGGACGGGGTTATTGGAAAAATTATGAGAAAAGATAGAAAATCTTGATGAATGGTGGATCAGGCTGCTAGTCCTTATGTTCTACTGCACTTTAGGAGAATGACCAAAGAGACATTTTTGCTTCCAAATGTAAAATTATGTATCCAGTCGGTTGATTATCACATTTTCTAGGGTTATCTTTTTCATAATGGGTCTTAAAATAAGTCCACAAATCCAGTCTAAACACACCTTAATATAAATGATAATCTCTTAGATTAGTTTAGTTTAGAGTTACAGCGCGGAAACAGGCCCTTCGGCCCACTGAGTCCATGCCAGCCAACGATCTCTGTACAACACACTTACCCCACTTGCCAGCAGCCGTCATAGTCACAGCAGGTTGCCAAATATTTTCAACATGTTGAAAATCCAGCCGCCAGTGATGTCGCGGGGTGATGCCTATATGGTTGTGAGTAGTCGTCCAAAGAGTCGTACCTTTTTCTGGTCGCTGCTGCATTTTCAACATGTTGAAAATTTTCAGCGACCTGCTGTGATGATGACGGGTGCCGGCAGTCGCCGAAAAAGTTGTGTACGTGGGACAGGTCGTTAACACTACCCTACACCCTTGGGACAATTAACAATTTTTACTGAAGCCAATTAACCTACAAACCTGTACGTCTTTGGAGTGTGGGAGGAAACCGGAGCACCAGGAAAAAACCCACGCATTCACGGAGAAACCGTACAAACTCCATACTGACACCTCCACTAGTCAGGATCGAACCGGGGTCTCTGCTGTCATGCTGGTAAATCGTTTTTTGGCAACTTCATTGCCTCCCTGTGTGAAGTAGAACTTAATATGGTAAACTAGGTCAAGATGTAATTCAAATCTGCAGGAAGATGGGGTAACTAGGCATTCTTTAATAGGGAAATTATTGTACAGAGATCCAAAAATTGACAAAATGTTTAATGCAACAGAATATCATATGTGATTGGAGCCTTGGGCATTTCAAAATCATGAAGATAGAGAGAATGAGAATGAAATGTGTATTTGCTAAAGTTTAATCACATTTTTACTCTTTGATACCTTCAGCCTTTAGACTATCAACAAGCCGATAATATTCACAATATAATTATAACTGTAGGCTTCACAGACAGAAGCAATTGGCTTCAATTCCATTTGAAAAGTGCACTTGAACGAAATAAACAAACAAAGAGGATGCAATTGAATACACCATAGTAAATGACAAATAAAAATAGGTCTAGCACTTTGTGTCTGAAGGGTTTGTTTATTCACAGTTGGTACTTAATGCAAATATGCAATTAGCTGGTTTCAACAACAGGGATCCAGTTGATGAAGATTCAGAAATCTTCTTTTTTCATTTGAAATACAACCCTATTTTAATGTGTAAAACTCCTGTCTCACGGTGCGAGTTGACCCACGAGGTACCCAGAGTTTAAAACAAATTTAACTTGTGGTAATCACGTACAATTAACGTTGCGGGAACTCGTGGACGCAACCTAGTGACTCGTGGCGCTAACGGCAGGTACCCGTGAAACTTGTTGACTTGAAAAAATTCAAACATGTTTGAGGTTTTCCACGAGTCAAATTTATTGTTCAAGTTAAAAATGGAAACATTTAAACTCGTTGTAAGAAAGTAGTGGCCCTTGAGTTTACCTTAGTGACTCGTGAGTCTTCCGTGGGCACTCTTTAACTCAGCGGACAGGTAGCACCTCTGGAGAGAAGGAATGGGTGACGGGATGACGTTTCTATTGAACCTCGCAATGAAAGGACAATGGATTTCACCCTTGTACTTCAGCATACTTGCTCAAAAGTTTACTGCCGAACTGAATATGGTTTGTATATCAAACATGCATGTTACAAGTACTAACCAACCATTTATAGGTGAAAGATACATGCAGTTCCGTATTAGAGTGAAGTTCTTACCAATAGTAATAATTTTATTCGGAATAGTTTAAATCTACCGAGTAGCATTTTACTTTACACCCACCGCCTCCACACTAATACATGTGTATCCACATGTTGTTTCCACCATATGCCACCGGTTGTATCGATATTTAGGTGTTTTGGCCACCCTAAGTCTGAACGGTGCTGTAATACAGAGCTAAGTCTTTATTTCTATTTCCCTTTGTGAGAATCCTTTTTCCCTGATCATCTTCATTAAATAGACATGCGGGTGGCTCTAATAATGTTCACATGTTGACTAATCGCTTTCCTAATATTGGAACGTGAAATAATATTTTATCTACCGTGCAAAGCTTCATTTCGGATCTTCACAATGGCAACTGCATTGAAGTCTATTGCTGCTTTGACGCGGGCGGTTCACTGCAGAAAATGACTATTTGTTTCCCAGATAAGGGCGAGATGCAGAATGAGTTTGGATACACAGTGGGATATTGCTTAAAGGTGTATATGTGTGTTGGTGGAGCGAGATCTGGGTGCCCTGAAATTGCACTGGTTTGTTCAGCGACAAGCCGATTGTACCGCCTTCACCGTTTGTAATACCTTTTCCCACGGACACCTTTCAGATCAAGCTCAGAAACAACTTCTCTTTTGTCCGTTTTCAGGTGAGCCGACAATATGGAGAGGTAGGGTTTTTGTCTGTAATGGATATTTGTCACCGAACCAGCCGAATTCCTGGAGACCAAATGTACTTATATAGCTCGTTCTACCTGTTTAGCTTAAAAATGACCCCCCACCCCCATCCCCACCAACCCTCAGAGAGAACAGCGAGGGTTATTTGTTTTTGTTCCGAATTGTGTATGAGTTGAAGGAAAGTGCCTTTTTCCATGTGCCACTCAAGCAGTGACCTGATTTATCTGGGAAAAGGAGAAGTTCAAAATGCAATAGATGCAGCCGCACTGAATTCCATCCTTAGCTCAAAGCCGCAGGATGTAGATGTCTTCTTTAACACTGTTTCTTATTAAAACAGACCTTCATTCACGGTTGGCTCAAGAGTAACTCAGGAGAGGAATTTTGGAACTCAGGAGACGAACTTGGAACATCGCAGAAATGAAAAGTATTTTATAAGAAATTTAAGGATAAGCCCACACCTGTTCTTTTAGAAATGTTTGAAGAATCTTTGGAAAAAGGTTCATTACCCCCCACTCTTTCACAGGCTTCTATTTCACTTCTTCTTAAAAAAGACAAGGATCCGACTCAATGTGGATCATACCGCCCCATCTCACTTTTGAATGTGGATGTAAAAATTTTGGCGAAGGCGCTGGCTTGCCGTTTAGAATGCCAACTTCACAAAATAATCTCAGAAGATCAAACAGGTTTAATTAAAAATCGTCATTCCTTTTCTAATATCCGTCGATTGGCCAGCGTGGTCTATTCGCCCAGTGCTTCTCCGCGCCCAGAGGCTGTTATCTCTTTGGACGCAGAGAAGGCATTTGATCGAGTGGAGCGGCCATATTTGTTCAGAGTCATGGAGAGATTTGGATTTGGCAAAATATTTGTAGCCTGGGTTAAGCTATTATATCAATCACCCTTAGCATGTATACAGACAAATTATTTGCGATCTGATTATTTTCAATTAACACGTGGCACTCGCCAAGGCTGCCCACTGTCTCCGCTTCTTTTTGCCATTGCAATTGAGCCTCTCTCTATTACACTTAGGTCAACTACATTATTCCAGGGCATTAGGAGAGGAAACAGGGAACATCGTGTCTCTCTATATGCTGATGACCTCCTTCTTTATGTGAGCGACCCTATAGCCAATAGCCCTGCAATTGTGTCGTTGTTGGATCAGTTTGGGACTTTTTCTGGCTATAAACTAAACCTCCAAAAAAGCAAATGCTTTCCCATCAACTTAGCCCTACAGATCCAACAGGAAATCCTGCCCTTTCCCATATCTCAAGAAGGGTATGTATATTTAGGAATACACATCACCCGCTTTTTCACATCCCTGTTTGCAGCTAACTACATGCCTCAAGTTAGCCAAATGAAGGCTGAATTTGAGAGATGGCGTAGTCTGCCACTCACTATGGCTGGGAGAGTGCAGTCTGTGAAGATGACTGTACTTCCCAGATTTCTTTACTTGTTCCAATGTTTGCCGGTTTTCCTACCCAAGTCATTTTTTAACTCAGTTAACCAATCTATAACCTCCTTTATATGGGGTAACAAGGTTCCAAGGGTCAATAAGTGTACTCTCCAAAGAGATCGTGAAATAGGTGGACTGGGCCTTCCTAGCTTTATTAATTATTACTGGGCATCCAATATCCAAAAGATATTGCTCTGGCTCCACTCACCAGCAGACTGGTGTCTGCTTGAATCACAATCCTGTTACACCTCGTCTCTCCCAGCTTTAGTATATTCCTCCCTGCCATTGAAACCCTCTAGATTTACATCCAACCCTGTCGTACTATCAACCATCAAAATTTTTAACCAATTTCGTTGCCATTATAAGCTTACATCAGCTTCGGTTCTGGGTCCCATTCACAGTAACCATTTATTCCCCCCCCTCTACACTTGACTCAACCTTTCGACAGTGGGGTTTGAATGGTCTTATGTCCATTAAGGATTTATACACTAACAACATACTTGATAGTTTCGACTACCTACATAAAAAACATGGCCTCCCACATAATAATTTCTTTAAATATCTTCAGGTTCGCCACTTTGTCATGAAACAATTTCCTTCTTTTCCTGATCTCCCTCCTGTCACAGTGTTGGATAAACTCACTCTTACCTTTGCAAATAAAGGACTCTGCTGTATATTCTCGATTGATGCATTTAGATCAAAACCTGAACAAAGTTAAAGCTAGGTGGGAGTATGACCTTGGTATCAATCTGTCTGAGGAATGCTGGACAGAAGCGCTGCAAAAAGTCCACTCCTCATCATCATGTGCTAGATTGGGGCTCATACAATTTAAAGTTTTACACAGGGTTCATTTAAGCAAAGCCAGACTTGCTAACATATATCCAGGGATGGACGCTGGCTGTGACAGGTGCTCGTTCTCTCCAGCCAATCTAGCTCATGCATTCTGGTCTTGCCCTAAACTTGTTAACTACTGGGCAGTGGTTTTTAAAACCATCAGTGAAGTCCTTGGGATGACAGTGAGACCTTGCCCGTTTGTAACTGTATTTGGTGTAGCAAATAAAACCTTGGGTTTAAATACAACCCAGTCTGATATCATTACATTTACATCACTTTTGGCCCGTAGGAAAATCTTGCTGGTCTGGAAATCTAACACTCCTCCATCTGCCGCTGCTTGGCTTTTTTTAAGGTTAGAAAAGATTAAATTCACATTGAGGGGGTCTGTGAAAAAGTTTTATTTGAAATGGGAACCCTTTTTATCATACTTTGAGGGTCTAAAGGAACTACCTGTTGACTGAGGGCACTTGACATTAAGTGGGGATCTGCCTTTATTTTGTTTTGTTACTTTATTATTGTTAAAAAGTGCATTTGATTTTGTGATATATTTGGATTGTGAAAAAATAAGCTGCCAAGGGGCGTTTAGGGATGGTGGGTTAGGATTATTTTGTTTATATTATTATTATTATTATTTATAAAAAACAAAATGGAGGAAAATGTAATGCTATACATCAGATGTACTGTGAATTTTTTTTTCCCTCCAACAAAAAACTATTCATTTAAGAAATGACAAGTAAACGGCAAACTTAGTCATACCCGTGGGAACTCGGTTAAACTCTTGATCATACACTTGGAATCTCGTACACACCCACGAGTCTTTCACTCGGAGTACATCGTGGGTCAGCTCGCACCGTGAGACAGGGCTATAACTCTATGTTAACTATTAAAACTGCCTTTGACTACCTGGAATGTAATACACAATTTTGTATTAAAGTAGTATCAAATAGCTGACACAAATGACAAAAATAGGAAAAGTGTTAAGTTCTATTTGCTCAGGCCAGGAGAGGAGAAGGGAAGTGTTTCAGGCAGCATAATGGCGCAGTCGTAGAGTTGCTGCCTTATAGCTTCAGAGAATCGGCTTTGCTCTTGACTCCAGGTGCTGTTTGAACAGAGTTTGTATGTTCTCCCTGTGACCCCGTGGGTTTTATCCAGGTGCTCCAGTTTCCTCACACATTCCAAAGATGTGCAGTTTTGTAGTTTAATTGGCTTCTGTAAATTATCCCTTGTGTGTAGGATAGAATTAGTGCATGGGTGATCGCACGTCGACACTGACTCGGTGGGATGAAGGGCCTGTTTCCATGCTGCATCTCTAAAGTGAAGTCTCTTACCATTTACTCCTCGTTGTAACATAAATGTACTTCAACTTCGCATTTTCAGATTAAACTATTCAAGTGCCAAAATGTATATAGTTTTTCTTCCCTTCTGTGTTATAGAAACATAGAAAATAGGTGCAGGAGTAGGCCATTCGGCCCTTCGAGCCTGCACCGCTATTCAATATGATCATGGCTGATCATCCAACTCAGTATCCTGTACCCGCCTTCTCCCCATACCCCCGATCCCCTTAGCCACAAGGGCCACATGTAACTCCCTCTTAAATATAGCCAATGAACTGGCCACAACTACCTTCTGTGGCAGAGAATTCTCTCTGTGTGAAAAACGTTTTCCTCATCTCGGTCCTAAAGGAATTCCTCCTTATCCTTAGACTGTGACCCTTTGTTCTGGACCTCCCCAACATCGGGAACAATCTTCCTGCATCTAGCCTATCCAACCCCTTAAGTATTTTTGTAAGTTTTCTATAAGATCCCCCCTCAGTCTGTGTGTGTGTGTGTGTGTGTGTGTGTGTGTGTGTGTGTGTGTGTCCAACATTGTGTGTGTGAGTGTGTGTGTGAGTGTGTGTGTGAGTTACTCCAACATTGTGTGTTTGAGTGTGTGTGTGAGTTACTCCAGCATTTGTTTGTGTGTGTGAGAGAGTTTACTCCAGCATTGTGTGTGTGTGTGAGTCACTCCAGCATTGCGTGTGTGTGTTACCCCCGCATTGTGTGTGTGTGTGAGTCACTCCAGCATTGTGTGTGTGTGTGTGTGTGTGTGTGTGTGTGTGTGTGTGTGTGTGTGTGTGTGTGAGTTACTCCAGCATTGTGTGTGTGTGTGAGTTACCCCAGCATTTGTGTGTGTGTGAATCATGAATTGCCAAGACACTAGGCACTGTAGATACAAATAATGACATACACAAGAAAGGGCAGATGCTAGTTGAAAAAAGTGAACACATGAGGCTGGAGAAATTTGGAAATGTCATCCCGTCACCCATTCCTTCTCTCCAGAGATGCTGCCTGCCCGCTGAGTTAAAAGAGTTCCCACGGTATACTCACGAATCACTTAAGGTAAACGCACAGGCCACCACGTTATAAACGAGTTTAAAATGTTTAAATTTTTAACTTGAACTGTAAATTTGACTCGTGGAAAAAATCAGAGGGTTCGACCCTAGAAATGTGTACCACGGAACGGGTATCCAGGATGGAGCTCCTATTGGAGAGGATCCGCCATCCAGAGCGCCGGCCTCTCCAAGAGCCCGCGCCAGCAGCACCTGCTGGGCTGCCAAGTATTTTCCTCCAGGACGAGGAAAGTATACTGGGTCAGATAGATTCTTATGCCAACTGACAGGGGTCAGCAATAGAGGCTGCCCCACGGGATGAGCTGCAAGCGCCAGAGGTCCCATTCCTGGCGGCCAGGTTTGCCGTCCCTACAGACTCTGGCGAGCCACTTGGAGAGGAGCTGACTGCCAGCATAAATTAATTGGCTTCCCATCAGCTCCAACAGCAGGCTATGGACACTACTGCCAGAAAATATGAGACCCCCGAGAACCATGTCCTGCTGAAGGTACCAACAGATAATCATGCCATTTGGGGCCATATGGGGGCAAGCATCTGAGCGCAGGAGATTAAACTGCAGCAGGTGCTGAAGCTCTTGGCGTCTGGAATAACGGCTTTTGGTAGATCGTGGATGGTGGGCTCCTGACTGAAGTTCAGCAGGATGCCCTAGCTCTTTTGGGTAATGTGCACTTTGAGATTAATTGTCTCAGAAAGAGCGCCATCCGCCCCACCATTAATCCCAGGTTTGCTGCCTTATGCAAGCCTGGCACCGTCCAGCCGCCGAATCTGTTATTTGGAGATGACCTGGCCAAAAGGGTAAAGGAGCTGGACGACGAAGCCAAGACCGTCGGGCTTATCAAGGTTCCAGTAGCCAACAGAACTCTCCGACGGCAATTCCGCGGTTTGCGGAATCCGGGGCTGGGCAAGGACCAAGCTGATCAAGGGGAAACATGTCTTTACGACCCAGGACTAGGCAAAGAGCACCAGTAACCATGGAGGTAGGTGGGTCTGGCTCCTGTCGAAACATAATGCGAGAGAATTGCCTACCAGTTGGAGGGAGGTTGCACAGCTTTCTGGGAGAATGGTGTAAAATAACCTCAAATGTGTTTATACTGCAGAGTATTGAAGCGTTTAAAATTGAAATTAGTCCTACCCTGTGTCCACCCACCCAGCACAAACCAAAACGGGCACTCATCTTTTCACAAATAGAGAATTTGATAATACAAGCTGAAATAGCAAAACTATGCCTCAAGGGAGTAATTGAGAAAACAGTCTATCAGACCCATCAATTTGTGTCTAATGTGTTCCCTAGACCAAAGCAAGATGGTGGGTGTAGAATGATATTGGATTTAACAGGATTTAATCCATTTTTGCAGTATCAACATTTTAAAATGAAAACGTTTGTTACTGCCAAGCATCTGGTTTCCAGGGGTGGTTATATGGCATGTATAGATCTCCAAGATGCATATTATTCAGTGCCTGTTCATAAAGGCTATCTCAGATAGTTGAAATTTAACTGGATGGGACAAGTGTGGCAGTTTCGAGCTCTACCTAATGGGTTAACCTCAGCCCCTCACCTATTTACTAAATTGCTAAAACCAGTACTCGGGTTATTACGATCACAAGGCCATATAATCATGGCCTATTTAGATGATATTCTAATCATTGGAAACACCTTTGACGAAGCTGAATTATCAGTCTCAGCTGTTCAACTTTTGGTGCGGAGGCTAGGTTTCATTGTCCACCTAGTTAAATCAAAATTGGTGCCTGTTAACATAATTGACTATCTGGGTTTCACAGTTGATTCCAATCACATGTCTGTAACTCTGCCCCAGGGCAAGAGAGTAGATTTAATTGAAGGCTGCATCAACCTCTTAAAGGGAAAATCACCTTCAATTAAACAGTTTGCGAGCTTAATTGGTAAATTGGTAGCAGCCTTTCCAGCAGCCCAATATGGACCTTTGCATTATCAGCATTTACAGAGAGCAAATGTACAGGCACTGAGAATATATGCAAACCATTACAACCGGACCATGCATTTACCATCTGAAGCCATCGCAGAGATACAGTGGTGGAATAGAAACATATTAAATTGTTATGGCATAATTTTGACAGAAGCACCATCACTTATTTTGCAGACTGATGTCAGTGCCCTAGGTTGGGGTGCTACTGATACCAGAGCTACTTGTGGAGGCAGATGGGATATGCATGAGGCACAGATTCTCCAATCACGTGGAATTAATTATTTAGAACTGTTAGGAGCATTTTATGGGCTCAAAGCTTATTGTACCACTAAGCATCACTTACATGTTCAGTTGCAGATTGACAGCACTACGGCAGTGGCGCATGTCAATCATATGGGTGGAATCAAGTCAAAATCATGTGATGGATTGGCTAACACTATTTGGCATAATTAACACTGGTGCATAAAAAAGAATTTTTGGATTTCAGCTGTCTACTTGCCAGGCAGACTCAATATGGTGGCAGACACCAGGTCACGCAAATTCAATGACAACACCGAGTGGATGTTGAATCGTTAAGTATTTGGTGAAATTGTCCTTCGGTATGGGATGCCCGATATCAATTTGTTTGCATCCAGACTTAATCACCAGGTACCGAAGTATGTTTCATGGGAACCAGACCCAGGGGCAGTGGCAGTAAATGAATTCTCACTGTACTGGGGTGGAATGTTTTTATATGTTTTCCACCCCTCTGCCTCACCAGCCAGTGCCTGACTAAAATCAAGCAGGACATTGCTTGCTACAGGGGTTCTGGTAGTGCCCGACTGGCCTATACAGCCATGGTTCCCGCTCATCTCAGAAATAACCATGCACCCTATTGTGCTGGTTCCAAAACGTGTAAATTTATTGGTGCACCCTGTCACATGGCCTCCATCCCAGATGTGCTAGAATTCCTCTCCCACTTACACTCCAATGAAGGGCTGAGTTACAGTGCCATCAACAGTGTCAGGAGTGCCCTATCAGCATACTTGTGCCGAGGGTCAGATCTCCAGCCTTTATGTCCCACCCATTAATATCAAGATTCATGAAGGGTGTGTTTAATTCCAATCCTCCTAGGCCTGGGTACTCTCAAATCCATGATGTGAGCATGGTACTCACAGTGCTCCATCAATGGGGAACAGCCACATTATTAGTAAGATTAAACGAGAACTTACCAAGTTTGAAGGTTGATCTGCATTTTACGAGGAGTCGCGGTGAGGGATTTCGTGAAGACCCCGCCAGCACGCATGCGCAGCATCCTTCAAAGCAGCAGTGTGGAATCACAGAAACAAATCATGACTAAAAATAGTAAGATGAAAAACGTAGAACTTCCTGGTTGACCTTATGATAGAGGGTGGGAGCAGTGGGATGATTTGGGTGAGGTACTGTTTCCGAGTTGATTCTCGGCATGATGCGGCGATAAGGTATATGGCTCGTGAAGAGATGCCTGCCCGGATGAGTGGTCTTTTCAGAACCTGCAGGCCAACAGTTTAAGTGACCATGGCAAGGATGACTAACCCCCGTAATGGGGTGAGTAATCAATTTGGGGTGTTTCCCAATCGCCATCCATGGTTGTTTTAAAATTTTAACGACCATCGGGTACCATGGTTGTGTAGGCCAGTCGGGAATAATCAATATACCAGTTGCAGAGTCTAATTTAATTTTCTGCAATACCCGACTGATGAGGAAAAATGGGGGAAAAACGTAGCAAAACCATTTCCCCCAATGGATAGAGAACGCATCCATTGCTATTGCCCCAGGGTCTGGTTCCCACAACACATACGTTGCTATCTGATGGTTCAGCCTGGACGCAAATAGGTCAATATCTGGTGTCCCAAAGTGAGCTATAATATCTCCAAAAATTTGGGGGTTCAACATCCACTCGATGTTGTCATTGAAGACTCGTGACCTGGTGTCCGCCACTCTATTAAGCTTCCCAGGCAAATAGGTCGCAGTAATCCAAATATTCCTTTCAATGCACCAGCGCCAAATTGTATTAGCCAATTCATCACAAGATAGCGACCTGATACCACCCATATGATTGATGTAAGCCACCACTGTTGTGTTATCTATTTGAAGGCGGACATGTAAATTCCGTGAATTAGTACAGTAAGCCCGCAGTCCATGAAATGCCCCCAGCATTTCTATATAGTTTATCCCATGTGACTCCAGGGAGGTAGACTCATGAGAGTTCTATCTGCCACCACAACTGGACATCGTATCAGTTGCTCCCCAGCCTTGTGCACTTGCGTTAGTTTGTAGTACAACATCAGGGTTGCTCACTATGATGGGTCTATGACACTCTCTAATATTGTCAACCAACCATTGTAGCTCATTTCTAGCTTCCGGTGGTAACCAAATTGGCCGAGCAAAGTGCCCAGCGTTTGTTTTTAATGCGGTGATTTTTGATCTTTGTAAATTTCAGTAGTGTAGCGGTCCG
Organism: Okamejei kenojei; assembly: GCA_035221665.1. Taxonomy (NCBI): domain Eukaryota; kingdom Metazoa; phylum Chordata; class Chondrichthyes; order Rajiformes; family Rajidae; genus Okamejei; species Okamejei kenojei. Next base: position 22,180,001 of record CM069141.1, on the reverse strand, counting down.
AATCGTGCAGCTGGGAATGTAGCTACCAATTTGCCTATACCTTTTGCTGTTTGCCGAATGATCGGTACCCTGGTGCAAGCAAGATTGTGGCACTCTTCTATTATAGCAGTAGCTTTATTAGTTGGGATGGTAATCTTCATTGAATTGGTGTCTAGGGTGAACCCCAAATAATCCATAACCCGTACCGGGTGCAGTTTTGATTTGTCTGGATGGATTACAAACCCCAGCTTCTCGAACAGAGCCTTGGTTGCAGCCACTCCTTGAATTGCCAATTGGAGGGTCTGACCCACTATAAGGATATCATCCAAATATGCCATTACTATATAATTTTGTTGTCGGAGAAGAGCCAATATAGGTTTTACCAATTTGGTAAACAGCCTAGGGGCTGTGGTGATTCCATTGGGCAATGCCTTGTACTCCCATAATTGACCCTTCCAGACAAACTTCAGAAATTTCCTGTGAGCCTCAGCGATGGGCACCGTATAGTATGCATCTTTCAAATCGATGCATGCCATAAAGTACCCTGGGTAAAGCATCTGCCTAGCTGTTTCAAAAGTATCCATTTTAAAATGGGTATATTGTACAAAAGTGTTCAACTCAGTTAAGTCTATTATAATCCGACATCCCCCATCTTTTTTTAATTCTGGTGAAGATGTTAGACACAAACTCAACAGGTTCATGCTTGGTTTTGCCAATTACCCCTTTTGCTGCTAGCCGTATAATTTCAGCATGTCCTGCCTCCACCTCTTTTTGAAATAGAGTAAGATTCCTATGAGGCGAATGCTGAGTAGGGGGATTTATACCTCCAATAAATTCTATAACATACCCTTGAACACTTTGTAAAATAAACTCATCTGTGGTGACAGTTTTCCATATGTCCAAGAAAGCCCGCAATCGCCCACCTATTCGTGCAGGAGGGGATGCTACGGCGTGAGAGGCACCAGACCCCCTTACCTCCATGGTTAACGGCGGTTCAGTACGTACGGTGTTTTGGGTGGATGTTGTGGAGGTTGAAGGGGCGGCGGCCGCATTTTCCATGCAGGCCGCTGTTGGCCTTGCCCTGAAAAAGGTCGTGTTTGTTGAGATGGAGGTAGGTAGGATCTTTGTGCCCTGTCCAGCAGCCGTGGTTTCCAAGTTGTATTAGGCTGTTGCCGGTGATATGGGTGAAGTCTGGCCGACGGAGGTTTCATGAGGCCAGCTGTTTTGGCCTCCTCGTCCAGTTCCTTCACCTGTTTGGACAGGTCTCCGAATAACTGATGCGGCAGTGGAGCGGTTGATGGTCGGCACAACCCCGCGAATTTGGGGTTGAGTGTGGGCTTTATGGAGCTCTTACGCAGGCAGTTTATCTCATACTGGGCGTTGCATAGGAGTGCCAGTGCATCTTGCTGTTCACTGGACACATTATCCCCGTCCAGGGTCCTAGCAAACGCCGTTATGCCCGTGGAGAGAACCTTTAAGATACGCTGGAGGCGGACATCCTGCATCCTGGTGGCCGTGCTGAAGTGTCCCCAGATCTGGGCATTAACCAAGGGCACACTGAGGTTGATGCAGTTCTCGGGCGGTTTTATTTTCTCCAAGGTATCATTGAGAACCTGACTCTGAAGTTGGTGCGTAGTCAGGTAATCAATGGTGCCCGCCAATTTGTGGTGCAGAGGTTCACCTGTCTGGGTGGTAGCGGCAAACTTACTCACCACTTCCAGCATATCCTCCTCATGCTCTGGCTCAGCGGTCACTGGCTGTCCCGGGTTGTCTTCAAACACAGCAGCTGGGCAATCACTCACGCTTCTGGCTGGAGACGATGAGATGCTGAATGGGGTCCTCGCACAGCTAGTGGATGCCCGCGAGTCCCGCTCTTCTCGTTCCCGGTCCCGCTGGAGGAGTTGCTCACTAAGAGCTCCAACCGCTCAATGCGACCGTCCCTGCTATCTGCAGCGGACAAGCCAACTTCCCCAAGTCCTGCGAACTCACTGGGGCTTCCACCATCCGACCACACCCCCTTAGGGTGCTGTCTATGGTCCAATGGCAGGTCGTCGTGACCTACAGCCCAAGTAGGATCATACGACTCCCGCACGGACTCTCCGCTAGTCTGTCTTCTCCCAGACTGTGGCGGCCCACCTGTCTCATATGAAGGCAGGTGAGTTGAATCGGCGCTGGCCCCCGGAACCTGGCTCCCCGGAGTCCGTGCAGGCTTACCTCCACACTTGCCCATCTTTTGGCGTGGAGGCGCATGGTCGGCCGCTCCCAGAGCTGAGCTGACCGACCGCCTACTGCTGCTACCTCCGCCCTTGACCGCAGCCTAACGGGGTGTTTTGTCGGCGGTATCTGCTCCTGCAGGCCTACTCGAGACAGCAGTGGTATTGCCAGACTGCACTACGGCAGATCTCCCTGGCAGCGGTACGTTTTGCACATTTGCAGGGCTCCCCTGTCGTGCAGCTGTCCCCCGGCCCAGGGCCCTCGGGTCTTCTGGAGCTCGGGGAGGGGTTCCTTGTGGAAAGTGAGACCCCTTGCCACGTACCTGTTTTCCCCCTCTTTTCTTGGGGGAAGGGGGCTCGAAGTCTGGATCCGTATCCAGCTCCGGAGCGGTAAACCATTCGGGTGAGTCGGCCCCTAAATCAGCGGGAGCACCCGACTTCCGCATTCCTGCCCCCACATGACTCGAAGCTGCCGGTGTTGCTTGCAGCTCCGGGGACAAGGGCCGTTGGCTGGTCGAAGCTCGGCTCCTCGACAGCGTCGCCTTCCTTTTGCCCTTGTCCATCCTGTGGAGTAAAGGTAAGTACTTACCTGCCGGCCTTATGAAGGAGCCCGAGGAGAGAGCGCACTCCCCCCCCCCCCAGCCTGCCGATGCAAATGCGCGTGACGATATGCTGCGCATGCGTGCTGGCAGGGTCTTCACGAAGTCACTCACGTGACTCCGAAGTAAAATGTCAAATTGGTCTCAAATCACCCTCAAATTGGTCATGCTCATGGCGCTTACATCAGCGCAAAGGGTTCAGACTCTCCACAAACTGCATCTGGACAGGATGGTGTCATCACAAAATGACGTTACTTTTTATGTCTATGACTTACTCAAACAGAGCAGGCCAGGGGTGTCAGGATTCAAGCTTGTATTGTCAGCTTATCCCGCAGATTCACGCCTGTGTGTAGTGGAGCATTTGAAGCATTATATTGACATTACGAGGAGTCTCAGAGGGTCCGAGGTAGCACTACTTATAAGCAACAAAAAGCCACATAAGCAAGTGTCATCTCAGACCATCTCACGATGGCTGAAGCAAGTCCTGGGATGTGCAGGAGTTAATACTCAAAACATTAAATCTCACTCCACCAGGGCAGCATCGACGTCAGCGGCGTCCCTCTAGACCACATCCTCGTGGCCACAGGATGGTCAAATGAATCGACTTTTCAGAGATTCTACAACAAGCCGCTTGTTGAATCCGGGGTGTTCGCCCACTCTGTGTTAAAATTTGTTTCATAGCTTTTCCCTGGGAGAGCGGAGTTGCTATTGTATATATTTTTGTTACTTGTGAATTAAAACATGAACATGTTAATCAGTATCATGAATCAATGTTGTTACTAATTCACTCCTCCTGAGTCAACTGCCTGCAGTGTGATACACCTGGATTTGGATCAGCGTGAAATCACAGATCTTTAAAGTCTTCACGGAATCACTCACGTGACTCCGAAGTAAAATAGTAAGATTAAATGAGAACTTACCAGTTTGAAGGTTGATCTTTAGTTTATGAGGAGTTACGATGAGCGATTATGTGCCCACCGCTCCCAACCCTCATATCATCGGCCGCACAGCAGTCGGCTGCCTGCCCCTCTTCCGGGGTTACGTCTGTGCCCGCGTGTCCCTAGAGAGGGAACACGCGGTGTCCACGGGGACTGTGGAGGCTTTCCATGAACGCTGGTCACCGCAGGAGGTCGAATGTATTATTGATAAAAATTATAATATTTTAATTTGAGAACTTTCTTTGTAAAATGCCAATATAGGCATTCTCTGATCGTGTTACTGTTTTGTATTTGTTGGTTTGAATTAAAGCATTTGTAAAAACAAAAAAAAACAAAAAAACCCCTCATACCATGAAGCTCATCTGGTAGTTCTAGAGTTATAACCTTACTATAATACTTCGAGTGTTGTTTTCTGTGATTTCACACCGCTACTTTGAAGATTGATGCGCATGCCGACTGGCGGGGTTCTTCACGTAATCGCTCATCGTAACTCCTCATAAAATAAAGATAAAACTTCAAACTGGTAAGTTCTCATTTAATCTTACTATTCTGGTTAATATGTGAATCTGTAACTGCCAATTTCTTTGCTCTTCCACTTCATTTTGTTATTCATTTTCCAATGAGTTTGTGACCTTTTTATTTGTCCCACTAAAATGCATAACTTCATACTTTACTGCACTCGAACATTGAATCTGTTATTTACAATCCCCATTTCCCAGATTTATTAATGTCACCTTAATATTAACTTTCTCATTATTAACTACATCCTACAATTTGGCATTATCCCAGAATTTTGAAATTGCACCTTTGCCATGCAAGATCAAGTAATTTCTGTAAATGATAAATGATAAATAATTCTGTAAATGATCCCCATGGAACATTGCACCACAAATTGTTCCATTTCCCACCAGCAATATCTCTTTAGTTTCTCTTTATATCCAATTTACTGTCCATTGATGCTAATGCACCTTGGAGTAGCAGGTGTTTTTAGATTTATTTTCACAGATAATTAATTCATAAAAGGAAAATCAAAGGACTTTGGATGCTGTGACTGAAATAAAACCAGAAAATGATGGACACACAGTTTGTTATCGACCTGAAACCTCAACAATTTCCTTTTTCCATTGATCCCACCAGACCTGCTGAGATTCCAACTGTTTCAGTTTTAATTCATGAAAAAATATTTTAAGAAGGCAGTGTGATCAAAAACATTGCCTTAGCAATTATTAACAACCTGAAAAGCCACATTTAACTGGGACTAATGTAGAAGGAGAACTGTAGCAACCAGACTTTATTCCATGCAATGCTTTATGAGGCCATAGCAACCATTTTGGATTATGGAATAAGCATATGGATTTTATTCCACATAATGGTATCAGGCTTAATGACGTAGTCCTCATTTGCAAAGATACATAGGAAAGTTTTTCTCTGCCAGCTGTGACAATGAAGAATGTGGTGAGCTACAGATTAAGATGACCTCTCTGACTGTAGAAGAAGGGTGGGGAGGAAAGGGTTAGTTGGGAGATTGAATCTCAAACTGTTAAGTAGCTGAGACCATCAAGGAAATGGTCAAAGTCTGAAGAATGGATATCAGAGAAAGTAAAACGATGGTATTTGAAAAATTTCATGGAGATATTAGAACTTGGGATTTGGCATTCAATCAAGTACTACTGGAGATAATTTGACATGCCAATGGATTTCTAAATGGCAAGAGCAGTGAAGTGGTGGTTATGGAATAAAAAATCATCATCTAAAATTCTTCAATTTGCCGACTTGTCAGATGATTAATACCACAGACTCCCTGGTAGCGGACCTGATAATCTTAAACCAACACCAAAGCAAGTAACCAACACTCCAGGAAGTCTAATTCTGTATGAAAAGATTGCAAATTGGTATTTTGTGTAAATTATGCCATAAGTGCGCAATACCACTAAACATATCAGGGAAACTCTGAAAATGTATTTCATTTGCATGAAACATCTGGAACAATTTTTCAAAAATGTGCTCTCTGCACTCAAAGAACTTGATCAGGATTCAGAATAAATTGTGAAGAATTCTAAAGATTCTGGGATCCATGGAGAGCTAGTTGACTGGATAGAGAATTGGCTTCATGGAAGGAAGCCGAGGGTGATAGGGAAGGTTGTTTTACAGACTGGAAGCCTGTGACTAGTGGGGTGCCTCAGAGAATGGTGTTGGACCCATTGCTGTTTGTGATTTTTATCAATGATTTAGACGATAATTTACAAGGTATGATTAGTAAATCTGCACGTGATACTAATGTACATGGCATCATTGATAGTGACGATTGGTATCAATAATTACAGCAGGATCTTGATCAGTCGGGCAAGTGGAGGAATGGTTAATAGATTTTTGGAAGTCAATCTAAGGCAAGACCTTTGCAGTGAATAGCTGAGGAGTGTTGTAGAGTGTTGTAGAGCAGAGGGATCTATGATTGGTGCATGGTTATGTAAAAATGGTGTCACAGATAGATAGGGTGATCAAGAAGGCTTTCACTATATTGACCTAAACTCATTCACAGTATTGAGTATAGAAGTTGGGATGTTATATTACAGTTGTACAACACTTTGGTAAGGCCACACTTACAGTATCGGGAGTACACAAAAGGCTGGAGAAACTCAGCGGGTGCAGCAGCATCTAAGGAGCGAAGGAGATAGGCGACGTTTCGGGTCGAGACCCTTCTTCAGACTGGTCAGGGATCAGGGAAACGAGAGATATAGACGGTGATGTGGAGAAATAAAGAACAATGAATGAAAGATATGCAAAAAAGTATAGATGATAAAGGGAACAAGCCATTGTAAGCTATTTGTGGTGTGAAAATGAGAAGCTGGTGCGACTAGGGTGGGGGAGGGAGATAGAGAGAGAGGGAATGCCAGGGCCCGAGGGCTGAGGGAGAGGTGGGAAGGGGAGGAGACAGCAAGGGTTAACAGAATTGAGAAAATTCAATGTTCAAGCCCAAAGGATGCAGACTCCCCAAGCGGAGTATGAGGTGCTGTTCCTCCAACTTGCGGTGTTGCTCACTCTGGCCGTGGAGGAGGCCAGGACCGAGAGGTCGGATACGGAATGGGAGGGGGAGTTGAAGTGCTGAGCCACCGGGAGGTCGGGTTGGTTAATGCGGACCGAGCGTAGGTGTTCGGCGAAACGATCGCCAAGCCTCTGCTTGGTCTCACCGATATAGATCATCTGGCATCTGGAGCAGCGGATGCAGTAGATGAGGTTAGAGGAGGTGCAGGTGAACCTCTGTCGGACCTGGAAGGACTGCTTGGGTCCCTGAAAGGAGTGGAGGGGGGAGGTGAAGGGACAAGTGTAGCATTTCTTGCTGTTGCAAGGGAAAGTGCCCAGGGAAGGGGTAGAGCGGGAGGGAAGGGAAGAATTGACAAGGGAGTTGCGGAGGGAGCGGTCTTTGCGGGAGGCAGACGGGGGGGGAGATGGGAAGATGTGGCGAGTGGAGGGGTCACGTTGGAGGTGGCGAAACTGGCAGAGGACTATGTGTTGTATTTGCCGGCTGGTGGGGTGAAAGGTGAGGACCAGGGGGACTCTGCCCTGTTTGCGAATGGGGGAATGGGGAGAGAGGGCAGTGTTGCGGGGTATGGAGGAGACCCTGGTGCGAGCCTCATCTATAGTGGGGGAGGGGAATCCCCATTCTCTGAAGAATGAGGCCATTTGTGATGACCTGGTGTGGAACACCTCATCTTCATATAACGGGGATTCCCCTCCCCCAGCATCTCCGATTCTCCAGCATCTGCAGTTCCTTCTTTAACACTTAGAGTATTGGGTTCAGTTTTACTCACCCTGATACAGGAATGATCTTGTTAAACTGGATGAAATGCAGAGAAGATTTACAAGGACATTGCCAGGACTTGAAGGCCTGAGCAATAGGTAGAGATTGATCAGGCTTGGAATTTATTCCTTGAAGCGCAGGAGGTTGAGGGTGATCTTATAGAGGTATATACGATCATGAGGGAAATAGACTGGGTAAATGCACAAAGTTATTTACCAAGAATAGGAATCAAGAACCAGAGGACATAGGTTCAAGGTGACATGGGTGGTGGGTATATGGAACGAACTTACAGAGGAGATAGTTAAGCAGGAACTATATCATTGAAAATACATTTGGACAGGTAGATGGATATGAAAGTTTGAGAGGGATGTGGGCCAAACAGATGGAATTAGCATAAATGGGACATTGTGGTCAGCATGGGCAAATTGGGCCAAAGGGCCTGTTTCTATGCTGCATGACTCTGTGATTCCACAAAACGCCTGACCCAAAATGTCATCTTGTCCATTTCCCTCCAGAAATCCTGCCAGGTCTGCTTTGAGTTCATCCAACGGTTTGTTTTCTGTGCAAGATTCCACCATCTGCAGTCCCTTGTATCTTCAGAATAAATCCCCTTGATTTGCATTGCATCAACATCGGTTTCATCTTCAGGACAAGGTTTATAAATTAAAATACCTTACATCAAAAAACTATGTTTATATTCCATATTTGTATTACACACCCATGTACATTTACATATTACAATGTTTCCATTTTTGTTAAAGTGCAATATTCTAAAATGTTCTCAGTGTACCTATCTTGCACAGACTTATTAAAAAATGAATAATTTCCTTGTTCTTACTGATGGAAAACATATAATCTAAAAGTTGATGAATAAAGCCTTTAGAAAAGAATAATAGGAAAGAATATGGGAAGACAGCCACCAATAATAGTCATTTCCAACTGGAGCTCACAATAACAAATGTGAAAGGTCAAATGGTGTCGTTCTGTGCCACAATTTCTATGATCCAAAGACTCTAGATTATAGCTGGCAATAATTTTCTGACAGAGAACGAAACTGGGGATTTAGTTTGCCAGCACCCGGTGACAGCCTGAGAGCTGATAATCTTGAAGCCACATCAAATAAAAACCCGCCTATGGCTTCGAGAAATTAAGATGGTGAAAAGTGGCAGAACACCAACAATCCAGGGGCTGTCCACTAGATGGCAGCCAGCTGGAATGTGTGGCTGCCACAAGCATTTCTTTGTGGGTAGGAAGAAATTGCAGATGCTGGTTTACACCGAAGATAGGCACAAAATGTTGGACTAAATCAGCAGGTCAGGCAGCTACTTTGGAGAGAAGATCGGCATCTCTGATGACGTTTCGGGTCGAGACCCTTCTTCAGTCTGAAGAAGAGTCTTGACCTGGAACAAACATTTCCTTGGTAGCTAAAAGTCAGGAAGAGAAGAACTAAATAACTCCTGGAGAATCTCTGAGGAAAACTGCTGCTTGTGGAAAGTTGAAAAACTCATCTCTCCGCGAGTCCTAATTTTTCCCTGCACTATTATCCGATGAGAATGGAGCTTGAGTGGTGTGAGCAAATTGGGATTAACAATTTAAAATTGCTGCTATTTCCCAGTGATGTTATTAGGATCTGAAATGGATATGACATATAAAATCTACTGACCTTGGGCATGTGTCCTTGCTGCATTCTCTACATGCAGAGCGGAGTACATTGTACAGTCACCACCCAGTGGCTCCAGAGCAAGTGAGTAACCAAAGCAACAATGATAGCTCATCCACTGACTTTATCCCAAGTGCTTAGGTTTATTTTAAAATCACTTGTAGTCTGTCCTCAACAGGCAGCATAACATGACATGAACAAAACAGAAATCACTCTTCTACTCTCTCAGCCAATTATTTCCGTTCAAACGATTTAACGACTTTTATTTGCAAAATGCAACTGCTTTTTTGAGAGACTACTTCCATTATTTTGAAAGATAAATTCTGATTAATGTGACTGCTAATATTTATCTAGTTAGATAATTTGATTAAATCTGCAAGCAAGTATTGCACAGTGGTAAATAGTAAGTGCTTCTAACGTACAGTTCTGCTGATCCAGGTTCATCTCTGAACTTGATTGACATCCACTTGTAACTGCACGAGTTTCCACTGGATGCTGTTTTCCTCTGATACCCCAAATGCATGCTGGGTGGTAGATTGTTAGAGTGGCAAGGTGGCGCAGTGGTAGAATTGCTGCCTTAAGGGCCTGTCCCACTTATGCAACTTTTTAGGCGAGTGCAGGAGACTCTGCGCTCATCACATGGTCGCCACATGTTCGCTGGTGGTCTCTGGTGTGTCTCATTCATGGTCGCGAGGAGTTCCCGCTTTCTGGGAACTAGTTGCGGCCTCAGTATAGTCGGCACAAATTTTTCAACTTGTTGAAAAATTTTCTGCGACCAAAAATTGGTCGTCATGGAGAAAATCGATACTTTTGTAGTCGTAGGTGCAGTTGTAGTGAGGTAGCCATGTAGTTATAGGTAGTCAAGCTAGTTGTAGGTAGTTTCAGTTAATCGCCTTTGTTGACCGGGCATTTTAATTGGCTCATTGGGGGAACAAAAACGTAAGCATGAGTTTTCAGAACCAAGGAGAACAAAGGAGTTAAATGTCCGCCAAACTTCACAGCTGTGTATCTCTGGCATATTAAAAGTTGTCTGGCTTCTTAAAAGTGTCTCCACTCCTTTTTGAGGTTTGAGGTTAATTGGTTTGGTATAAATGTTAAAATTATCCCTAGTGTAGGACAGTGTTAATGAGCAGGTCAGTGCGGACTTGGTGGACCGAAGGGCCTGTTTTCGCGCTGTATCTCTAAAGTAAAAAAACGTTTAAAATTCTCATTGGTTACTGAGTGCGTGGCAGAAGAATCTGAAGAAGTTGATGGGTATGTGAGAATGAATAGATGCCAGGGAGGTAAGTCAGGGAATGAGACTGTTGGGATTAACCAGAGAGCTGGCATAGAATGATGGGCCGAGAGCCTTTCAGCAATGTGTTGTGAACAATGATATAATTCGGTCATTCAAGTCATTCAGCGGTCGAGTTGCTGCCCTCGGGTGCTGCCCTCGACTGCTGTCTGTACAGAATTTGTGCGTTTTCCCTGTGACTACCATACACAGATAAAAGACTACCATACACAGGACCCATACACAGTTAAAACATTTCATCCATCGAACGTGTCCAATGACAGGCCGCTCGATTTGTTACTAACACCTACGAGAGAGAAGCGAGTGTCACCAAACTTCTGAATTCTCTGTGGTGGAACCCTCTCCAAGACAGACGTGAAGCTCACCGTTTGACCTGTTTTTACAAAATGTTAAATGGTCAGCTAGACATAGATCACAAGACCTACACCAACCCCAAACCAATTAGGAGCAGACGAGGGCATTCGATCCAATTTGTGGTCCCAGCCACAAAGACAGATGTGTACAGCAATTTGTTCTTCCCACGCACTATTAAAGCATGGAATAATCTCCACCAAACCACGGTTGCCCAGCCAGATGCAACTAAATTTAAAGTGGCACTTTCTTCCCAATAACACTCTCTGGCTAAACCCCTCCCTTCACCACCTCCAGTTTAAATTCCAGTTGGAATATTTTGGAGGACCAAGTAACCAAGTAATCAAGAACCAATACTACATGGGTTTTCACTGGGATCTACGGTTTCCTCCTGCATCCCAAAGATCTGCAGGTTTTTTGGTTAATTATCTTCCGTAAATTATCCGTAGAGATTAGGAGAGAATTAGTGTAGAATTAGGAGAGATCACTGGTCAGCGCAGACTCGCTGGGCCTAAGGACCCGTTTCCACACTGTATCTCGAAAGTAAAGTCTCTTACCATTTACTCCTCATTGTAACATAAATGTACTTCAATTTCTCATTTTCCGATGAAACTATTCAAATGGCAAAAATGTATATCGTTTTTCTTCCCTTCTGTGTTATAAACACATTTTGGGAAAAGCTGATATTTCCCAGTGTATCAAACTCAGCAGTATTATTTAGTTTCAAAATATAAACATTATAATGTTTTCATCAAGGCAAGGATCTTTTGCAGACCACACTGGAGTCTGATAGCTATGAAGGGAAGTACCAAAAGAAGCAGAGATTCCTGCTCCAACACAACTCAAATATCAAATTCAACAACATACTACTTTATTGGTGATCTTTTATTAAAGATAAATTGCGTCCAAAACCATCAAAAGAGAAAGGCTATTCTAGGAAAGGCTATTCCATTATTTACTCAGCAATATCAGCATAAAGCACAACAGTTTTTCAACTTCCCTCACCAGTCATCACATCAGTCATCTGATGACTTGAATGGAACAAAATCAGGAATGTTGTAAAATGAGCTGAAAACTAGCTAGCATCAGTCATATGCCACAGTACAAAGTCAAGGTCAAGGGTGTTATTCGGCATTAGCACCAGATTTGAAGTAGAATAATGAAATACCTATTAGCTGCAATATTACAGACACATTGGACACAACAACAACACTAATACCACGAATTAGCATTTACTTGAAGTAAACCAGACCACGGTAGGACCACCCAGAGAGTTGTGAAATTGTGGAAATCCCTGCCACAAAGGGCAATGGAGGCCAAATTACTGGATGGATTTGAGAGAGAGTTAGATGTAAAGCTCTCTCTAGGGGCTGGTGGAATCAAGGGATATGGGGAGAAGGCAGGCACGGGGGTATTGATTGGAGACGATCAGCCATGGTCACAAAGAATGGCGGTGCTGGCTCGAAGGGGCCGAATGGCCTCCTCCTGCACCTATTTTCTATGGTTCTATGTTTCTATGGCAAGAATACAATGTAAGTTGTGTAAATATTAGAAAGTCGGTAGTCAGTGCTGAGGTGGTTAATATTGTACAGAGTGGTTCAAGATCCTGATGATTAATGGGATGAAGCTGTCGTAGAACTGGATGTAACAATTCTCAAGCTCTAGCATCTTCATCTTGACAGTAGCAGCAAGAAGAAAGCATGGTCAGGGTGATGGGGTTCTTTGATGATATTAGCTGTTTTCTCGAGCTAGTGCTTTCTCTAAAGTAAGAAGTATCCCAAGGTGTACTTGGGATACAATGGGTATTTTTGGTCTATGTATCTCTTAAACAGGTTTGCCACATATTTGATAAAATCTATCCAAATGGTTTTCATTATTTCCTCCTTTTCTGTGAACACCACGATATGTATGATTTAAACAAGCAATCTTCAGGGGAAGCTTTTTAATTTCCATTTCTGATCTTCGTTCGATCTTCAGTGTTTGGCACGTCTTTAGGTTTCACTTTCTTCTTCCAGCTATGTCTGTCAAAGTTTCATCGTAAAGATCCAAACAATGTGGGAATTCATCAAATAAGAGTTTTGAGGATAAACCTGAACATTTTCGAACATCTATACATTATACTACAATTCTGTCAAAACAAGCACAATTGCGGAGGAATTCAAGTAGAACAGGAATAAATGGGGTTTTCTAATACTAAAATCGCTAGGAGGAAATTGTCAATATATTCTAACCAGGCCACATTACGGTCGATTAATGTTTAGATCTCTAAATACTGGTTTAAATATTTTGCATGAAGAAAGTTTAATTATCTTGAACAACCTTATAATTTAATTAGGTTTTAGCTGTCAGCTTTCAGAGATAATTTTAAAGCATAATCAATCATACTTACTTTTTTTTTAAATTTCACATTAGATTAACCTTAGATTAACGCATTAGATTAACACAGTAAATCATATAAGACTTCTGCAGTTTTCTTACGGAACAGTAATAAAGTCTAGATTCTACATAAAATACCAGATTATAAAAGAAAAAAAAATTCACTGTATCGTGGCACACATGACAATAATAGACCAATACCTATACATCTCCTGTGGCATCTGCAAGATTTATTTCCAGGTGGCTACACTTCCAATGTATTTCATTGATTTTAAAGGACTGGCATGGTGAGATGATAAAAGATGTTATTCTTTCTGTCACCTCATAGTATTTGTCAAATTTCTGAAAAGGTACGGCTTTATTTGTAAGACACACTAAACCCCTGGTGTTCATTTTGATGTAGAAAGCAATTGTTTCACTTGTTTGTACATTTGGGTGGGAGGCACTGCAATTTTCATGCTGCTGCCGATTTGTTTAAAGCAAGTCCAGCTGTCAGTCTACTGCAAATTATTCACTGACACTTCAATTAATACGGGGCAAGAAATTCCGACCATCCTACTTGCTAAATGTGGGCGGCAAGGCAGCACAGTGATAGAGATGCTGCCTTACAGCGCTTAGAGTGCAGTGACACGGGTTCAATTTTAGTTACGGGTGCTTGTCTGTACGTAGTTTGTATGTTCTCCCCAAGATCTTCGTGGGTTTTCTCTGAGAACTTTGGTTTACTCCCACACTCCAAAAATGTACAAGTTTGGAGGCTAATTGCTTTGGCATCTCTATACCAATAAAAGGCACATCTTGGATGTGTGTGTGTGTGTGTGTATGTATGTGTTTTTGTATTTTCAGCAAAACGCAACGCGGTAACGTTTACATTTTTACATATTCTGACACATTTTTCCCCTCCACACAGTGATCAGGTTCACTTAAAGTTCGATCCTATATTTCACGTTATTGGTGAATTAAATTTTTTTTAAAAGACAAAACGGCATTTTTAACCACCTTTCACACATAGATTCTTCAACCAGCTTTGACTGATGACATCACAATGAGATGGGCGGGCATCATGGCTCGGGTCGCCGCCCGTTTCACACACGCCCGACCTCAGCCTCACTTGGGTCCTCGGGTCCACATCCACCAGCAGCCTCGCTCGGTTCCTTGGGTCCACGCCCGCCCGCAGCCTCGCCCAGGTCCTCGGGTCCACGCCCACCCAAGGCCTGCCTCCCTCCCTCCCACAGCGCGGTGCTCTCTCCTCACTGCCCCTCCATCCCTCCCTCCCACACACTTCCTAATACAGATCAAATCTGATTTGAAAGTAATACAGCCAACTCTCAACACCATGGTAAAGGCATTCAATACCACTTACAGACCAGCTAAAGTTATTCAAGTTCATTCTCCATTCACATTCCTGACAACAGCTCAGAAACCAGAGATTTCAATGCACATAGTTCTGAAATTTGCTCTGCGCAAGAAAAGGACCAAAATTGCTAAGCCATAAAGTTATCCCTTCCCCCCCATACCCCCCCCCATCCAAACTCCCCCCTCCCCCCCCACCACCACCCCGCCCACACACCCCCACACCCTACCCCCCCACATACCCCACCCCCCCACACACCTCTGCTCCCCACAACCCCTGTGTTGCGTAAGGGGAACAGGTTGCGATGGGGGAATGGGTAAGTGCAGGAATATTGCGTTGGGGGAGCAGACCCAATAGGTCTAGTAAATGTTTGTCTAGTAAGTGTTAAAATTGGCCTAGTGTAGGATAGTTAACATGCATGGATCGTTGGTCGGTGTGGACCTGGTGGACCGAATGGCCTGTTTTTGCACTGTTTCTTTAATCTAAACTAAACTAAATTGTTTGCAGTCCTGATGCAGGATATCACTGGGAAGAGGAAGTACTCTTTCCTGGGATGGCACGACTTCCATATGAAGAAAGACTGGATAGACTCGGCTTGTACTCGCTGGAATTTAGAAGATTGAGGGGTGATCTCATAGAGACTTACAAAATTCTTAAGGGATTGGACAGGCTAGATGCAGGAAGATTGTTCCCGATGTTGGGGATGCCCAGGACAAGGGGTCACAGTTTAAGGATAAGGGGGAAGTCTTTTAGGACCGAGATGAGAAAATCGTTTTTCACACAGAGAGTGGTGATGGAATTCTCTGCCACAGAAGGTAGTTGAGGCCTGTTCGTTGGCCATATTTAAGAGGGAGTTGGATGTGGCCCTTGTGGCTGAAGGGATCAGAGGGTATGGAGAGAAGGCAGGTACAGGATATTGAGTTGGATGATCAGCCATGATCATATTGAATGGCGGTGCCGGCTCGAAGGGCCGAATGGCCTGCTCCTGCACCTAATTTCTATGTTTTCTATGTTTTTTTCCTAAAGCAGAATCTGAAAGATCTCCAGAAAATGGCAACAAATCCTTTCACAAATTAATAGTTTTCTCACTTACTATTTAAATTATTTACATTAGCAGAATTAGCAAACCAGCCCACTACTTCAAGGTTTTCCCATCCACAATCCTGTGTCTGCAAAATTGCAATTTGTTTCTTTTTGCTCCCACCAATGTAAATAAAACAACTTTCCAGTGTATGTGAAGTGTATACTTTCCTGAAATTGGCAGATGATGGGCTATTTCAGAAGCTGCTCACATATCTCCACCTGCCTCGTTCTCCTGATTACTGTTGGCAGTGTAAGATGGATGGTGTAACTCGTTGGTCTACTGCTTAAAGGGAGTTATTGCTGCAGTGTTTAAAATTCTTCAGGCATTTAAAGATGGAGAACTCCTTTTGAGGAGCAAAAGTGTGTAGTTCAAGATATGAGGTTTCAACAACCTAAAGGGTGAAGCTCCTATCAAGACTGTGTGTTATATACATTGAGGTCACACTGAATTTGTGAGTCACAGAGAAATACATAATGTTCAAAAAGCAAATGTAATTAAGAACTGTCATTTAAATCATCTTCTCGCACTATGTACCTATTTCTCAGAAACAAACAGTAGCACTCCTTTCAAGTGCATCTTAGCATGGGTTTGTTGTTCATTTGTGATTCTAAGTTTACGTTCTAAGTTTATGGTTCTTCTGAGACTATTGAGATTTTTCTGAAGAGATTATGAGTTATGGATTCAGTTTGCATCCACCTTATAACAGTAGAACCTGCTGAAGTATTTGAACATTATCCAATGTTCACATTATCAGCAATAAATACAATTCTGATGGAACTCCAAGGCCACATGAATATAAATAGCATAAACAATGAGTTTCTAAATGCTACTTGATGTTCCACATTAATGTTTAGGTTAAGGTTAATTATCAGTGAATCCACTCATGAAGTCAGAGGATTTATTTAAATTTTCAAATGTTTTCATACTGCCAAAACCAATATTACTTTGATATTTAAAGTAGTTATTGGGATCAACAATAATTTAATGAGTAGTGCCAAAAACAATACATTGATCTTTTACTTCTGAGCTTTCGCTTCTTAAAAGAAATGTGGATAAAATCAAGGCTGTAAAACTCTTCGATTAATTCTACAGAGAACCTCACCCAATATTTGTCTAATTTAGATGAGCAGTGGAATACCTTAGCTGCTTTCTAATGAGATTAAAGCTTGGAAGTGATGAAAGCGCACTGATGCGAAGGCAACCCGAAGAGTTAATAATGGCATGGATTATACTGTATATTAGTGCTTAGATATATTAGTACTTTGATATGTTGCCTAAATAATTGCTATATTTTTAATGTTACAGAATTCAAGAAAAAATACAGCTCAAAAATATCAAATACAATTTCATGCAAAACACTGCATCCATTTCCACTCAATGTATTTAACCTCTCATTTCAAAATTCAAAACAGCATTATGCTACACAGTGGCACAGCAAGTATTGCAGCTGCCCCTTACATCTCCAGTAGTCTAGGTTCACTCTCAGTGCAGTCTGTGTGGAGTTTGCATGATCTCCATGTGTTCACATGTTTAATTTAGTTTAGTTTAGTTTAGTTTGGAGATGCAGCATGGAAATAGGCCCTTTGGACCACTGAGTTTGCACCAACCAGCAATCCCCGCATACTAACACTATTCTACACACACTAGGGACAATTTACATTTATACCAAGCCAATTAACCTACAAGCCTGTACGTCTTTGGAATGTGGGACCTAAAATATTGGAGAAAATCCACGCGGTCACGGGGCGAGCGTACAAACTCATTACTTAGTCAGGACCAAACCCGGGTCACCGGCGCTGTAAGCGCTGTAAAGCAGCAACTCTACCGCTGCACCACCCTGCCGCCCTGTGTGGATGTTTGCATGTTTTCCCTGAGACTGCATGTGTTTCCCTTAGGTGCTCCAGTTACTTTCCAAATCCCAGCATTGCGCTGGTTGGCAGGTTAAATGGCTGTTAATTGCCCTTTCTGCAGGCAGGTGATGGGGTAATTGGGAGGGAGAGGGGGCAGTGTTAATAAGCATGCAGGAGAGAATAAGTAATGTGAAAATAATGGGAAAATTAAATCAATAGGATTGCTTTGATAGTGAGCATCGACTCAATGTGTTGAACGAATTCCTATGCCATGAGAAAAAATGAATAATATAAAATACGATATATAATTCAATATGACAGTTACTGTGAACATTAATAATCTATTCCACAATCTTTATACAGAAATTATCCATTCTTCTCAGGCAGCCCCTTGGGGTTGAAGATATGCCAATTCACTTTGACACCCTCATAATTGCTCGCATTTAAGATTAGAATAAAAACCTTGGACCTTTTCTTGCAACACTTAAATTTAATGTAAAATCCTAAAATATTATAATTGGTGTCCCTGTACTACGAGGTTATTAATTAATCGTATCTCTTTGCATAATAACGTGTTTAGTATAACCCATACTGTGGTTCGCTTCAGACATGCTGTTCTTGAAGTCAATTCTGAAAACAATCTATGAACTTCTCATGTAGACTATCTTTACCAATGCGATTTTACTGATCTACACGTTGATTAAAATTCTTTGTGATTACCACCATACCTTTATAGTTTAGCTTAGATTAGTTTAGAGGTACAGAGCGGAAACAGGCCCTTTGGCCCACCGGGTCCGTGCTGACTAGCGATCCTCATACACGAACACTATCCTAAACACATGAGGGGGACAAATTACAATTTTTACCAAGTCAATTAGCCTGCAAACCTGCTTGTTTTTGGAGTGTGGGAGGAATCCGGAGCTCCTGGAGCAAACCCATGCAGATCATGGCAAGAACATATAAACTCTGTCAAGACAGCACCCATAGTCAGGATCCAACCTGGTTCTCTGGCGCTTTAAGGCAGGAACTCTACCGCTGTGCCACCGTGCCGCCCATATTCCAATTGTTTTTTCCTTTTGTACTCTGTTCTGCCATGTGATAATAGGGCTCCTCATATTGAGTCTGCAGAATTGTTTTTTTTTACTTGTTCTTATAGGTTTGATATATACATATACCATGACTGGATCCTTATCCTCTCAAGGCTAAAACAGATATCCTAAATCCTGGAACTGTCCATCTGCACGCATGCTCTATGCCCAGAGAACAGTGTCTATTCTCCACTGTGACTCAAGTGTGGCACAGTGGCACAGCTGGTTGTTGGGGTTTGCATCTTCTCCTTGTGAATGCGTGGGTTTCCTTTCGGTGCTCTGGTTTCCTCCCACATCCCAAAGACATGCAGGTTTGATGGTTAATTAGCTTCTGTAAATTGCCCCAGTGTGTAGTGAATGGATGCGAAAGTGGGAAAACAGGAAACTAGTGTGAATAGACGATCGATAATTGCATGGACTCAGTGTGCCCTACTGATATCACATTATTGTGTTATCGTGCAATTAAATGGTGTCCTGCACCAGGGTTTCATGATCAGTCAGATCATCCATCCTCTAGTGCCCACTATCACCCAAAAAGGTTAGACAAAATTAAGCCCATTGCACAATTGTGGTAGCTGAGGCGCCTGTTCTCCAGGTCCCTTCATCCACCTCTCTAAATCTTCTATTCCCCTCGCCCTGACCACTGATGAAATAAAACAACCTTACTTTTTGAAGTGTGACCACGTCCAGACCATGTGTTCCCACACTGATGCACTGACCCTAATCTAAAGCTTGGCCTCCTTGAGCCACAACCACTTAGTGCATTCCAGTTTGTCCTGTATTATACTGGCACTATGAGCTCCCACATACAGCACTCATGATATATATCATCTGTCCTGCCAACCTTAGTGTATTAACTATTTGTTTTTCACAGAGGATATAGGTTTGAGGTGAAGGGGAAATGATTTTATAGGAATCTGAGGGGTAACCTTTTCACAGTGTGGTGGATGTATAGAACAAGTTGCCAGAGGAGGTAGTTGAGTCAGGGACTAGCCCAACATTTAAGAAGCAGTTAGACAGGTGCATGGATAGTACAGGTTTGAGGGATATGGACCAAATGCTGGGAGGTGGGACTGGTGTAACTGAGACATGTTGGCTGGTGTGGGCAAGTTGTACCGAAGGGCCTGTTAACACACTGTATCACTCGATGACTCTATGACTCTAGTTATTTTTCTTTGTATACAGTGGCTTGCAAAACTATTCATACCCCTTGAACTTTTCCACATTTTGTCACGTTACAACCACAAACGTAAATGTATTTTATTGGGATTTTATGTGATAGACCAACACAAAGTGGTGCATAATTGTGAAGTGGAAGGAAAATGATACATGGGTTTCAAATTTTTTTACAAAAAAAAAAACTGAAAAGTGTGTCATGCAAAAGTATTCAGCCCCCTTTACTCTGATACCCCTAAATAAAATCCAGTGCAACAAATAGAGTCCATTTGTGTGTAATCTAATCTCAGTATAAATACATATAACCATATAACCATATAACAATTACAGCACGGAAACAGGCCCTCTCGGCCCTTCCAGTCCGTTCCGCCCATTTGTTTTCCCCTAGTCCCATCTACCTGCACTCAGACCATACCCCTCCATTCCCTTCACGTCCATATACCTATCCACTTTACTTTAAATGTTAAAATCGATCCTGCCTCCACCACTTCTGCTGGAAGCTCATTCCACACAGCCACCACCCTCTGAGTAAAGAAGTTCCCCCTCACGTTACCCCTAAACTTTTGTCCCTTAATTCTCATGTCATGCCCTCTTGTTTGAATCTTCCCTACCCTCAATGGGAAAAACGTATCCACGTCAACTCTGTCTATCCCTTTCATCATTTTAAAGACCTCAATCAAGTCCCCCCTTAACCTTCTGCGCTCCAAAGAATAAAGACCTAACTTGTTCAACCTTTCTCTGTAACATAGTTGCTGGAACCCTGGCAACATTCTAGTAAATCTCCTCTGTACTCTCTCTATTTTGTTGACATCCTTCCTATAACTAGGCGACCAAAATTGTACACCATACTCCAGAATTGGTCTTACCAATGCCTTGTACAATTTTAACATTACTTCCCTACTCCTATATTCAATGCTCTGATTTATAAAGGCCAGCACACCAAAGGCTTTCTTTACCACCCTATCTACATGCAATTCCACCTGTTCTGCTATACAGCTGTTCTGTGAAGGCCTCAGAGGTTTGTTAGAGAACATTAGTGAACAAACAATGTTCCTTGGGCATCACGAAGCCCAAGGAACACAGCAGACAGGTCAGGGATAAAGTTGTGGAGAAGTTTAAAGCAGGGTTAGGTTATAAAAAAATATCCCAAGCTTTGAACATCTCACGGAGCGCTGTTCAATCCATCATCCGAAAATGGAAAGAGTATGGCACAACTCCAAAGAGTATAGCAAACCTACCAAGACATGGCCGTCCACCTAAACTGACAGGCCGGGCAAGGAGAGCATTGATCAGAGAAGCAGCCAAGAGGCCCATGTTAACTCTGGAGGAGCTGCAGGGATCCACAGCTCAGGTGGGAGAATCTGTCCACACGTCAACTATTAGTTGTGCACTCCACAAATCAGGCCTTTATGGAAGAGTGGCAAGAAGAAAGCCATTGTTGAAACAAAGCCATAAGAAGTCCCGTTTGCAGTTTGCCACAAACCATGTGGGGAACACAGCAAACATGTGGAGGAAGGTGCTCTGGTCTGATGAGACCAAAATGGAAGTTTTTGGCCTAAATGCAAAACGCTATGTATGACGGAAAACTAACACTCCACATCACCCTGCACACACCATCCCCACTGTGAAACATGGTGGTGGCAGCATCATGCTGTGGGGATGCTTTTCTTCAGCAGGGACAGGGAAGCTGGTCAGAGTTGATGGGAAGATGGATGGAGCCAAATACAGGGTAATTTTGGAAGAAAACCTGTTAGAGTCTGCAAAAGACTTG
The DNA here is from genome assembly GCA_035221665.1 of Okamejei kenojei. Lineage (NCBI taxonomy): Eukaryota > Metazoa > Chordata > Chondrichthyes > Rajiformes > Rajidae > Okamejei > Okamejei kenojei. The sequence goes on along the minus strand of CM069141.1, from coordinate 22,158,472 downwards.
AGACTGGGGCAGAGGTTCACCTTCCAGCAGGACAACAACCCTAAACATACAGCCAGAGCTACAATGAAATGGTTTAGATCAAAGCATATTCATTTGTTAGAATGGCCCAGTCAAAGTCCAGACCTAAATCCAATTGAGAATCTCTGGCAAGACTTGAAAATTGCTGTTCACAGACGCTCTCCATCCAATCTGACTGAGCTTGAGCTATTTTGCACAGAAGAATGGGCAAAAATCTCAGTCTCTAGATGTGCAAAGCTGGTAGAGACATACCCCAAAAACTTGCAGCTGTAATTGCAGCGAAAGGTGGTTCTACAAAGTATTGACTCAGGGGGGCTGAATACTTTTGCACGCCACACTTTTCAGTTTTTTATTTGTAATAAAATTTGGAAACCATGTATCATTTTTCTTCCACTTCACAATTATGCACCACTTTGCGTTGGTCTATCACACAAAATCCCAATAAAATACATTTACCTTTGTGGTTGTAGCGTGACAAAATGTGGAAAAGTTCAAGGGGTATGAATACTTTTGCAAGCCACTGCATATTTTTTGTTTCAACTTGCAAGAAAATGGCTCAAGGGAGATAAGTTGTTCTGGATTTTGGTTTGCAATGGACACACAGGGTTAAATTGATATTTGTTTTGTAAAACAAAATGTTGTGCTTATTCTACAAGCCCACCATCCATCTTTCTGAAGGTACTATGATCATTAAGTGTGGTAAATCATTGAACTGCTGTACTCCATAAAGTGAACATGCTGAGCAATTGTTAGTTCAAATTTATTAAACCAGCCACAATGTGAAGTAGTCTTTAAACTCCTCCACATCCTTGTGTCATTTTAAACAGCAAAATTAAATACAACACAAAACCTAAATGTATTCCACATGAAAACAAATAGCAACTGAAAATACCTTTCACAAACCTTGGTAATAATGGAAATGGAAGCATGAGAAACTGAATTAAGTTAACATTGAAATAATAAAATCTAAGACCTTCACCACAAGGCCACAGCGCATCTCTTCGACTGGTCCAGTTTGGGAACCCAGGCAACATTGCAAAGATATTGCAGGCTTGAACCAAAATATCTGAGGATCAATGAAATTTGCCCTTCAGGCCACAATCACACACTGGTCGGGGCTCGTGTTGTCGACCACTCCGTGGTGGGCCCTGTCAAGTGACCTTAGTCAGGCGAACGACAACAAACAGAGACAGCAGCAGCGCCGCAGCTTGGCGCCGACCCGGAGCATGCGTCCTATTTGGGGCGGGCACCTGCGGATGTCGAACCAGATGGCATTACTCTGCTGCAGGCTTCTGCTGCCTCAAACGCAAGAAGAAGACACAACTGGTCAAACTGCCTGTGAAAGTTATCCGTCTCAATGCAACTCACTCGATGCAAAAGAGGAATATCGATTTCATCTAAGAATATTCTTTTGCTATCTCCATTGGAGGAGGGCTGGAATGTGAGGAGCTTTCTCAACTACTAAGGAGGGTGAGGAACACTTCCAATGCTCTTGTTTGGATGTGCTTGAAAGCCCGTCACCAACTAATGACTGCCTATATACATGTAGAGCTTTTATATCGGCAACACCAAGCGTAGACTAGGCAACTGTTTTGCTAAAAAGGTGCTCAGTCCACCAAGTCGGTCCCTGGCCTGAGTGAGGTCACATCCAAACTGGAGGAGCAGCACCTCATATGGCCTGCTTACAACCCAATTGCATGAACATTGAATCCTCCAACTTTAGGTAACTAACTTACAAATACCACCCCCATTCACCCCAGCTACTTTATCCCCCTCTTTTCCTTGGGCCCCACTTCTCTCCCCCCCCCCCCACCCCGTCCACTTACACCTATATTATTTTCACTTTGCCTCTTTATTCTTTGCCTGTTCTATCATCTCCTTATCTGATAGTTTTTATCTTTTCATCTTTGTCCACCTATCTGCCAATGAAAAAAACCTCACCCATATCAGTTAGATACTTGCCAGGCTTTGTCCAAAACCCCATCTCTCTTCCAGCAGTCTTCTCCTGACTACAATCACTGAAGGAGGGTTCCGACTCTAAATTTTGTCTATCCATGTTCTCAGGAGATGCTGCGTGACCCGCTGAGTTACTCCAGCACTTGGTGTCTTTTTTTTGTAAATCATCATCAGCGGTTCCTCATATCTATACTTTTAAACTGTTTTTGCATCCAAGCAAGTGCAATGTCTGACAATTACAGCCCTCATTTTACTTGAAGAACAAAGCACACACTGCTATGAGTGTATAACATTTTCTGGTCCGTCTACTAAATACACAAATCTCTATGTACATGCATGACTCCATCAGTGCATCATAAATCTTTAAAATTTCACAAGAAATCAATCTTAAGTGCAAATACAAGACAACCACTCACCCATGCTTTAGCTTTCTGAAGAAGGGTCTCGACCCGAAACGTCACCCATTCCTTCTCTCCAGAGATGCTGCCTGTCCCACTGAGTTACTCCAGCATTTTGTGTCTACCCATGCTTTGGCATGTGGATTACAGAGCTTAGGTTTGACAAAAAGAAATTTCCAGTGAAATTGAATTGCCCTGACATATGTTCCTGAGAGGATAAATATTTATCAATCACTCCATGCAGTTATCTTTCCGAAACGTGCTGGTCTTGATCTCTTTCAGGGGATGCAGACTGGTTTGGAAACATATTCAGCACTCGAGACAGCTTTGACATCCAAGAAAGTTCAGCATCACTCAATATAGACTATCCTTCAGATTGCTTGTTTTGATAGGTTGGCACAGAAGCGATTCACCAGTGTGTGCTTAAAGACTAGGTAGAAGAACTACCGGATATTCAAACACTGGGGAAATAACAAGAGGCTCATTTAAAAAGAAATTGAAAAATAGAAATAATTATATTGCAAAAGCGAAACCAGCCTGAGCGGTTTGTTTGAAGAAATCACAACTACTCCAAGGCAAACATATGTGGACTTACAGTATGTCCTCCCTGCCCCAATAAATTTGAGATTAAATTGATTTTCAAAAAGACAAGTTTTTTTCTCTCACATACAATTGCTAAAGGATATGTTGAGGAAGTAGCTTCAGATGTAAACATCAAGTATTTTAAGTTACAGTGGCCTAGTTTCACTTGGAATAATTAGAACTAACAGGGTTAGACGATGGAGTTGCCTTTCTCATTAGCTTCTTAACCCTATTGAACAATCCCAAACTAACTTACAAAAAATATCCATTGGGTGAACATAGAACTGAAAATAGAACAAAGAACATAGAACAATACAGAAACCTTCTCCATTTACAGTCTACGCCAATCATGATGCCAATTTAAACTGCAAACCTGTCTGCACACAACGTATATTCCTTCATTCCTTGTCTGTTCATATGCCTGTCAAATAGCACTATCATATCTACTTTTGCCACCTCCCTTAGTAATGCATTCCACGTACCTACCAGTCTGTGTGAAAAAATTGCTTTGCAAATCTCCTTTAAACATTCCCCCTCTTGCCTTAAACCTATGCCATGGTATTTGACATTTCTATCCTGGGAAAGTTAATCTACTCTATCTATGCCTCTCACAATTTTATATACTTCCATCACATTGCCCCTCAACATCTGATGCCACAGAGAAAACAATACAAGTTTGTCCAACATCTCCTTATAACATTAAAGTGAGAGGTGCAAATTGTAAAGGAGATGTGTGGGGCAGGTTTTTAGCACAGAGCACATAAGTGCAATGAGATTTGGTTTGCAACTCCATCCGATGTCATAACTTAAACGATTAATAAAATGTAGGTTTAGATACCCCGAGAACAAGGTTTGTGAAAAGAACATTAGAACAGTAAAACAGTCAAACCCAAAACTGACTAAAGTGCAGATGTGTCTGTGCGACGTGACCATCCGAGGGAGACAGTCCATGGGGGTGGGGGGCACTCAGCAGGGCCGGTTCAGAGCCGCTATAGCTCTGGGAATAAAGCTGTTCCTGAGTCTGGAGGTGCGGGCGTAGAAGGCCTTGTATTGTCTGCCGGAAGGGAGTAGTTCAAACAGTCCATTACAAGGGTGAGAGGAGTCTTTATGGATGCTGACGGCCTTCCTGAGGCACCGTATGTGGTAGATGCCCTCCAAGGCTGGTAGCGGTGTCCCAATAATCTTTTGCGCTCTGTGGACGATGCGCTGAAGAGCTCTCCTCTCCACCTCCGTGCAGCTGAGATACCACACAGAGATGCCATACGTTAGTATGCTCTCTGTCGTGCAGCGGTAGAAGGTCGTCAGCAGCTGTTGGGGCAGACCAGTCCATTTCAATGTTCTTTGGAAGAACAGTCGTTGCTGTGCCTTTTTGACCAGTGTTGGTGGACCATGTGAGGTCCTCTGAGATGTGAGTGACCAGAAAATTAAAGCTGGACACTCTCTCCACACTGTCCCCATAGATGTAGATTGGGGCATATTCCCCATTCTGTGACCTCCTGAAGTCGATAATCAGCTCCTTGGTCTTGGAGGTGTTTAGGGAAAGTTGTTCCGTGAGCACCAGTCCGCCAGGTTCTGCACCTCCGTTCTGTAGTTTGTTTCATCACCGTTGGTGATCAGCCCGATCACCGTTGTGTCGTCTGCAAACTTGACAATGGTGTTGGTGTCGAATGCAGGAACACAGTCGTGAGAGAAGAGGGAGTAGAGCATGGGGCTCAGTACACAGCCCTGTGGTGTGCCGGTGATCAGGGTGATAGTGGAGGACAGGTGCGGCCCCAGTCTCACTGCCTGCTGTCGCTCCGTCAGAAAATTCAGAATCCAATCGCATATCAGTGAGCTGAACCTAGCTGGTGGAGTTTGGTGGTGAGCTTGGTGGGGATGACCGTATTGAAGGCAGTATTGAACATACTGCCCAGGGTGATATTGAGGCATACAGTGGCTTGCAAAAGTATTCATACCCCTTGAACTTTTCCACATTTTGTCACGTTACAACCACAAATGTAAATGTATTTTATTGGGATTTTATGTGATAGACCAACACAAAGTGGCACATAATTGTGAAGTGGAAGGAAAATGATACATGGTTTTCAAATTTTTTTACAAATAAAAGACTGAAAAGTGTGGCGTAAAATTCCAATAAAATACATTTACGTTTGTGGTTGTAACGTGACAAAATGTGGAAAAGTTCAAGCGGTATGAATACTTATGCAAGCCACTGTATATGATATAGGCATTTTGGATAGGCATATGGATATGCAGGGAGTGGAGGGATATGGATTATGTGCAGATAGATAAGATATTGTCCCGGCATCATATTTGGCACAGATATTGTGGGCCCAAAGATACGTTCTGGTGCTATACTAATCTATGCTCTATGCACTAACTGCAAATCTCCAATTCAGGCAGCATCCTGGTGAACCTCTTCTGCACTTACTCCAAAGCCTCCTTATCTTTCCTGTAATGGCATGATCAGAACTACACAAAATATTCCAAATGTAATCTAACCTAAGCTTTATACAGCTACAACAAAACTTTCTAACATTTTTATTTACAATTTATTCATTTTACAAGTTTGTGGGACATTTCTAATTGTCCTTGATTAGCTGGTGGTGAATAACATTCTTCAATCTCTATTATACTTCCAATGTGCCACTCTGCTGCCATTTTAGTTGGTTGATCGTGCCATCATGTTGGCACCTCTAATGGATCTGTTCTGGCACAATGCTGGCACCTCAAGTGGGAAGGGACATACCTGCAAATAGCAATGAAAAATCACATTGTTTTTATACCATTCATAACAATGCTTAGAGGGATATGGGCCAAATGCAGGCAGGTGGGACTAGTGCTGATGGGATTTGTTGGTTGGTGTGGGCAAGTTGGGCTGAAGGGCCTATTTCCAAGCAGTATGGCTCTATGATTCTATGACTCTATAACAAGTGACTCTGAAGGTATGTCAAGATGTTACTGAACTGGAGGACAGGAAAGGCTTGCCAGTTTGAACACCAATTTATGTATTACAGATTACTTTGCAAAATTGTTTGCACAGGGAGTAAATCTGAAGTGCCCCACTTGCCTCCAAAGATGCATTGCCAAAATAAAAGTATAGACACTCAAGAGATAGACAAGTCTTCCTTAATCTAAATCTGGATCCTTATGGAATAAATAAGAACTTAATTGGAATTAAGTTAAACATATGGGCAGAGTTGGCAAAGCAAACCCTCCTATCTTATCTTACTCAGCAATAATATCAGTTTAGTATTCTGAAAGGATGCTAAGGTGTATAAAACAGAGGCACAAGATATTATTTGCACTGTAGTTAAACTGGCAGCACAAATACATTTCCTTGAAAATAGGCCAAGATTAAAGAGGTCAGACATCGATGCTGTAAAGGTAGTCTGTGGCCCCTACTCATAAGAATTTACCAAACTTCATATCTCTCAATAGCATAGGCAAACCAGAGGCATGTTACTGGACATTTAAAATGTGATCAGAAGGAAGTGTTGGTGGAACTATCATTATAGAGCTACAAACAGGATGATGGGTGATTGCTTCACGAGGACATGTATTTGTTGAAGTTTCGATGCCCATTTTATTTTCTCAATTTGGTTTGGTTTAGTTTAGAGATACAGTATAGAAACAGTCCCTTTGGCCCAGTTTGTCTGTGCTGACCCTGTACACTAGTACTATTCCACACACTAGCGACAATTTACAAAAGCCAATTAACCTACAAACCTGCATGTCTTTGGAATGTGGGAAGAAACCGGAGCACCTGAAGAAAACCCACATGGTCTCAGGGAGTAGGTACAAACTCTGTACAGATAACACCCATAGCCAAGATTGAACTCGAGTCTCTTGTGCTATAAGGCAGCAACTCTATCGCTGCACCACTGTTTCATCTTTGTGCTTTCTATGCTCGTCTACAAGACTGACATATCTATAGAAAACGTGCAGCCTCTGCCCAACTGTTGGAGATTAAAATTAAATTTATAAAATTATGTGGAAGTAGTAACCATTAATTAAAAACTAGGACCAGAAAAGGACATAAAGTACTGGAATAATAGTGAGCCAGGCAGAATCTCTGGACAACATGGATAGGCAGTTTTGGGTTGGGATCCTTCTTCAAACTGATCGTGGTGAGTGGTGTGGAAAAAATGCCGGAGAGGAGAGACGGGACAGAGCATGGCAGGTGATCGGTAGACATAGGCAGGAGTTGGATGATCAGCCATGATCATATTGAATGGCGGTGCAGGCTCGAAGGGCTGAATGGCCTACTCCTGCACCTAATTTCTATGTTTCTATGTTTCTATGGATGGGGGGTTGATAGACAGACGAAGGCCAGAGATTAAAACCCAAGGTATGAACAAAACTATTGAAGAATTGCAAAAGGTGATGCCAGAGGATTGAATGCAGGTGGATGAGGAGAGGGAGGGGAGGGAGAAATTGGTCAGATTCCAGATGGGGCACAAGGGAAGTGGGGGGGGGGGGGGGGGGGGGGGGGGGGGGAGAGAAATGCAGGTGTGGAGGTCTCCAGAATATCTGTGTTAATATTATTTGAAAACAGTAATCAGTTTGAAATTAAAATGACAGACTGCAAACAGACAGTCTGTCTGCAGCTGTGAACGTGACTTGATCTCATATTCCTTTCAAACTGATGTAGGGTCCTGACCCGATACATCACCCATCCTTTTATCCAGAGATTCTGCCTGACCCGCTGAGTTACTCCAGCACTTTGCGTCTAACTTCAGTATAAACCAGCATTTGCAGTTCCTTCCTACACTCTTGTTCTCATATGCATCAGCTGAATGTAAGACAGTGGGTGTATGTAGATTGGCTTACATCAAAAAAACGGAAATCATAAGTTTAAGGTATTTCACATTATTGTGCTAGAGTTGAACGAAGCTTTCAGACCAGATTTAGTTGTCTCTTAGCACATCAAGCATAGCCATGGACATATTTGTCTGTCTATCAATAAATAGGGTATATGTGTACTCAAGGAGTTAGCTTTCACAATAGTGTCTGGGTTCTCTGTCCTCAAAAGCTTCTGGACTATTCATATGAATTACTAAGTCCCAGCAAAGGAGTTTGGATATTCAGAGGGGTCTTGGCAGCTACAATATGCTCCCATTATAAATATGTACTTCCTCAAAGTACAACCAAGTTTACAATCATCACCAAAAGCATTTGGAAATATTAATGCTCAGATCATTGCCGCAGAGAAGGCCATTAATCATCCCTTCAGAATTCTGATAAACTCAAGATGTTTCGCTTCAAAATATCTTTACATTATAATGGATGAACATCAAAAAATGACATGTCCTTAATGATAAAACTGGTTTACTAAATGAATCAATTCATGGATTTATAACAAACAAATAGGATAAAGATGGAACAACCAAAGTCGTGAGTTGCAAAATCAGTTACATTTAAAATTACATGAAAAGTCACGCATTGTGTTTCTTACATAAAGGGTAACTTAATTGTATATCTGTAACCCACTGGACTATATTGAGAGGAGTGAGGCTGACACAAAGATAAGATAACACTGTTTGAGTTTAATGTTGGGTACTCAAGGCGAGTTGGTCCAGAAACATGGAATCAACAACGAAGACTGCAAAATAAGAAATAAAAATGATGCTAATAGATCAGGAATCATTTGTAGAGGGAGCAGCGTTAATATTTATGGGTGATAGCCTTGCATCAGAAATGAGAAAAATTATAAATCAACTATGATCTAAGGATAGTGGTTGAAATAACAAAGAGAATGAATATTATTGGGTGAAAGATGGACTGAATAACACAAAAATATGAGAACCGGCAGAGAAAGCTTGCTAATTGAAGCATGCCTATTTGGAAGAAATGTAAATAGAAAAAGATTAATAAGGACATTTTAAAAAGGCACACGTGAATAAGGTTCTTTAAACAAGAGCGAAGAACAAAGAGAACGCATGGAGACAACATATAATGGCCAATAATATGTGGTCTTATATGAGTAGCTTGAGGCTTCTCAGTTACAAAGACCCTGCAGCCAGGAAGGGATGACCTAGTCAGTCTGGACCATGGTGACCAGAGGTGTAGTGGTAGAGTTACCTACCTTACAGCGCCAGAAACCCAGGTTCAATCCTGACCACGGGTGCTGAATGTACGAGTTTGTACGTTCTCCCTGCAACCTGCATGGGTTTTCTCAGAGTTCTTCAGTTTCCTCCCACACTCCAAAGATGTACAGGTTTGTAAGCTAACTAGCTTGGTACAATTGTAAAATTGTCCCTAGTGTGTGTAGGGTAGTGTTAATGTGCGGGGATAGCTGGTCAGTGCGGACTCGGTGGGCCGAACGACCTGTTTCCACGCTGTATCTCTAAACTAAACTAAACTAAAGTCACCAGATAAAATTCATCACTGACTGTCCCATGGCCAACAGTATGCAGAGTTGTGCTTTAATTTAAAAAGTGAAGATATTGGTGATTGTAATATCCACTAGTGTGTTAACATATTTTAATTACTACATATAAGTGAAGGTAGATCATAGCAGAATAAGAAATTCTCGTTTGTCATCATTTATTAAATTCCTAGGCCAGATTCTTGTTCAGCATGTTGTAGTTCAATCCGTGCTCATGTGTTCACAGGTAGACATTGTAGATATATTTGTCTTACAGTGCCAAGTAATGTGATAATGTGAAATTCACTTCCAGACTTTGTGAAAAAAACAAAAGTAATAAATTGGATCTTAAGGTCAACAAGCAACAACTAATTCTATTTACTGAGCATCTTGAGTGTAGCAAAACATCCGAAGGCACTTTAGAAGTATCTATCCATGTTCTCTAGAATGTTGCTTGATGCGCTGAGTTACTCCAGCACTTTGTGTCCTTTTTTTCCCCAAAGGCAATTCTTCAGAGTGATACAAAATATTTTACGTTGAACCACGTGAAACCAAATTACATTAACAATGATCAAAATGGTACTCCTCATAATCACTGGCCACTGATTCTATACAACCCCTCCAAAATCTTGGTCTTCTCACCCACACTTGTTTCCCTGATGACACTCTGCTTACCCTCAAATGAAATAACATTTGTTCAATTCTGGATTTTACTGCCTATGGTAAGACCTTATTTTCTGGAAGGTAGCCAAGCTGATCAAGTTGCTTTCCAGATGGCGAATTTGTTTAAAATGAAATGCTAAGAAGCTGAAATTCTGTAGCATCTAGGGAAAGCCTCCCTTCCTCGAACATTTAGTTTCACTCCCACACTCCAAAACACTGCCTAGTGAATAGGGAGCTGCAATATATTACACAGAAATCTCTTCCGACACGAAATAGAGAGATTTTTTAAAGTGTGACGACTAGAGTTTAGGGCATTCATGTTTTCATTAGAGTGAAGTGCAAGGCAGGTGGGAGTAAGGAAGTTTTGATGTTAAGAGTTATTGAGGCTCTGGTAAAAAAAAAAAGAGCCATGGGACAGGTATAGGCAGCTGGGATCCAGTGTATATCTGGAGAAGTTTTGTGAACTGTGGAGCATACTTAAGACAGAAATAAGGATGGTAAAAAGAGATAGCTTTGGTAGATAATAATCAGGATAATCCAAAGAGATTTTATGTATATTAACAGAAATAGGGAATCTCTAGACAGACTAGGGCCCCTCAGAAACCAAAGTGCTCATCTCTGTGTGGAGCCACAAAGGATGGGCAAGGTCCTCAATGAGTGTTTCTACAGTGGAAACTAGGGATCTTTGGACTGTTAATAAAGATGTCTTGAGTACAGTCTGTATTACGGTTGAGGAGGTTCTGGGCATCTTAAGGAGTATGAAGGTAGATAAATCTCCCCAGCCTGATCAGATATTTCCAAAGACACTGTGGATAGCTAGAGATGAAATTGGAGGCACACTGGCTGAGATGCATAAATCAGCATTAGACACTGGCAAGGTGCCTAAAATTATTGGGTTGCGAAAGTTGTACCCTTATTTTTGAAGGCCTGCAAGGAAAATCCTGGGAAATTTAGACCAGTGAGCCTAACATCTGTGGGTAGGCAAGTTACTAGGGAGGATTTTGATGGACAATATATATATATGCATTTTGACAGACAGGTGCTGACAGTTAGCATGGTTTTGTATGTGGGAGATCGTATCTTACAAATCTAATTGAGTTTTTTGAAGAAATAGGCAAAAAGGTTGACGAGGACAAAGCCATAGAATTTGTCTACATGGACTTCAGGAAGCGATTCGATGCGGTTCCACATGGCTTGCTGCTCTGGATGATTAGATCACATGGAATCCAGGGAGAGCTAGTGACTATATAGATAATTGGCTTTATTGAAGAAAACAGAGGGTGATAGTGGAAGGTTGTTTCTCGGACTAGAAGCCTGTGGCTATTGGTGTGCCTCAGGGACTGATGAAGAACCCATTGCTGTCTGTGTTTTATAATAATGATTTGAATGAGAATGTAGAACGCACAATTAGTAAGTTTAGAGATGACACTAAAGTCAGTGGTATCATAAATAGTGAAGATTGTTATCCACAATTACAGCAGGATCTTGATCAGTCAGGCAAATTGGCTAAGGAATGGTTAATAGTTTAATGCAGATAAGTGCGAGGTGTTGCATTTTGGTAAATATAACCAGGTCAAGACCTACACAGTGAATGGCAGGGCCCCAGGGAGTGTTGTAGAGCAAAGGGATCCAGGAGTGCAAAGTGGTGTTACAGGTACATAGGGTGGTCAAGAAGGCATTCAGTACATTGGCCTTCATCAATGAGGGTATAGAAGTTGGATGTTATGTTACAGTCGTACAAGATGTTGGTGGGGCCACATTTGGAGTTTTGTGTTCAGTTGCCGTCACCCTGCAATAGGAAGGATGGTGTTAAGATGGAAATAGTGCAGAGATGCTTTACGGAGATGTTGCCAGGACAAGGGCTGGGGTATAGGGCGAGGTTGGGCAGTCTATGACTTTATTCCTTGTAGTGTAGAAGGATGAGGGGTGATTTTCTAGATGGTTATCAGATCATGAGGGAAATAGATTGGTTGAATGCACAGAATCTTTTACCAGAGATGGGAAATTAAGAACCCGAGGACATAGGTTTAAGATGAGAGGGGAAAGATTTAATAGGAACTGAGGGGAAACCTTTTCACACAGAGGATGCTTGCAAGAGGAGGTAGTTGAGACAGGTACTACAACAATGTTTAAAAGACACTTGGACAATTACATGGATAGGAAAGGTTAAGAGGGATAGGGACCAAACACTTGCAGCTTGGATTAGTGTAGATGTGGCATCTTGATTAGTGTAGGCAAGTTGGGCTGTAGGGACTGTTTCCGTACTATATAACTCTATGACCACTTTAACTTTGCCTACCCAACTAACAAATTATTATTTCTCTACATGTTTATCCTTTGATTAAGCTAAATATTGGCACTGTTTAATTTTCAGCCTTTCCCTTTATTAGTACATTAAAAATAAATTATAACTTTTGCCATACTTCAAAAAATGAAATATCATGGCCTGATTTTAATCACACTACTAAATTTCAGAATGTGTGCAGCTATGAGAAAATTAAATATGTGATTATTCAATACAAATTCAGATCATCCAGATTGTTCAAGATCACATGGGAAATCTAGATATTTGTTAAATGCAACTTACTGAAACTACCAGAAAGACATTCAAATTTCAGGGTTTCTCATTCAATCAATGTTTTTAAAGGGACTGTTTCAGGAAGCAAATTGGAAAAACTGTTCAAAGAGGCAGAAGGTAGAAATGGCAATTAGCCATTCAAAGGCTGCAGCTTGTTTTTAAAATTTATCTCAATGTGTTGCTGGAGGCTATATGGACCCAGAGGACGCTCTCATCTAATCACCACCCGTATTCTTTAGCAGGAGACTGGCAGTGAACTATGGCTAGGTTATTGTGGAGATGATCCTGAGTTGAAGGCAAAAAAAAAAAAATCAATGCTCTGTTCAAAACACTTCCATGACTTACCCACTGTCTGACACATTCACTTGAATGCCTGTGCCAAACACTCCTTTACACAGATTCAAGTAGAGCATTCTTTGCCAGCTCCCTCATGGGCTCCAAAATCTAAAACTGCAGCCAAAGGCTTTGCAGCAATCAGAGCAGAGACATTAACAGCCGGTCTCGACCCCTGCTCAATCTTCAACGGTTATACCAATTAGGAACTCCAGAACTAGTGTGAGTGGAGATGTACATGTAGTTGCAAACTTCGACATTGCTCTGCTCTTATGTTCTTGCTTTTTATTTGCAATATAAACATATTTTTATTTGGAAGCACTTGTTGTCTGTAGCAGGGTCTGCAGGTGTTCTTTCACTTGACAGTGTACAGGAAGAGATGAATTAGCTGTCAGCTGTGACGGATGTGAAATGGTAATGGCCTGGTGGCCTGATTTGTGCTGGAGGCTTTGGATGGTGGGATGAGGGAGGGTGGGGTCACGAGTTAAGCTGTTACGATTGTGAGATAGATACAATCAGTGCACCTAAGTAAACCTCGCAAGTTTTGTATGAATCCAGGATGACATTGTGCCACACTGATTGTTCCTTGCCCATATCACAAACTTTCTCAGTCTTCTTTCTCTTCCTCCTTCTCCAAAGCGAACCTGCAGATATTTTCTAGAGGCTCTGCAATCTATTTTTGTGCTGGCAGACTGACAGAAGGAACTTAGACACATTGAAGAATTTTAGGAACATTCTTAATCTGCCACTGGTTTCAATTGGTGGTCAAATTGCATTAATTGATGTCTGAAGAAGGGTCTCGACCCGAAACGTCGCCTATCTCCTTCGCTCCTTAGATGCTGCTGCACCCGCTGAGTTTCTGCAGCCTTTTGTGTAACCCTGCATTAATTGATAATGCAGAACAGTGCAGCACAGGAACAGGCCATTTGGCCCGCAATGCCTGTGCTGAAAATAATGCCAAGACCAACTCCTATCTGTCTGTACATAATCCATACCCCTTCATTCCCTCCATATCCATGTGCCTATCAAAAAATCTTGAATGCCACTACTGTTCTGCCTCCACCACCATCCCATGCAGCATGTTCTAGGCACTCAACAACCTCTGTGTAAAAAAAACTTGCCCCTTACATCCTTTTTAAACTTTTTTCCTCACATCTTAAAGTTATGCCCTCTAGTATGTTATATATTTGTATGTTGTAGTAAAGTCGACACTATCGTTGTTGTGCTCTTCAACATAGTTCCTTGCATTTCTGAGTAGTGTCATCAGCTCTGTCTAATTCATTGCTCATAGCCTCTAATCAGCTGTCATCTATATGTTTTCAGGCGAGCAGACAAAAGGAAAGATGAATTTCAGCAGGATAACCGTGTAATAGTAACCACATATTCAGCTGTATCAACGTCATGTTTGAGACTTTAATGGTTCAATGGTGCTTTATTTGTCACCTATGTAACTGCACAATTAGATTATTTTTGCATATATAACACATGCTGGTTCTGCCATCCGTGGCGCCTCCTCTACATTGATGCAACAGAAGCCTTTACAATAGATGAACACTCCTAGATGATTCACAGAACCTGACTGCCACACTGAGCAATGGAATAGACTGGTGGGAAGCTAGTCAGAGTGCAAACATGAATGCTCACTCAGTCCAGTGAGCCCCATGCCAAATTGGTGACCCTAAGGAACTTATGATCATTCACCCTCCTTACACATAATTAGATGTCAATGGAAAAGCTCTGTCCCTGGCAGTGTCAATAATCCAGAAGAAAATAAAAGTTGGATAGGTTTGACTGCCACAGGTCAGTGTAGTCACAGGTCCAGAAGTAAGCAAGACTTTGTTCCAGCTGAATGTGTTACCCTGACATCCGTTGTCCTGCCTAAGGATGTCCCAGTGACATGTTTACTGATCGGGCAGACCACAGTGCGGAGAAATCCAAAATGTAAAAATTCGACGCTCAGCAAAAAATGCCCTCACAATTCTGAAGAGCGTATTGACCCAAAATGTCACCCATTCCTTCTCTCCAGAGATGCTGCCTGTCCCGCTGAATTACTCCAGCATTTTGTATTTATTATCTCTGGAGATTTACCTTCTCTTTTTCTGAACTTAGCCGACTCTGCACCTCATCTACAACTCCCACATGGCCCACAGCCAAATACCATATCCCTTCACTCATTGCCCAATGACAAATGAAGGTAAGGGTTACAAATGTGTTTAGATCTGTGTTCAATTGCACTGACCTTTTCACAGCGTAAAAGGTTTTCCAGACCCTCATCTCTCATGGCACTGTGGTGCAGTGGTAGAGTTGCTGTCTTATAGAGGAAGATCCGGGTTCGATCCTGACTACAGGTGCTGACTGCACAGAGTTTCTACGTTCTCCCGTGACCCGCATGGGTTTTCTCCGGGTACTCCGGTTTCTTCCGACATTCTAAAGATGTCCAGATTTGTAGTCTAATTGGCTTGGTGTAAATGTCAATTGTCCCTACTGTGTGTAGGATAGTGTTAGTGTACGGGGATTGCCGAAGGGCCTGTTTCCGCACTGTATCTCTAAACTAAACTAAACCCACATTAGGCTGAGTTTTCATGCATTGCATGCATCTCCTGGCCGTCGAGGAGGCCCAGGACCGAGAGGTCGGATACGGAATGGGAGGGGTTGTTGAAGTGCTGAGCCACCAGGAGGTCGGGTTGGTTATTGCAGATGGAGCGGAAGTGTTCAGCGAAATGATCGCCAAGCCTCCGCTTGGTCTCACCGATATAGATCATCTGGCATCTGGAGCAGTGGATGCAGTAGATGAGGTTGGAGGAGGTGCAGGTGAACCTCCATCCCCCACCAGGACGGTCTCAAAGCCCTCCGGTTCTTCCTCGACCAGAGGAGCAACCCATACCCGTTCACTGACACCCTCCTCCGCCTAGCGGAGTTGGTCCTTACCCTCAATAACTTCTCTTTTGACTCCTCCCATTTCCTCCAAACACAAAGCGTAGGTATGGGCACACGCATGGGCCCCAGCTACGCTTGCCTCTTTGTCGGGAACGTCAAACAATCCTTGTTCTCGGCGTACCAGGGCCCCATACCCGACCTATACCTCCGTTACATTGATGACTGCTTTGGTGTCACCTCCTGCACCCACACACAACTGACTGATTTCATCCATTTCACCACCAACTTCCATCCGGCACTCAAATACACTTGGACCATTTCCGACATTTCCCTACCATTCCTTGACCTCATCATCTCTATTGCAGGTGATACACTCCTGACCAACATCCACTACAAACCAACTGACTCCCACAGCTACCTGGACTACTCTTCCTCTCACCCTGCTTCCTAGAAGGACTCCATCCCCTATTCCCAATTCCTCCGTCTACGCCGCATCTGCTCCCAGGATGGGGTGTTCCACACCAGGTCATCACATATGGCCTCATTCTTCGGAGAACGGGGATTCCCCTCCCCCACTATAAATGAGGCTCACACCAGGGTCTCCTCCTTACCCCGCAACACTGCCCTCTCTCCCCATTCCCCCACTCGCAACAAGGGCAGAGTCCCCCTGGTCCTCACCTTTCACCCCACCAGCCGGCAAATACAACACATAGCCCTCCGCCAGTTTCGCCATCTCCAACGTGACCCCTCCACTCGCCACATCTTCCAATCTCCCCCCCTGTCTGCCTTCGGCAAAGACCGCTCCCTCCGCAACTCCCTTGTGAATTCTTCCCTTCCCTCCCGCTCTACCCCTTCCCTGGGCACTTTCCCTTGCAACCGCAAGAAATGCTACACTTGTCCCTTCACCTCCCCCCTCCACTCCTTTCAGGGACCCAAGCAGTCCTTCCAGGTCCGACAGAGGTTCACCTGCACCTCCTCCAACCTCATCTACTGCATCCGCTGCTCCAGATGCCAGATGATCTATATCGGTGAGACCAAGCGGAGGCTTGGCGATCGTTTCGCCGAACATCTCCGCTCGGTCCGCAATAACCAACTCGACCTCCCGGTGGCTCAGCACTTCAACTCCCCCTCCCATTCCGTATCCGACCTCTCGGTCCTGGGCCTCCTCCACGGCCAGAGTGAGCAACACCACAAGTTGGAGGAACAGCACCTCATATTCCGCTTGGGGAGTCTGCATCCTCTGGGCTTAAACATTGAATTTTCTCAATTCTGTTAACCCTTGCTGTCTCCTCCCCCTTCCCTCCTCTCCCTCGTCCTCGGACCCTGGCATTCCCTCTCTCTCTATCTCTCTCCACCACCCTAGTCGCACTAGCTTCTCATTTTCACACTCCAAACAGCTTACAATGGCTTGTTCCCTTTATCATTGATACTTTTTTGCATATCTTTCATTCATTGTTCTTTATCTCTCCACATCACCGTCTATATCTCTCGTTTCCCTAATCCCTGACCAGTCTGAAGAAGGGTCTCGACCCGAAACGTCGCCTATCTCCTTCGCTCCTTAGATGCTGCTGCACCCGCTGAGTTTCTCCAGCCTTTTGTGTACCCTCCGCTAATTAAGTTAATTCACATTGCCTTTGTGTTCTCCACAACAGCCCGGAAACTAAATCAACAGGAACGTGTGATATTGCCTGAACATGCAGGTTGTTGTGATCTCAAGTAGCACATTATGCAGGTGGGTGTCTGATTTTCTGGCAGCAGTCATGATTCATTCATTGACCATCAAGACAGAAGCTGACATCTTGGTGGCAATGTGAATTTCCTCTAAATTTCATGATTCCTGTCAGAAATCTGAACACTGATGCAGAGCACGCTTGCGATGAAGGCCATGCCGACAATAGGAATCCACTGAGCTAGCTATATTCATTTGTGTATGTGATGGCATTTTAATATGTTATTACATTTCTAGCGATTTTGCACTGTATTTTACAATTTAGGATGAACGTTTCAGTGAAAGAGTTTAGTGGCTAATGGTGAAGTGAGTATATAAATAGCTTATTATTTGCAATGTGAAAATATAAAATACGTCAATAGCAATTAATATTAACCTTAATCCCACTTACTGGCATTATGCTGGTAACAACAGGGAAGGTAGTAAACATAGTGTCATCAATAAAGTTACATTTTATTTAGCTCTGATTTCTGATTAAAAAACAGTGGGTGGAAAATTCCTTGGAGCTGTTCCCATTCTCTTGGCATTGATTTCTTGAAAGTGATGTGGAAACCTCACAGCTCTCATGTTACCTGACAAAAAATACTGCAACCATTTCAGTCACCAGCATCAAAAATAAGCAAATGCATAACAAATTAGCTAGTATTTCTGGTCTAAATTATTGCTTCCACTGACAGTAAAAACAAACTGTTTGCAATGTACTGGACGGAGCTTTATTACTCTGATTACTTAATATTCACAATATTATCCATTGCCATTTTTGTTCCGTTCAATAGATGGAAAAATACGACAAGGTTTTTAAGCTCAGTGTTTTGATTCATTTGATGCCTATTGTTAGATTTGCAATATTTTACAGTGAGGCAGGTGTGTTGTTAGGAAATATCTGCACATATACAGGTCACATTATATTTCAATGGTAAATTAGGGTACTGCCTTTGCAAGAATGAATAAAAGAAATAGGAAACGTTTAAAAAAAATGATATGGCAAGATCAGATTGAAACGGTTTTTCGCAGACTGGTTTGGGGCAGTTATAATGTTATAATAAGAAAAGCTATATCTTTATTCTGGTTTGTAATTTAGGTTTAAGTTTATTATTGTCACAAGTACTGAGGTACAGTGAAAAGCTATGTTTTGCATGCTATCCAAACAGATCAGTTATATCGTACATAAATACAACCAAGTCAAATTCAAGTATAACAGATAGAGCAATGGGGAAAATACAGAGTACAGAATAGAGTTATCTGTATTGTAAGGCATTGTAGATAGACAAAGTTCAATGTCCTCAATAGGTTAGCAGTGAAACAGTACCTAGTTTACCTTAGTGGCTTGCATACAGTGGATGTGGAGAGGATGTTTCCATTAGTGGGAGTGTCTAGAACTAGAGGTCATGCCTCGGAATTAAAGGACGTTCTTTTAGGAAGGAGATGAGGAGAAATTTATTTTATTATTTAACTTATTTTATTATTGAATTCAAATGACCTAGCTGCCGTGGTAGCAGTAGAACTTGTGCCTCTGGATCAATAATCCAGAATTCTAGCTTCTAGTCCAGTAACTGCACTGCTGCACCCTGTTTTACATATGTGTGTTTCCTTAGTGCACCAAGAATACTATTGGAAAATAAGCAGATGGCATGAACTATCTTGATTGTACTCATGTATAATATGATTTGACAGGATAGCCTGTAAACAAAGTTTTTCTTTGTATGTCGGTGCACATGACACTAATAATAAACCAAACCAAACCAATATTCCTTCATAAGGACCAAGGTTTCAGCTCGGAATATGATTCTATAAATTTAAATTTTTGTTTTAAAATCTTGATTTGAATCCAGAAGCAGCAATGGGATAGAATTATTTTGTATTTTCATTTCAGGCCTTGGAAGGAAGATGCAACCTCTGCTTGGGAATTAAGGCAAAGCGATCAGGCATTGCTTCTTACTAAGTTATTGTTTGAAAAAGCTAAGCAAGTGTGGTGGTGGTGGTGGTGGTGGTTGGTTTGAAAAACCTAAGCAAGTGTGGTGGTGGTGGTGATTGGTTTGAAAGAGCAAAGCATATGTAGTGGTGGTGGTTGGTTGGTTTGAAAAAGCAAAGCAAAAGTGATGGTGGTGGTGGTTGGTTGGTTTGAAAGAGCAAAGCAAATGTGATGGTGGTGGTGGTTGGTTGGTTTGAAAGAGCAAAGCAAATGTGGTGGTGGTGGTTGAGGTTGGTTGGTTGAAAAACATTTTTACATATTCTGATTGACATTTTACCCCTTGAGGCAGAACACCTTCACTGGACATTTTATGCTTTATTTCTCGACTTATCTATACTATTACTAAAACTTTCATCTTGTCCATTTCCGGTTTGCGCATTTTTTTAATTTACGCAAAAACGGTACCCTATATCACATAGGATTTTTTTTTTGCCACCTTACTCACTGTTCTCCTCTGCTCCAGGTGCACCAAGTTTTATTCCGGTCGGTGGAATATTACAAAAGTTATGGAGGTTTAAAAAATCATGAGATCAGCAGATTGGTCGTCTCGTCAGTCACCATGAAGGTAACGCCCTTCCGGCACCCGCTGTTAATCTTCGGGCGGGGCACGGAGAATAAATTCCTGGAGGCGGGGCTGAGTCCACAAGCCGTGCTGATTGAGTCCGCAAGCCGTGCTGGTTGCGTCTTGAACCATGCTGATTGAGTCCACGAACAGTGCTGATTGAGTCCGCGAGCCATGCGGAGGAGAATGACCAGTGAAGCAGCCAGCGCGTGCTGTGAGTCCCCATCGCACCCCCAATCCCTTCCCCTCTAGTCCCATCGCTGGCTTCTGCCCCCTTTCCCGTAATACCACACACTCCCCCATGCCTCTTCCTGCGACTTTTCGCCGAGCTCTCTGCCCCCCTGCCCCCCTGCCCCCACTCCCCTCCCCCTACAACACAAACCCCCCCAACCCCACACACCCCTCCCGCCCACACACACACCCATCCCTTCCACATACCCCTCACAACCCTCAACCTGCCCACACACACCCTGAGCTCTCTCTTTCGCACTGCGTCTGTACTGCAGCTGCGGGAGGCTCTGGATGGCACAACCCGAACCGGCCTGACCCAGCCCAGCCAGCTCGGAGTCAGAGATGGTGCTGATGTCATCAAACGGAAAGCAGAGACTCCCGGCGGTCAACAACCGGCGAAGCGGCCAGCGAAGCAACCAGCACTTGATGTGAGTCCTGATCGCATCCCCAACCCCTTCCCCTCGCTGCCCCCATCCACTGTAATACCGCACTCTCGCCCATGGCTCTTCCACCTTCTTTGCTCCAAGCTCTCTCCCCTCCCCCCTGCCCCCACCTCCCCCCTTGCTCCCACACCGCTCCCCCCCACCCCAACCCCCCCACACACCTCTCCCTCCCACACACCCCTCATTTCCACACACTCCTCCCTTCCACACACCCCTCACAAACCCTCCCCTGACCACAGAAACCCCCTCCCCCACACACCCCCACACACCGCTCCCCCCAAAAGCCCTCCTGCCCACACATACCCCCTCCCTCACACCGCTTCCTCCCACGGACCCCTCCCCCCACAATCCCTCCGCCCACAACTCCTCCCCCCACTACCCCTCCCTGCACACGCCCCTCCACAAACCCACCACAAACCCCATCCTCTCCCCCACAACCCCCTCTCCCCCCCCACAACCCCCCTCCCCCCCACAACCCCTCCCCCCACAACTCCCCTCCCCCCCCACAACTACCCTCCCCCCCACAACTCCCTCCCCCCACAACTCCCCTCCCCCCCCACAACTCCCCTACCCCCCAAAACCCCTCTCGCCACACAACCCCCCCATGCCCCCCACAACTCCACCTCCCCTCCCCACCCACAAACCCCTCCTCCACAACACCCCCTCCCCACAAACACCCCCACCCATAACCCCCCACAACCCCTTCCCCCACAACCCTCCCCCTGCCCACACATAGCCCTGCCAACACACACACACACCTCCCTTCCACACCCCACACCCACAGACATCCCTCCCCCAAACCACCTCCTCCCACATCCTTCCCCCAAACCACCCCCTCCCACATCCTCCCCGCAAACCCCACCCACTCAACACCCCCTCCCCCTACTTCACATCCATCCACCCCCACTCGCAAACCCCTGCAGCCCACATACACACTTCCTCTCCCCCCCCCCCCCACCCCCCCCCCAACCACGCACCCCCTGTGGTGACTGGGACCCAACGGGTCCCACTTATTTAGATTAAAAGTAAGTTAGACGTTTAAAGAAATCAAAAGACTGAATTTAAAATGACCAGCTTCAACAGATGACAACACAATGGCTCGTCTAACAGTGATCAGCTTCATTGAAGATTTCATTCTATATTTCTAGATATTCACGATTAAAGCTTTAAAACTTTCACAAGATTTCTACTGTTAAAATCATTGCTGTCAGTTTCCAACACACTTCGATCCAATGTTGAGACACAGGAACATTCTGAACTTTTCACCTCACATAAGGGGGAGGGCGAATTGCTATTGTTACAGGCAGGGCAAGTGCAATTGGAGGCGACGGGTTGCATTGGGGGAGCAGACAACAACTTGGTCTTGGGCACTTGGTTTAGTACGTCTGATCTTGTAATGTGTGATGTGGGCAAAAACGTGGTAACGGGATTTACGGCCGAGTGAACAACTTACCTTTGACTCATTACTGATTAAAAGGCTAAAAAATGTCAAAAGACTTAGAAATTCAACGGATGACGTCACAATGGTTCAGCTAGCAGTGATCAGCCTCACTGAAGATTTCATCCTATATTTGACACGTTATTTGCGATTAAAGCTTTAAAAAGGCCAACTTTCACAAGATTTTTACATATTCTGATTCACATTTTCAAGTCAAGTCAAGTTACATTTATTTATATAGCACATTTAAAAAAACAATTCTCGTTGACCGAAATGCTTTACATTTGTTATAAGAGTAATATACACAAGCAGGCTACATACATATATACAAATAGCCCTCACTCAGAGGACATCAGGAAAGGCTTGGGAGAACAGATATGTTTTTAGACTAGACTTAAAGGAGTCAATGGAGGGGGCAGTTCTAATGGGGAGGTAAAAGTATTTGATAATATCTAGTCTTAATACTTATTAAAAGCAATAATAATAAGAAAATATAAAAAATAAAGTAATAAGAAAAAATAAGAAAAAGGGAAGAAAAATATAGAAAAAGTAAAAAAAAATAAGAAAAAGTACCAGGGGGGATAAATAAAGTCAAAGTTTATATTTTGTGTATTTATATTTACTATTTACTTAATCCTAAGTAAATCAGCTATAGTTAGTTGTTAATCATTAATTGGTAGTTATTAGCTTTAATTAATAATAATACCAGAGTATTAATTTTAGTATATGTTAGTTATTAATATGAGTAGTGTTACTATTCTAATTATTAGTATCCATAGGAGCATCTCCAATCCTTATCTCCCCAAATCTCCCATCCGCATCCTTCTCCATCTTCTTTAAATGAAACAAGTCCATAGTCCATTCCAATCTTGAAAATACAATTTAATTGATGTTATAGTTCATCTTTGAAGCTTTCATTCAGTCTACCTCTTGCTCCTTAATCCATTGGGCAAAGCTCATTGCATCCACTGGGTTTTTGAAATAATGCTCTTCCTGGTTGTAGGTAATTCTCAGGGTGGCTGGGTATCTCAGACTGTACTTCAGATTCTTCACTTCCCTCAAAATTCTTTTGATCTCCTTGAACGCATTTCGTTTCTTGGAGACCTCTGCTGGATAGTTTCGGTAGATGCTGATCAGATCTTCTTCATATGTAAGATTTCTACTTTTTATAATTTTCTTCATCATCTCCTCCAGGACATGATCATACTGGATTTTTACTATCATTTGTCTTGGAGGGGCGTCTTGCTTTGTATAACGTTTCATTACTCTGTGTGCTCGGGCTAGTAAAGGCTTTTGTTCCAGAGATAAAACCTTTTGCAATAAGTTTGCAGTAAACTCTCGAGTATCTTGATTCTTTTCTCGCCCTTCTCGAATACCCATGAGGTTCTGTCCTTTGTCCTTTCGGAGTTGCCAGTAAGTCAGATAAACGTTGATTTTCTTTGAGAAGTGTTTTTGTGGTCTGAGTACTTGTTTCGACTAGTTCTTCAAGATTCTTTATGGCTGTCGACTGTTCCTTGATTTCTTCCACCACAGGTTCCATTTCTATTTCCACCTTAGTTTCAATTTTTTCATTCATCTCTTCCACTATACTTGCCGATTGATCCGTCAATATTTCTGCAATTTCCTTTCGGAGTTTGTCAGATAATTCCGTGGCCGAGGTATTAATTTCAGACTTTAACTTCTTCATCTCCTCCTTGATTTTTTCTATTTCTTCCTTAATATTAATTTTTGCCAATTCAGTCTTTAATTCCAACTTTAACTCAGCCATTTCTTGTACAAAAAAAATTTTAAGTTCTTCAATTTCCGATTTTTTCTTCGTTTTTTTCGACACGTCTTCTAGGGATAGTGTCCTACCTGAGGCCAAGGCTTCAGTCGGGCCTTGTTCTTGTTCTGCCGTTTACCGGAGTTTTGTTTTATCTGTGGGTGGACTGCGCTGTGTTGCCATTACGAGTCGCGCGCCTGATGACGTCATTCACGGCAGTCGGTGCAAAAACAGCAGGCAGCTGGTAGGTCTTTTCTCCCCGGTTTTTCCTCGTTTTTTTTTCACGGAGCTGGCTGGCGTTATGCCACAAGCACATATGCCACAAGCACTATGGGCCATAAAAACATAGAAACATAGAAAACAGTTTCAGGAGGAGGCCATTTGGCCCTTCAAGCCTACACCAACATTCATTGTGATCATGACTGATCAGCCATTAATGCAGCAATTCCAAAGGTGGCTCACCACCACTTTTCCCACAGACATTACAGATACACAATTTGCAATGACCTTGCCAATAATGTGTACTTGCCACAAAATGAATAAATGAAATCAAATATGATAGACATAGATAGGTTAGACAGCTGGAACATTAAGGTGGAAATGTCAAAGAGTAGAGGGCATAGCTTTAGGTTTAAAGGAGATGTGCGATGCAAATTATTTTCACACATAGTGGTGAGTGCCTGGAACCTGGAGGTAAACAGGTTAGCGGCATTTTTGGGGGTTTTACACAGGCACATGGATTTACAGGGAATGGAGGGGTATAGGTCATGTCCTGGCAATGGACATTAGTTTAATTTGGCATCATGTTCAGCACTGCCATTGTGGGCCGAAGGGCCGGTTCCTGTGCTCTACTGTTCGACTGAAATATCTGATAGTTTATATGATTTTGGAATCCATAAATGAATCAAATACCATTTAATTTGGATTACATTTGTGGGGCAGCAGCCTAGGTCCTGGAAGAGGAAGCAGACATTACAAAAAACATTTTGGATCTGTTCTGCTTGTATGGCTGCTGATCTCTTTTTCCTATTTTGGATATCCCAGGAATCTTAAAATTCCTGATAATGGGCATTGGAAAGTGGGATTGTGATTCCCGCAAATATGAGCAATTGAGTATAACTTTTAAATCAATGGCATGAACTATTTACAAGAAAAAGACTAATATGACAATTGCAAAGAGATGAAATGAAAAGGTACTGCAAACGCTGCAAGTCTAAAACAAAACAGAAATTGGCAGAATACCTGAAGGTCAGGCAATAGCTTTGGAAAAGAGAACAATTTAACTGTTCTCATTGATGATCAATCACCAGAACTTACACGAGTATCAATAAATCTTTTACCATATGGATCAGAGCCCGATTAGGATTTTCCAACACGGCAATATTCATTCAATTTTTGATTGACTAAAAGCATTGAGACCTCCAAGCTAAGTTCGTAAAACAGCAGAAAATGTCAGACATACTCAGCAGTCTGGCTGCATCTGTGGGAACCAAAATGGAGTTAACATATAAGGTTGAACATTCATTCTGTTTGTTCTTACATACATGGTCTAACCTACTGATAATCTCCAGCATTTTCTGTTTTTGTTTTAGATTTCCATTAAAAAAAGATATATATTTATTCATTTTCTAGATGATCTATGACAGTTCTCTGTATCCCTCTGGCTTGCCCCTTTAGTAAAGTGAGGTATAGCAGGAAGTTGATTTCTCTTTTCTAAAGTTGGAAATTAATTCCTTGTTGCTAAGCAAAATTAAATCATATCAACCTGGTGACATTTCCTTTAGTTATTACCACTGAAGTACAACCTTTACCGTCGCGTTCAGTTGATCCAACATTAATTAATCCAATTCAGTTCACGCACAAAAACAAGAGCATCAATAGAAAAGGCAAACAGTGACCCTGCAAGGAACTGCATCAGGCTTGGGTTTTCAATGGCAGCAGAGCTAATTTGAGATAAAAAAAAGGAATCATGAAGAAAGAGGTGTGTAATAATGGTAAATTATCATTGTGTAATTCTGATTTACACACACCTTTGTGTGATACATTTTGAATTCAGGCTTCTTTGAATCTTGAATGAAAAAAAATACTTGGGTTTAAGACATTTTCTTCATTTGGTGCATTTCCAGCAACATACATTTCACAAGCTGCTTCTCAAGGTAGGCATCTGGAATATGGGTATAACATTGCTGACTGCATAAAAAAATATTAATACCTATCTGGACAATGATTATGAGAATGAATCTATTGTTAACTAAATCTCCCAATTTCTGTTCATGGTTTTTTTTTTCTATTTGCTGATTATAGTGGGTGAAATATAACCAGCACGATCCTGTTGTACCCAATGCATTAATTTTTCTACAAGTCTAAGATCATGAGAGATAATTTAAAAACATGGATTCACTTTCAACTTTACAAACTAGATGTAATGAACTGATAGTATTATTGATTAACTAATGGCAGAGTTGACTGAAAGATGTTTGTTTGTGTTACCTTTTACTGTTTCTTTCTCCACTCCAGTCTTCCATTTATTTACGTATTGTATCTTTCTGGATTTGTTTGCAGTTTTATTCTTCTGGGTTTTTCTTTCTCTGTCTATTCTGTTCTCTTCATTTTATGTTAATTATTTTCTCTTTCTCTTCAATTCAGGAGCAGTTTGACAATGCGGTGGGGTACGGGAGATGGGAAAGATTCAATGCTGCATTTCTTGGAAGGAGACAGCTCACAGGTTAAGATAGGGATCCAGCCAATGCTATAGTTTTGCATGATAATGCATTAAGATGCCATCAACTGTGACATTTTGATGAGGTGGAGGAAGTGTTTCCAGCCCTCACAATTCAATTTATTGTCCTTATATCCCAAGGTGACAATTTATAATGGTGCCCCAAGAATCTCATCAATCGCTTTGGAAACAGTCTAAGCAAGCACTCAAAGAGATGGGGTTGGATGTGGACAGATAATCTGTTTGATTCACAGCAAGGTGGATGTGCAGAACATTCATTATGGCGTAATATAATTAATTCAGTCCAAATGTTTTAAAAATAAAATATAAAAAGAATAGAGGGTAAACAAAATTGATGGAGAAACTCAGCGGGTGAGGCAGCATCTATGGAGCAAAGGAATAGGTGACGTTTCGGGTCAAGACCCTTCTTCAGAGCGTCATTGGATCTGGGACTTTACTGAAACAGTATGAAATTGACTGAGGTCCCATATTTCTTCAGTGAGTAGCAACATTACAATACCTTGAGATTTTAAAAATCAAGTCTGCAATTTATCCCATCAGATAAAGCATAACAATAAGTTTCAGTTGACACCTAATCCACTTTCATATCTTCAGTATTAAAAAAGTTATGGCCATTTTCATACTTGGAAATTAGCAACTTGTTTCCTATTGCTTTTCTATTGACTTAACTCAAAAGCTGTGATCGAGGACAGTCAAAAGCCCATAACTCTTAAAAATTAAGAGAACTGAAAAAAAATTCAGTTATTATAGATTGAAACATTCTGAAACAAATATGAAACAATCTTACTTGGATGACCTGAAATTAAAGCATATAATTAGTTAGTTACCCAATTGTAGCTAATAACAAAATTCAATAACTGGATCTAAACATCTATCCGTTTATTAAGAAAAAATTAACATTTTTTTTAAAGCCTAAGTGTCCAAATAACATTCACACAAGAATTCACAATATATCATGATTTTAAAATCTCATTGTCATTAATTTATAGGCCAAATTGAAGGAATTTAGTGTTTAGTGTTTAATGCCTGTAGATTAATGGCCATTTAAATCAGCTTGCGAGTGGGATTTTCGGGAATGCGATGGATTGGAACGTTGTGGTTGCGGTGAATTTAAACCCCATATCGGCAGGATAAATTCTGCCGGTTCGTATGGGGAATAAATCACCGTTTCGCAACATGAAATGTTGATTAAGGTCATCTAAACAAGCAAGTTTATATGAAAAAATAAACTACTTTCATTTACCTGTCCCCTACGTAAAATCAGTCCCCGTTGTCAGCGTTCACGGCATTAGGAGCAAATTTTTATTTTACTGCAGCACTGAAATAGTCGGGCGATTTAAAAAAAAAGTCACTTACCGGCAGTCGGAATGAATCTTTAGCAAAAGCTCGCACTCCGAGAAAATAAAGCTCCGGATGGCAAGGGAAAACCATATTTTACCCCGCCCCCTCCCCCCCCCTCCCCTTAAAGGCGCCAAAGTCGTGCACACGGCCAGTGACAGAACTACAGCACCGCTAAAGGTAAGTTTTGTAACATACCTACAGTGAGTCCTGATTGACCCACAGTTTAGTTTCTTTAGAGATACAGCATGTAAACAGGCATTTTGGCCCACACATATGTGATCCCTGCATACGAATATTATCCTACACACACTAGGGAAATTTACAATTTAACTTCGGAGTCACGTGAGTGACTACGTTAAGAAGCCCTGCCAGGCGCATGCGCGTCATTATGTCGATGCATGTCGCATTGAACGGAGCTGGAGAGCGCAGCTCCACCAGCGTAAGTAGAAAACCTTGCAAGTAAGTGTTTTAAAACTTTCCAGCGAGACTTAAGCTCCGTAAGGCTGGCTTGTGAGCCAGCAGGAGCCTGTGGTACGGCGGGCGGAGCAAGCGTGGGTCACGCAGCGTTGCGGTCCCATCGCAGCGATCGGGAAAGTAGATAAGTGCGGTGCCGGTCCGATACCGGTGGCCGTTATTTCCGTAGTTAATACCCTCCAGCTGCCCTAGAGTCGTACGGGCTGAGGCCACAACGATAGGGAAGCATACAAGGTCTGCTCTGAGTATGTGTTACCAGATGCAGTTTCCTTAGTTTGATGTGTATGATCAGTATATTTGCCTTATAAAACTTCTCATCCCTGCTCTGAGAAAACAAGCAGGTCTTATACAAAGGGGGTTTGATTCTGGGAGACCAGCAGAGGCAGGGAGATGGGTACAAAGTATTATACCCAATACTGCCCACATCAACCCTTATATTGGGAGAACTGTGTGATACTGAGATTAATATAAATATTCTGCAAGCAGATTGTGCCTGTCAGAATCAATAATTTTAAACATGAACATATATGATTTATGCACAAATACACAAGAAAATGTAAAGAAAGTTACTCTCCTCCAAGAGAGGACAAGAATGTGGGGGAGACTAGAAATGGAGAGATTGCTCCACACTTTACTCAGTCAAAGGTCCAAAGACCCAAAGATTCCCAGGCAGCCTCCGAAGAAGTTCCATACACTGTGTATGGTGCCTGTAAAAAATGGGAATCTGACTCTCCAGCGCCTTGTTAGGTCTGGATGAGGTCTCCCTAGAGCAAGACTAAAATGCTCCAAACTTTAATCAGTCAAGGGTCCAAAGACCCAGAGATTCCCAGGGAGCCTCCAAAGGAGTTCCATACACTGAGAATGGTGCTTGTTAAAAAATGGGAATCTGACTCTCCAGTGCCTTGTTTAGGTCTGGATGAGGTCTCTCTAGAGCAAGATTCGGGAGTACCAGGGCAGGAGGAGACTGACCCTGAAGCTGGTGTCCCTACTTATGTGTATACAACAGAGCACAAGAGCCACACTCCGGGTGTTCCCGATGTAGCATCAAGTTTGCTATATCGGTATGGGCTAGTGAGGCTATGGATGAGACCTGGCTGCCAACATTATTTGGGTTCTCACCTGCTCCAAGAAACTGATATGACTGAAACAGTAAAAATATATATAAAACACCCGTCTATTGTGCATCGCTCAGGGTGCCAACAGTAAACTCAGTAATTTGGGCACCCATGAGTTTAACGATGCGAGGGCAGGAAATATGTTTCCAGCATGTCCTCTAGCTGATATCTGTTGGCATCACTGCATTTGGGGCAGACATATAGGGTCGATAATGTCCAAAATTTATAAAGACATGCTTGTGTTACTCTGCGATGCCTATTCGAACCTAATTGGATGATGAAAATTGCCATTTGGCCTACATTATGCCCAAAAAATGCAGGACTATGTAGGGCAAACAATAACCAGATTAATTATTGGTGAAAATCTGCCAAAACAATTCAGGATACAACCTCTGGTTGGGTGTAAGATTACAATTGTTTTATAATGAATGATGCCGCATAATATTTGATCGGTTTGGTGTTTCCTGCACCAGAAACTGGTCAGGTGGAAAATATATTCCCAGACAGAAGAAGATGGGGGTTGCAGAATCATTCTGGACCTCACAAACTTTAATTCATATGTTCAGTATAGGCATTTTAAAAAGTACACCTTCAACACTGTAACGCAGTTGTTATCACAAGGCTGCTATATGGCTACTATAGACCTAAAAAAGATACCTTATTATTCAGTACCAATGCATCATTATCGCAGGTACTTTAAGTTAATTCGATGGGTCAGCTGAGGCAATTTAAAGAATTACCTAATGGGTTAACTTCAGCTCTCAGTCTGTTCACAAAATTATTGAAACCAGCACTGGTGTTACTGAGGGCTCAGAATCACATTGTAATGGCTTATCTAGAGGATATGTTAATTGTAAATGCCACTCAGGAGACAGCTGAAGAACTGATTTCAGCAACCATAAGCCTATTGAAAGGCTAGGGTTTCTGTCCATCCAACAACATCTAAGTTACAGCCATCCCAAACAATTGATTATTTGGGGTTTGTCAATAATTCAGTTGATATGTCAGTAACTTGCAACAGATAATGTTGGGGATATTACAAATTACTGTACTTGTCTCGCTGAGAGACCTTATCCCTCCATCCGAGAAGTAGCTACGGGTATTGGTAAAATGGTAGCAGCATTCCTGCTGTCGAGTTTGGACCTCTGCATTATCAAAGTCTGCAAAGAGCCAGAGGTCAAGCACTAAAATTAAAATATAAAATTAAACAAAAAATAATAATAATAATAATAATAAAATAAAAAGCATGCATGTCATTTGATAGGTCCATGCAGTTACCAACTAAAGCTTTAGCTGAATTATAATGGTGGATTCTCAATGTTGCTCAAGCTACTAGAAAATATTTTGGTTCAGCAACCTTCAGTGGTATTACAAACTGATGGGAGTGCTCTCGGATGGGGAGGTAAGGACAGCGCCACCAGTTGAGGTGGCCGATGGACTGTCCAAGACGATTAATTCTCCTACCACATGGTATCAATTATCAGTTATTATGCATTTGATAGCTTATTATGCAATTATTTGGAGTTTTACGCATTGATAGCTTATTGTTCTACAATGAATGACTTACATGTTCAATTACAAGTAGACAATACCACAGCTGTGGGAGAGACAATATTGTGGCAGACAACAGAACACGAAAGTTCAATGACAATACAGAATGGATGTTAAATCCAGAAGTTCAAAAAGATTGTCAGTCAATATGGGTATCAAATATTGATCTGTTTGTATCCAGATTAAATCTCCAGTTGCCTAAATATGTCTCATAGGAGCCAGACCCAGGAGCAGTGGTGGTGGATGCATTCTCGCTACATTGGGGAAGTATAGTCTTCTATGTTTTCCCCATTTTGCCTGATTAGGCAATGTCTCAACAAAATAGAGCAAGACTCCGCCGCAGGTGTTTGGTGGTTCCAAACTGGTCAACACAGCCATTGTCCATTGGTGCTCAGAATGATGACTCAGCCATTCATGACAATCCCCAGCTGCAGTAATTGTTGGTACATTCAGTACAGGAGAAGTCATCCATTACATGATCGTATTAATTGTTAATCTGCAGGTTCTGATGGACTGTCGGATAGGACCATGGATGTTATAACTGCAGCTTGGAGAGATAGCACTAAGAAACAATATACGTCTCATATAAGGAAATGGGAAATCTTTTGTATACAGTCAGATATATTTTATCATATTACAAACATATCGGATGTATTGGAGTTCCTTGCTATGTTGCACCTGAGTTATACTGCCATTAATAGTGCTCAGAGTACTTTGTCCTCTTATTTAGGACAATTTTCAGAACGACAATCTATCGGGTCAACCGTTAATATCCCGATTTATGAGAGGAATTTTAATAAAATCCTACCAAACCCAGATATACAGAAATCTGGGATGTCAGTATAATTCTCACATTGCTTCGGAAGTGGGCTCCAATTACGTCACTGTCTTTTCAGAACTTAATATTTAAAGTGGTTATGCTCATGTCATTAGTATCCACACAATGAGTACAAACATTACAAATGTTGCGCTTAGATTGTATGCAGTTGTCTGTAGATAAAATTACTTTTTATGTCTATGATCTCAGAAATGAAAGCAAGCCAGGAAAGGCTGGAGCCAAGGTAATCTTTAAAGCATACCCTGTCGACAAACATTGTGTGTGGTTAAGCATCTGACTCAATATATTAAAGTAACTAAGAGTCTCCGAGATTGTGAGACACCAATGCTCATTACCCACAAAATACCCCAAAAAAACATATAAAAACATATTTTTAAAAAAAGTGACAGTACAAACTATTTTGAGACGGCTAAAACAGGTTCTGTATTTAGCTACAGTTTACACATGTGTGTTTAAATCTCAACTCCACAAGGGCGGCATCAATATCCGCGGCGAAGGCGCAGGACGTGCCGCTCGACCAATTTCTAGAGGCCGCAAGATGGTCTAAAGAAGTAACTTTTTCTAGATTTTATGATAAACCTGTTGTCACAGTGCCAGGGTTTGCACATGCTATGTTGTGTTCTGTCAATTTGTTTGCTTTGTTTCATATCATTTGTTGTAATTTTCCCCTGGGATAGAGGGGTTATTACTTTCCTTGTTATTATTATTATTAGCATAGTTATTGAATAATTTGAAGCAATGTTCAAAATATTATTTATTCACTACTGTGTCAACTGAAGCAGTGTGTCGTATGGAGTGAATCTACGGCATGAAAATCACAGAGCTTTAAAATCTTCACGTAGTCACTCACATGACTCCGAAGTAAAATAGTAAGATTAAACGAGAACTTTATTTTATGAGGAGTTACGATGAGGGATTACGTGCCCTCCGCTCCTGGCCCTCATAATCTAAAGGTTCATCTGGTAGTTCTAGTCTTCTGTAAGCCTTACTATCTTACTTCGGCTATCAGTTTCTGTGTTTTACACGCCGCTGCTTTGAAGTATGACGCGCATGCGCCTGGTGGGGCTTCTTCGCGTAATCCCTCATCGTAACTCCTCATAAAATAAAGATCAAACTTTGAACAGGTAAGTTCTCGTTTAATCTTACTATTTTAACTATCCAATTGGTAGGAAACTAGAACTCCCAGAGAAAACCCATACAAATTCTGTACAGTACAGCACCCACAGTTCACTGTCTCCCCCGGTTGGAGCTGCGAGGTCGATCCCGGACAGGGATCGCCAGCTCCCCGATGTGAAGTCCCACAGGCTCCCATAGTTGGAGCTCCTGAAGTCGGTCTCCAGCAGAGGCCATGATGTTAGGCCGCAATGCGGACGGAGATACGATATGGAAAAAAGTCGCATCTCCATCAAGGTAGGAGATTTTTTGTAAGTTTCCCCCAACCCCCCCCGCGCACATAAAACAAGCTAAAGAACACTAAAAAGTACATTTAACACATACTAAAAAAACAACAAAGAAGGATGGAACTAGACAGACTGTTAATGAGGCAGCCATTGCTGGCACCACCCGGTGGACAACCCCGGATCACCGGTGTTGTAAGGCAGCAACTGTACTAGTGCACCACTGTGCCGCCCCACAGCTTTTAAAACGTTAACCAATCTTGCATTATTTGCTTGGGTCTGCTAATTCCTTTCCAGCTGTTGGGGGAAACAACTGCTTACTGCTTTATAGTCAGATATTGTCATCAAACAATTTTTTTTCTCAGTTGTCCAGTAACTGAACTGCTAAATGCAATAATTAAAACAAAATTCTCTTCTCAAAAACATGGAGTTAATCTTTAGGAACAAAGAGATTTACCAGATCATCCACGACTCAGCAAATAAAATAACTTCCATTTACATAATGTCATTAATAAAGCAAAACGTCATGATGCTATTCACAGCAGTGTTATCAAACAAATAAAGACAGAACCACATTTGGAGATGTTATGTTAGAAGAATAACATTTGTTAGAAAAGATGGATCTGAGACAGAGCAAGAGGTGAGAGAGGGAGGAAGAAAGGGAGGAAGGGAGGAGGCAGAAATGTTGTCGATAGTATTGTACAGCACAGCACCGAAACAGGCCTTTTGGCTCAAAAAGTCCATGCTGACATTTTTTGTTCAGCTACACTAATCATATTGTCCACATTAGGTCTGTATTCTTGTTTAATCAAGTACCTGTTTAAATGTTTCTCAAACATAGTGATTGAACCTGATACCACCATCTCAATTGGCAGCGAGTTCAGATACTAACCTCTCTCTGTGTCAATAAATTCCTCGACCCAAAACGTCACCTATTCCTTTTCTACACAGATGCTGCCTGGCCTGCTCAGTTAAAATGGAGATGTCCGTAAACAGCACTATGTCTCGAGTAAACAGGCCTACATAGAATAACAACTGGGTTTTTGGGTAAATACTTGGATTCACTTAAAACCCTTAAATCATGAGGCTTCTGATCATACAGTTGCAGGGACACCTAGTGAGAAGATAAGATAAACTTTCTTTCCCCCAAATAGATTTTCAACACTAGTTTGGTGCCTGATGTTACAAATAACCCTTGTTTTACTAAGAAGAACAGCTAGTTCCAAAAGAATAGTCAACTGGTGTTTATAGGTTAGGGAAGTGGTGCAGGCTGTTGATTATACAATTGCATGCTGGGAGCAAGGTCACCGGACATGACCTCGGACCATGATTTTCGAACAACTTCAGGATACTTCAACATTCTTTAGGCCAAGTTATCAGAAGAAAAAATTCCCAACAAGTTGTTGCAACGAGCATTTTGATTAAGTTGAAGGATGTGTGAGACTCAGTGTTAATTGGTTATTTTGCTGCCGTTTAATTGTTGTTTCATTGTTGTTTCAATATTTTTTCTCTTATTTTTATATTGTTTGTGTGTTCTTCCTCTATCATTGATTCAAATCCTCAAAACCTGCTTTTATTTTGTAATAGAATCCTTCCTTTGTCATATCTTTACTAAAACTGGAGGTGGTTCAGGCTGTATCTTATTTTAGACTCTTGTTTTTGTAAGTTACACAAAAAACACACTCATCCATTGCGTGTGGCATGGTGACGTAGCGATAAAGCTTACAGCACCAGAGACCCGGGTTCAATCTTGACTACTGGTGATGTCTATACAGAGTTTGTATGTTCTTCCCGTGACCTGCGTGGGTTACCTCCAAGATCTTTGGTTTCCACACTCCAAGGACGTACATGTTTGTAGGTTAATTGACTTGGTGTAAATGTAAAAATTGTCCTTAGTGTGTGGAGGGTAGTGTTAATATGCGGGGATTGCTGGTCGGTACGGACTCGGTGAGCTGAAGGGCCTGTTCCTGCACTGTATTTCTAAACTAAATTAAACTAAACTAAATCCATCTTTGAGGCTGAACATTTTTCTCCAGGTTTCCTTTGGGTCTGTTGGAGGTAGTTTTCTCTTACACCTATCCCCCGAAATGTAATCTAAACCTTCCGAGGTGGGGTGAATGGAGCCAATTCTCACAGATTGGCATTGTATTAAAACTCATTAAACATAACAATTAAATAATATAACCAAACAACAAATAACATGACACAAAATGCTACAACTAGAAAAGACATGTAAAATAGTACAAAATAGATTAATGATAGACAAATAGATCAGTGAACACAATTTTTATTAATTTCTTAAAGCTTTGTATTTTTTTATGCACCTGTAAAAAGATGGATGGTTATCATGGCTTGACCAACTTGGTTACTATTTGTGGTTTTGAACCCCTTTGGATGATGGGTATCAAAGTCAGCCATTTGTAGTTCACTCTGTACATTGATGCTATTAGTGATTTACTTCCCCAGTGTTGTACAACATGGCATTTCAGCAAAGGGGGAGCAGCAGGTGGAAAAACAACAAGAGTTTCCTTTAACATAATAAAAAAAAGTAACTATAGATGCTGGTTTATACCAAAGATAGACACAAAATGCTGGAGTAACTCAGCGGGTCAGACAGCATCTCTGGAGAAAATGATTAGGTCACGTTTCAGGTCGGAACCCTTCTTCAGACTGGTTAGAAACATAGACATAGAAAGTAGGTGCAGGAGTAGGCCATTCGGCCCTTTGAGCCTGCACCGCCATTCAATATGATCATGGCCGATCATCCAACTCAGTATCCCTTACCTGCCTTCTCTCCATACCCCCTAATCCCTTTAGCTACAAGGGCCACATCTAACTTCCTCTTAAATATAGCCAATGAACTGGCCTCAACTACCTTCTGTGGCAGAGAATTCCAGAGATTCACCACCCTCTGTGTGAAAAATGTTTTTCTCATCTCGGTCCTAAAAGATTTCCCCCTTATTCTTAAACTGTGACCCCTTGTCCTGGACTCCCCCAACATCGGGAACAATCATCCTGCTTCTAGCCTGTCCAACCCCTTAAGAATTTTGTGAGTTTCTATAAGATCCCCCCTCCATTTTCTAAATTCTAGCGAGTACAAGCCGAGTCTATCCAGTCTTTCTTCATATGAAAGTTCTGACATCCCAGGAATCAGTCTGGTGAACCTTCTCTGTACTCCCTCTATGGCAAGTACAGAGAAGGTTCACCTGACTGATTGTGAGGAAGAGGGGTGGAATTGTAAGCGAGGAAAAAAACAGGGACAAATCAAGGCTAGTAAGATGATCTTGGGCAATGAGGTTCCCTGATAGGACGATTGGTGTCGAGAGATGATGTGATCCCAAGAGGGATACATTGTTGTGAAGTATTGAACTTGTTGACTGACATTGAATGGAGGAAGGTGGGGGGAGGGCAAGGGGAGGGGGAAGGAGGTGTTGGTAGTAGTTACCTAAAATTTAACGTTTTATAATTTACTAGACTAAGTGGAACCCATTGGGTCCCATGTTCACACGGGAGGGCTGATCCCCCACCGCAATATTCCACCTCTCCACCAACTCCAGTGTTGTGGGCTGAAGGGACTGGTTTCCAGAGGGCTAACATTGTGGGCCAAATGGATATTTGGACTGTCAGCTCAGTCACTCAGGCCTGGTAGGCTGGCAGCTCAGTCACTCAGGCCTGGTGGGCTGGCAGCTCAGAAACTGCCAGAAATTCTGCTCAAAACAGTTGAGAGACTTTGTGAGAGAGAAGGGGGAGAGGGTGGAGAATCCATTTCAGAATGTTTTCATCTTTTTCTACAGATCACAGCAATGAAGGAGGAAAGTCTATCCTGGCCTGGATCTCACTGGGAGCAAATGAAGGGAGGGAGAAAAATACTGGGGTGCAGTTTAATACTTGCCGGGGGGTATAGTTCATGATGGGATGAAGGGACTCCTGTGCTAGTACAGGCCTGATGGGCCGAAGGGGCTCTTTAAAAAACAATCTGAATGATATCTCTGTGAAAGGGCACTTTTTCTGGATTTTTTCTGTCCTGGCACAGGCCATCTGGGCTATAATTCTCCTCCTGTGCTAATACGGCATTTGGGGCAAAGGGGACTGGTTTCTCAGCTAATAGGTGCCATGTGGGC
Organism: Okamejei kenojei; assembly: GCA_035221665.1. Classification (NCBI taxonomy): domain Eukaryota; kingdom Metazoa; phylum Chordata; class Chondrichthyes; order Rajiformes; family Rajidae; genus Okamejei; species Okamejei kenojei. The sequence continues at coordinate 22,120,983 of CM069141.1, read as the reverse complement.
CGAAATTAGTGGTTTCAGGCAGGCCAAACAACTCACTTCATTTTCAATTGTATTGCAATTTCAAGCACAGGGCAGGCTCAAGTCAAACAGCTGATTGCATTTTCACTTAATTTCCATTGCCACTGCACATTCAAGCACAGGACATGCTCAAGCCAAAAGCTGATTGCGTTTTCACTTCATTTCCATTGCCATTGCACTCTCAAGCACAGGGCAGGCTCAAGCCAAACAGTTGATTGCATTTTCACTTCATTTCCATTGCCATTGCACTTCCAAGCACAGGGCAGGTTCAAGCCAAACAGCTCATTGCATTATCACTTCATTTCAATTGCCATTGCAGTTTCAAGCACAGGGCAGGCCCAAGCCAAACAGCTCATTGTATTTTCACTTCATTTTCATTGCCATTGCAGTTTCAGGCAAAGGGCAGGCCAAACAACTCATTTAATTTTCATTAAGGGCTAACAAATCATTTATTCAAGTACATTGCATACTCACAGTGTTCTGTAGTTTCCCAGCTCAGACAGAGTCGTGACCTCTCCTTCGCCAACTTACAGACAGACTGAGCCATGCCCACACGTCCGGGTTTTATAGTCCCTCTCCCGTCCCACCGGATGACGGTGATTGACAGGAGAGAGAATCTCAAGATTTTTTAAACACTAATATGTCTTTTATTTTTCATCAATGGTAAAAATCCTCGGGGCCTGCACAACGGAGGTGGAGTAAGATGGCCAAAAAAATCACAGCCATATAAGATGGAGGAACTGAGTGAAATCCAGGTTAGCCGAGAAGTGGTGTTGGGTAAATTGAATGGATTAAAGGCCAAAAAATCCCCAGGGCCAGATAGTCTGCATCCCAGAGTACTCAACGAAGTAGCCACAGAAATAGTGGATGCATTAGTGATAATTTTTCAAAACTCCTCAGATTCTGGAGTAGATCCTGAGGATTGGAGGGTAGCTAATGTAACCCCACTTTTTAAAAAAGGAGGGAGAGAGAAAACTGGGAATTACAGACCAGTTAGTCTAACATCGGTAGTGGGGAAACTGCTAGAGTCTGTTATTAAAGATGGAATAGCAGTACATTTGGAAAGTGGTGAAATCATTAGACAAAGTCAGCATGGATTTACAAAAGGTAAATCATGTCTGACAAATCTTATAGAATTTTTCGAGGATGTAATGAGCAGAGTGGATAAGGGAGAACCAGTGGATGTGTTATATCTAGACTTTCAGAAGGCCTTCGACAAGGTCCCACATAAGAGATTAGTATACAAACTTAAAGCTCACGGTATTGGGGGTTCAGTATTGATGTGGATAGAGAACTGGCTGGCAGACAGGAAGCAAAGGGTAGGAGTAAACAGGTCCTTTTTAGAATGACAGGCAGTGACCAATGGGGTACCGCAAGGCTCAGTGCTGGGACCCCAGCTATTTACAATATATATTAATGATTTGGACAAGGGAATTGAATACAACGTCTCCAAGTTTGCGGACGACACTAAGCTGGGGGGTAGTGTTAGGTGTGAGGAGGATGCTAGGAGGCTGCAAGGTGACTTGGATAGGCTGGGTGAGTGGGCAAATGCATTGCAGATGCGGTATAATGTGGATAAATGTGAGGTTATCCACTTTGGTGGCAAAAACAGGAGGGTAGACTATTATCTTAATGGTGGTAAATTAGGAAAAGGGAGATGCAACGAGACCTGGGTGTTATGGTACACCAGTCATTGTCCAATGATTTCACCACTTTCCAAATGCGCTGCTATCCCATCTTTAATAACTGACTCTAGCAGTTTCCCCACTACCTGATGTTAGACTAACTGGTCTGTAATTCCCCGTTTTCTCTCTCCCTCCTTTTTTTAAAAGTGGGGTTACATTAGCTACCGTCCAATCCTCAGGAACTACTCCAGAATCTAAAGAGTTTTGAAAAATGATCACTAATGCATACACTATTTCTGTGGCTACTTCCTTGAGTTGTGATCGAGGACAGTCAAAAGCCCATAACTTTCTTAAAAATTAAGAGAACTGAAATAAATGTTCAGTTATTCTAGATTGAAGCATTCTGAAACAAATACTTGGATGACCTGAAATTAAAGCATATAATTAGTTAGTTACCCAATTGTAGCTAATTACTAATTCAATTACTAGATCTAAACATCTATCCATTTCTTAAGAAAATATTAACATTTTTTAAAAAGCCTAAGTGTCTAAATAACATTCACACAAGAATTCACAATAAAACATGATTTTTAAATCTCATTGTCATGAATTTATAGGCAAAATTGAAGGAATTTAGTGCCCTTAATTAATGTAAATTAATGGCCATTTAAATCAGCTTGTGAGTGGGATTTTATGGAACGCGATGGATTGCAACGTTGCGGTTGCGGAAAATTTAAACCCCATATCGGCAGAAAAAATACTGCTGGTTTGGATGGGAAATAAATCACCATTTTGCAACATGAAATTTGGACTAAGGTCATCTTAACAAGCAAGTTTATATGAAAAAATCAACAGCTTTCCTTTACCTGTCCCCTACGTAATATCCATCCCTGTTGTCGGCGTTCATGGCATTAGAAGCAAATTTTTATTTTACTCCAGCGCTGAAATTGTCGGACGATTTAAAAAAAAAATTCACATACCGGCAGTCGGAACGAATCTTCAGCAAAAGCTTGCACCCCGAGAAAATATAACTCCGGAAGGCAGGGGAAAACCGCATTTTAACCCCGCCCCCCCCCTCAAAGGCGCCAAATTTGCGCACACGGCCAGTGGCAGAACTGCAGCATCACTGAAGGTAAGTTCTGTAACATACCTATTATGTATACCATTATCCGATCTGTTTGAATACTATGTAAAACAAAGCGTTTCATTGTACCTCAGTACACAATAATAAAGCAAAACCTCAACCTAAATGACAACAACAGTATGTGATTGCTGCATGGTCATTTAGTCAACCTGTGGATGGACTAGGAATAGACTATCTTGGCATAGATTAAGAACAATTTAGCAGCTGAAGGTTGTGCATCCTTGACACAATGTCAACTATCAGCAACAATGTGCTAGAACACAAAACCTATAGCATCATGGCTTGTCATATCCTTCACTCCATCATTATTGTCAAGGTAGAGAATCAACATTGGTTCAATTGGGATTACAGTAGCTTATGCCAGAAACATCCCCATGCATCCTGAAAGATGTTGACGTAGTGAAGCTGCAACACAGGACTATGTTTGTGCTAGACAACAAAAACAGCATGTAAGGGATCTGACAGCCAACACGATCAAATTGTGTCTGTACTCCTGCCATATCAAATGGATAATGCAATTCCAACAGACCATTAAATAGCTAAAAAGAACATCCGAATCTTCATTGATGGAAGAACACGCCATGCATGTGCTAATGACAAGATATTCACCGTTTGTTCAACTGGAAGTACTGAGTCGTTCATCCAAATACCCTAATGTCATAGATGTCACTCTTCAGCCTATTTGATTCCAAAAACAGTTGAGAAATGTTGGAAGGTTTCAGTGTGAATGTTGCGAGACACTTGCTTGGCGATACTCAGCCTCAGATCTTTCTCATCAAGGATAGGTAGACAGATCCTTTTATGCTGAAGAGAATTTGATTGTTGCAAAGGCTATGGTACCAAACACACCTTTACTGTAGTACTGAAGGCATGCTCCAGAACTAGCTCCACCTCCAGTCAATTTGCCATTTATTAACAGTGTAGATAATTGGCTAGATTAGTTGAGTTTAGTTTAGTTTAGTTTAGAGATACAGTGCAGAAGCAGGCTCCTCAGCCTAAAGAGTCCTCACTGACCAGCAATCCCCACACACTAACACTATCCTACACACACTATGGACAATTTACACTTATACCAAGCCAAGTAACCTACAAGCTTGTATGCCTTTGGAGTGTGGGAGGAAACCGAAGATCTCAGACAAAGCCCACGCCAATCAAGGGGCGAATGTACAAACTCCGTACAGACAGTACCCGTAGTCGGGATCGAACCCGGGTCTCCGGCCTTGCATGCACTGTAAGGCAGCAACTCTACCGCTGCGCCACCGTGCCGCCCTAATATATAAGATAATCTCATATTTACAAAAAACAAAAGCTAACAAAGGTGAATATTGCAAGGTTCTCCACAGGAATAGAACATTAGAAAAAGTCTTGCACTTATGGCCAATGACAGGATATCCTGCAGCAAGTGACTCACTTCCTGACATGCCAAAGCCTTTCCACAATCTCTAAGTCACAGGTGAACCTTATCTACCTTGACAATCATGAGAAGTCTGGGTAGAATTGACATATTCTGCACTTTCTTGGATGAGTGATGTGCCAACAATCTTTATCCCAAAACATCCTAAAAGCACAGTGACCCCATCAATCTTCAACAACTTATATTTTCTGATCAAATACATGATTTTAAAATCATGCCTCACATATTTATGAACACAATTGCTACACGGCATTAGGAACTCAGCATTTTTTCTTCACATGATAGAATGTTTCACCAAGATTATTTGTGCACAGCAGTCAAAACATGCTAGGCTGAAATATAATTTTGTGGCTTCATGGTTATTCTGATGAAATTAAACAATGTTTCTGACAACTGCTTCTGAGATTGTCTCTACCGCTTTAACAAGTTTTACCCAGGCTTACAATTTGATCTTCAATCCATCTGCAAAATAAAACTATCACCCACTGCCATAGTTTTTCCGATAAAAGCAAGAGGCCTTTTGTTTTGTCACACAAATACTATCTCATTTACAATGGAGTTTCTATGGTTGTTATGATAAAGGAAAATGGCAAAGCAGTTGGACTGAGTATCTGTTTCAGTCAATGGACTCTTTTGTGGTGCAGATAAGATCGTGATGATATACAATGCATTGAGAACATGATTTTGAAAAAGCAAAAGTGGGCACCATGAAAGAAAAGACAAGAAAAGTACATTATTATTTTCCTGATATGCAGAGCAAGATTTTTTAGTCAAGTTCCTGAACAATAATATGCATTTTACTTCAGAGTCACGTGAGTGACTACGTGAAGAAGCCCCGCCTGGCGCTGGAACGGCATTACGTCAACGCTGACGGCAGAGCATGAGCTGCAGAGGCAGCTCCTCGACAGCGGTAGGTACGGGTCCGCAGGTAAGTGCTGTTGAAAAAACTTTCAGGGTCTAAAAACTCCGTGGCTGGTGTTGAACACCAGGATTAAAACGAATTTAAAAGCAAAAATAAGTAAAAGTTAAAATAAAAATACTCTGTATAAAAACAACGGAGTTTTAAAAGAACGTCCCGGGGAAGCGATCAGGACGGGAGATTACGGAGCCGGTTCCGATACCGGTGGCCATCAAAAATATGTTAGGAAGGCTCCGCAAACTTTTGGCAGGGGGGGGGGGGGGGAATTTAAAAGTCAGAAAGGCCATAATTTAAAAAATTTAATAAAAGGCCTGCACACTAAAAAAGCTTTATGGCTTGAGAAATAATGGAAAAAAGATTCTAAAAAATAAAAATAAAATAAATAAAAAATTCAACCAAAAAGGGTTAAAAGGCCCAAAAACATTCCCAAACCTACCCTAAGGGGGTTTCATATATTAAAATATATGATGAAATATTGTGGGAATATCTACCTCAGATATGTTTGGAGGTAGTCTCCTTGAGGAAAAAACTCAGGAGTAACAAGGGCAGTAAAAATAAAATGGAAAACTGACCCTAAAAATGCACTGATAGTGGTGGCTGGTCATGAAGTACCCACCACAGCACCAATAATATATATATATATATATATATATATATATATATATATATATATATATATATATATATATATATATATATATATATATATATACAGGTGTAGGTACAACACCTGATTAAGAAGTGAGGCCATGGAAAATAACCATGGAAACCAAAATTAGTTGGTCTCTCACTAAAGCTGTTATGATTAAAACAGCAGAATAAAAATAAAACTTTTATGATTTATTTAAGTACACTTCAGCACAAAATATATATAGAGGTGTACTAGGTACGATACCCGAATGAATGAGTGAGGCCATGAAAAGTAAACATGGAAACTAAAAATTAATTGGTCTCACCAAAGCTGTTATGGTTGAAACAGCAGAATATGATAAAACCTTTATGTTCATAAAGATATCAACGGTGAATCCGTTTATGATATCCATGTCTCAATTATATGAGATATAAGGAAATACAATTTCAAAGTATTTCAAACTGGTGCATGGCATTACTATTCAATGGAAAACAAATACAATATTTTGCAAATAACCAATACATTTAAAATAAAATAAATTGCCATCAGTTTGTGGAGCTCAATGGGAAGAAATATATAATATTAATTTAGTTATATTTCTGTAATTGTAAAGGGACCAAATCTGCACTCTAGATTTGCAGATCAATACAAATCAGGTTATGTTAAACTCCTGATTATTATGGAATAAAACCTGCCTTATGATAATTCAAAAATATTGATTACAAAAGAACAGACTATTGATCTTTAAACTTTGGGGGGAAAAAATTATGATCCAATATAAAGATTTGATAATGGATCAAAAACAAAGGCAGAAGTATGATAAATAAACATAATCCAACATAACCTTATCCAAACCCATATAATTGGGAAAAGAAGGCTTGAAGTACGTTGAAGAGGTGCAAACAACTGTTACAAAATAAATTCATGAAATCTCCGATTGTGGGGGATTACAGGTGTATTATGATCATTAATTTAATATAACTAAGGACTAGAAAAAATTGTAGAAAGGATTGGTTCACCTGTATAAGAAGAAGAAAAAAAATGATTTTAGGTTTGCACCCAAAAGTAACTCCAATAAAGAAGGGGTACGTACATATATATGTTATAAAATTACCTCAGTGTAAAGATGTGATGGTATAAACCATACAAAACATCATTTTATATACACTTTCACAGTGTAAGAACATTTTATTAAAATGGAAACATCTTCAACATTGAAATACAGTTGTTATTAACAAAGTGTTAATCAAATATTACAGGTGCTTGAAATTAATTTAAATGGGTCAAGCGGTGCAAGTTGAAACATTTCTAAAGGATTAAAACCAGTTCAAGGCTGTTAAACAGAATACTGGAAGAACAATTGTACTGATAAAAGATCAACACTTGCACTAATGAGGACATGGTCATGGTTTATCTTGATCACATTTAAATTAGAGTCAGCTGCAAATTAGTGCTGCAATTACAAGCCTGTTGAAAGGCAAGGATCTGACCCATCACATAAAGCCTATGCTTAGGCATTCATAAAATATTCATAAATTACTATTCTGGATTTAGGAGTAATTCAGCACCATAGGAGGGGGAAAATTGTTCCATGATACAAATATGTCTCATTGCTTTGTTGACATACTTTGTCCCTCCATTAGAAAAGGAGCCTAGGTAAAGAGTAAATAAAGCTCCAAAAGAAGGAATACAGAAGCTTATAAGAATATGAATGCCTTTGTGAGAGGCTTATGCAAATATCAAATGATACAATATCATTATTAAAGTAATGGATTAAAAAAAAAAAAGTTCACAAGCTGCTTCAACTATAAGCTTAGCAGTTGTTGCAAGCTGAAGCAAGTATTAACAGATGATGGACAGCTTCTGTGAATATTTGGGTAAGAAAAGAATATTATCTATTCTTATAAAAATAATTGATCGTCTCTTGTTGGGACTACGGACAATAATACCAGGTAATTGCAAATGGATTGTCCTAAGAAATTTCTCCAAACATTTGTATTAATTATTGAAGTATCAGGAGTTATGGATTAAATATTGATTGTTCTATTATGGAAGTGTCCATGTCATATCAAGGTGAACAATACCACGGCTGTGGCATATATTAAATCACATAAGATAAGTAAAATAATAATCATGGCATTGTCTGAGTAAACAGATGTGGCATATTCTAAAATGTTTTAGTCCAGCTGTTTATCTCTAAGAAAGAGACAATGTTATCGGAGACAACAAATAAGGGGGGAAAATACATTTGTCATTAATATGGATTACTTACGATTAATCTGGTTGTATACAGATTAAATCACCGATCTTTCAAATGTTCTCATGGGTAAACCAAGAACAGGAAAGGTGGATGCTTTTCTCTCAATTACTTGAGGAAAGATGTTCTTTTATGTTCCTCATTTTTGCATGAGGCATTTCGGTGACCCAAAACGGATCCTTCATGGTTTCATAAATATTGAGTGATGTTGAACTACTTGTGATGATTCATAGTTGCAGTAATTTATTGTTGTACAAAGGCATCCATGATATGAAAATATGAATTTAACTATCTGCAGGTTGACCAGACCATTACAACAGTTTTAAAGAAGGAACTGCAGATGCTGGAGAATCGAGGGTACACAAAAAGCTGGAGAAACTCAGCGGGTGCAGCAGCATCTAAGGAGCGAAGGAGATAGTTTCGACATTACAACAGTTTGATGGTCAAAGAAGTCTATGAATGTTTAACTAATATAACAACATAACAATAAAATAATTATGTATAAAAGAAGTGTTATACCTGCAATTTGCAGAAATAAGTTTAAAAAACCATATAATGTTATAAGAAATTAGAAGTCAGTGTAGACAGTAAAGTTATTTGTCATATTAGATATATGTGAGTCCCTTGTGGATTGCATTTTTTCTGAGTATCTAATTGATAGAGCCAATAATAGGGCTCAGAGTGTTTATCGTCCTATTTACGGACAATATACTAACCAAGAAGTTATCGGGTTCATTCGTAATATCCCGATATGAAAAGGGATATATATGTAGATATAATAAAGATACATATATATATATATATATAATCTGTCCAAAATTGCAATACGTAAGTCGGGAGATCAATATAGTCCTGAATTGCCTTAGGCAATGGACTCCAATTCTATCAATGATTCAAAAAAGTTAACATTGAAAGTAATAATGCTGATGACTTTAGTATCAACATAAGAGTGCAAACATTGCAAATATTACGTTATAATTGCATGTGGATACAGATTACATTATCATAAATGTTATGAATTTACCAAACAAAGCAGACCAAGAAGAGCTGAAACCAAAGTAAACCTATAAGCATATCCTGTCGGCCTTAAATTGTGTGTGTATGTGAACATTGATGAAATATGTTGAAGTAGGTAAGAGTCTCTGTGGTGATGAGACAGCACTACTTATTACACACAAAAAACCACATTAGGTTTCAGTAAAAACTGATGGTTCTAGAGAAATGTATTCTAGACGGGTTAAAAATTGAATAACACTCAGTGGAACTAGACACTGAAATGTGGAAAATCACTCTGTTAGGGAGGTAGATACATTCACAGGAATGGCACAGGATGAGCCGCTCGAGCAAAGATGCAAGGCCACAGGAGGGTGTAAAATAAATATTAAATTAAATGGAACCAGTCATGGTGTCAGGATTGGACACGGAGTGTTGGGTTCTCTATAATTGTTGCTTTGTTCATACCATCAAATTATATATCAATTGATATTTTGTGATAAACTTACCTTTCAATGGAAAGGGCATTACTTTTTTTCTTTTATAACGTGAAATTATTTATCACATAATTTGAGGCAATGTTTGGAGGAAAAAATGTGTTATTTTGCTCATTATTGTGTTGAATGAGCCAGAGTGTCATATGGAATGAGTCTACGACATAAAAAGCACAGAAAGCTACAAAATCTTCACGTAGTCACTCACATGACTCCGAAGTAAAATAGTAAGATTAAATGAGAACTTACCAGTTCAAAGTTTGATCGTTATTTTATGAGGAGTAACGATGAGGGATTACGTGCCCTCCACTCCCGACCCTCATAAAATAAATGATCATCTGGTAGTTCTAAATCTATGTTGAGCCTTACTATCTTACTCCGGCTATTATGTTCTGTGTTTTTCATGCCGCTGCTTTGAAGTATGCCGTTCCAGCACCAGGCAGGGCTTCTTCACGTAATCCCTCATCGTTACTCCTCATAAAATAACAATCAAACTTCAAACTGGTAAGTTCTCATTTAATCTTACTATTACTGCAACCCCTAGGCTCCTTCTCAACATTTATTTTTATGCTTTATCTTTATTTTCACTATCCTTTCGCTCTCAGCAGGCTTCAGTCTCAACTTTCTTTCTCAGATGCGGGAGAAGGGAGTCAAGTCTATCGGTATTACCTCATAGCTAACATCAATTGTATAGTTCAAGCTACCAGGAAACATTGTTGAAAATCGTGACAATAGTTTTCATTGAACAGAGACTTGGAATGATTTGCGAAACTTCCAAAGCTTTTGTAAGAATGTTGTGTATTTTTTTTAGTTTTTGTTTTTAGAGATAGAGCGTGGAAACAGGCCCTTTGGCCCACCAAGTCCGCGCTGACCAGCAATCCCCTATGCTAGTTCTATTCTGTGCTAAAGGGACAATTTACAGAAGTCATTTAACCTAGAAACCTGCTCATCTTTGAAATGTGGGAGGAAACCGGAGAAAGTCCACTAGGTCAGAGGGAGAATGTAGAAACTCCGTACAGATAGCACCCATAGTTAGAATTGTACCCGGGTCTCTGGCACGGTGAGGCAACATTAGTACTGCTGCACCACTGTCCCACCCTCTGTCTCAGAATGATTTGTGAAACCTCCGAAGCTTCGATAAGAATATTGAGTATGTGTTGACCTCTAAATTATATTTCCCAGTCAGATGATACAGCGATATAAGACCAGATTTCTTTGCAAGCCTGCTCAATGTATACATGGAATGTTATTTTCAATCAAAGAAAAATAAAGTTACATCAGGCCACAAGCTACGGATGACAAAATGTGCCAAAACAACTGAGATTACTTCATTGCCATAACATAATGTGCAGTTGATGACAAAATTACAATGACCACTGCAATTGAAAATGGAAGCATAATACCGTACCCAATGGGTGCTATTTCAAAGGAAAATGACAACGCCATTGACTGAGTCTGTAGCAGTCAATGCAGATAAGGCAAAGCTTCTTAAAAATGTACAAAGAAATTTAGTAGAAATGTCATAACTGAAAACTTGAAATATTTTTTAACCTTTTTTTTACCCTTTAAAATATTTTGGTCTTGTTATTTATCCTATATCCCAAATGTGAAATGTGCAAAACAAAATCAGCACAGCTCTTTGCCAAAAATGTACAAGGTGACATTTCAAGAGCTGTTTCTGTCTTTTTCCAAATCACACAATTTGTATTCCAGACACACAGGAATTGTAGTATCTTGTTACACAGACAATACACATTCACCTTTTCGAGTTTACGGTCGCTCCAACTAATGCAATCCTGTCAGTCTTGGTCACTTGTTCCATCCATATAGCCTTGCTAATTTTTCGCCAACGAATTTCTATCCATTTCCCTTGAATGTCTTGATTGCGTTTGTTCTCACCTCTCCCATAGGTAGCAAATCACTCTTTCAAAGTAGCTTTGACTGAATCACAGGCATGTACAAACTAGGAGATTTCATACAGAAGGAAGAACAATAAATTCCTCAGACATCTGAAATGGTTTGGACCGGTATAGACCTGTACAAAATGAATGTGATGTACAAATCAAAGCTAGGATCAATATCCTCACAAGAGATGAATTGGTTTGTGTGGAAGTTGAACTGATTTGATTGGGAGAGGGCACCAGTAAACCAAGTTGGACCGAGTCTGGAAATGACAATATATGCATCAGAGTAAAGCGTAGTTCAGTAACAAGAAGGTTCAGATGGTGGATGATGGTGGAGAAGAATATGGTAAATTGTTCATGTTCTGGAAAACCATTCCAAAACTATGACAAACGTTAATGATAATTTCTAGTGTACACACAGTAACATTAAAACAATTCAAAGTATATTAAAAAAAACAGAAAAACAATTAGATGGATACAAAGAATAAGTAAATTAACTCAAATTTCCCTAGGTCCATTGCAACAGCTTCCACCATTCATATTAAAAGAGATAGCGTTCCCATGTCCGATCTAGTCTTGTGTTAGTTGTTGAAATGCATTTCAACTTTATGATGAGTAATACTTTGGAAAGCAGTCAAAAAATGCTTGTGAACAGCTGCTTGCAAGTTTGGGAATTCCATGATGGACCCATCGACCCGAAACAGACTACATGAGAAAAGCTTGAAGCCCCTCTCCCCCATATTCTCACCATAACTACAAAACCTCTCCTTTCAGATACTTTTCCACAACCCTTTGAACTCTACAGTTCGCAGCGTAGTGTGACAGCAGGTAGTGCATCTGTCTCACAGCTCCAGTGACCAGTGTTCAATCTAGACATCCGGTGCCATCTGTTTGACCTTCTCCCTGTGACCATGTGGATTTCCTTTGGGTGCTCTGGTTTCCTTCCATATTCCAAAGACGTGCTGGTTGGCAGGTTAATTGTCTTCTGGAAATTACCTCTATGTAGGTGAGGTAATTATGTTTCTATGTTTCTATGTGAGTAGTTGGTGAATTGGGGGAAATTGATGGGCATATTACAGACAATTAGTTGCTGGGAATTAAGTGGGGAAATGGGATTGATGAGTTTGCATAGAACTGGCATGGACTTGAATTACCAACTAGCCAGTTACAAGGAAATGTGAAAATCTGAAAATAATATAAGATATGAAAATATTTAAATTGCAGCCCTGACAAAGTATTCTAGCCCTGAAATATTAACTGTGAGAAAAACATGATGCCTTTGGTTCTTCTGCCACTTACCTTCATTATATGTTCCTAATTTTATTGCCAATGGGGGCAGTTACTCTTTATCCTTCGCAATCATGTTGTACCAATGAGAACACATTCAGATTTTTTGGTCTTTCCCACTAATTAATATTCCTTATTCCAAGGTATAGTTTTGGTAAATCTCACTTTTGTACCTTATCTAAAGCATTCACATCTTTACTAAAGTGTTGGCACAAGTGTTGGCCTTCCTAAAGGACTGGCACAGTGGTAGAGTTGCTGCCTTACATTGCCAGAGAACCAGGGTCGATCTTGAACATGGATGCTGTCTGTACAGAGTTGTACATTCTCTCTGTGATGCGTGGTTTTGCTCCAAGTGCTACGGTTACCTCCCACATTCCATAGACGTACAGGTTTGTAAGTGAAATGGCTTCTGTAAAATTGTAAATTGTCCCTAGTGTGTAGGATAGTGCTATTGGAAGGTCCCATTTCCATGCTGTATCTTGGACCAAAGTAAAGTCTAAAGTGTGCCAACTAGAACCAAGCACAGTATTTCAATAATGTTAGGATTTGTGTAGTGTAAATCTTAATTTGACTTTGATGTATTTGATGTTTCTGAAAAAACAAAGAACCTGCAAGCTTTTTTTTCTTAATTCTCAAACGGTGAATTATGCTGACATAGCCCCAGATATCTCCATTCTAATACCCACCTACAATTATGCTTTATGATATATATTGGGACTTTTAAGACAGTTTTAAAGCATGATGTCAAGTTAGGAAAAGGGGAAGTACAACGGGATCTGGGGGCCCTTGTACTTCAGTCTATGAAAGTAAGCATGCAGGTACAGCAGGCAGTGAAGAAAGCGAATGGCATGTTGGCCTTTATAACAAGAGGAGTCGAATACAGGAGCAAAGAGGTCCTTCTGCAGTTGTACAGAGCCCTAAGTGAGACCACACCTGGAGTATTGTGTGCAGTTTTGGTCCCCTAATTTGAGGAAGGATATTCTTGCTATTGAGGGAGTGCAGCGTAGGCATACAAGGCTAATTCCTGGGATGGCAGAACTGTCATATGCTGAGAGAATGGAGTGGCTGGGCTTGTACACTCTGGAGTTTAGGAGGATGAGAGGGGATCTCATTGAAACATATAAGATTGTTAAGGGTTTGGACGTGCTAGAGACAGGAAACATGTTCCCAATGTTGGGGGAGTCCAGAACTAGGGGCCACAGTTTAAGAATAAGGAGTAAGCCATTTAGAACGGAGACAAGGAAACATTTTTTCTCACAGAGAGTGGTGAGTGTGGAATTCTCTGCCTCAGAGGGCCGTGGAGGCAGGTTCTCTGGATGCTTTCAAGAGAGAGCTAGATAGGGCTCTTAAAAATAGCGGAGTCAGTGGTTATGGGGAGAAGGCAGGAACGGGGTACTGATTGGGGATGATCAGCCATAATCACATTGAATGGCAGTGCTGGCTCGAAGGGCCGAATGGCCGACTCCTGCACCTATTGTCTATTGTCTATTGTCTATTGATGTGTCGCTTAGTCAAACAAAACATAGTGAAAAATACATCAAAGTTATTTCTATTTTGTGATTTTCTTTTATGAAAATTGTAACTTACTTTTTTACTTACTCTCACCTTACAGCTATACCCACTAGTATTTGAAAATGTTGCCTTGGATAAAAAAAATCTATCTGTCCTATATATGCCTCTCATAATTTGAAATATTTTTATTGGGTCTCCCCTCAGCCTTTGACACTCGAGGAAAAGAAACCAAACATTGTCCAAACTCTTCTTATAGCTTATGCACTCCATTCCAGGCTACATCCAGGTGAACCTCTTCTGCACCCTCCATGGTCTCCATATCCTTCCTATAGTGTGACAAGCTGAACGGTACACAATATGTAACATGAGGCCTAAACCAAATTTTCACATTGCTGCAACATGACTTCCAACTTTTATACTCAATGGCGCAACCGATGAAGGCAAAGATGCCGCATGCCTCCTTTACATTCCATCCACTTACATTGCCACTTCTAAAGCATTACGGACTTGCTTGCCAACATTCCTCTATATATCAGTATGGTGATAGAATGGCACAGTGCTAGAGTTGCTGCCTTACAGCGCCAGAGACTGTACGGAGTTTGTAAGTTCTCCCCGTGACTTGTGAGGGTTTTCTCCAGCAGCTTCGGTTTTCTGCCACACTCCAAAGATGTACAGTTTTGTAGGCTTATTGGCTTAGTAAAATTGTAAATTGTGTTGTCGGATAGTGTTTGCTGGAATTGCTGGTCAGCGTGAACTCGTTGGGCCGAAGGGCCTGTTTCCATGCTGTATCTCTAAAATAAAACAAAACTAAATTGATGTCCCAAAGGGTCCTGTCATGAACTGCAAAGTTTTCTTTTGTATTTGAAATGCATCATCTTCCACATGTCCGGATTAACCTCCAATGTCTCCACCCACATTTCCAGCTGATTTATATCCTGCTCCATCAGTTAATAACCTTCCTAACTATCCATTACACCATCGATTTTTGTATTAAACATGAGCTGGATATGGAGTAAATATTCATTGGAATAAAGAAAACTAAGGCATTTTACTTCAATGAAAGATATGGAATGTGATTTTAGTTTGGACAATTGACAACAAGCTATTTTAAAGTCTCAATTGACTGTATTTATAATGGGACTTATTCATCCCAAGTAGAACATTTATGTTCATTGGTGCAATGGATTGTTCCATATATTTTCCATATATTTTCCAGGGAAGATAGGGTGCCACAGCATTTCAATATTGACCTACATACTCAGTTAAATGCTTGACAAAAGTAACCTGTTTTGATATAATTTGGTCTGATTAATTAAGTTACTTCACATTTACAAATATATGCAGAATAGTTAGCTTTAAATTAAAAAAAAATTAAAGCCGTGTGTACACTTTTAAATCACGAGCTAGACCAGCTAGTATGATTATACTTTAAAGAGGATGCCAAGATCTTGAAGTAGATGTAAAGGAGATCAATTAAAATTATATTAAAGATGAGCGACTTTAGTTATGCAGAGGCACTAGCAACTCTGAAATAATTTCAGGTGAAACATGGAAAGTTAATAGAAGCATTCAAAGTCAAGAAAGTTTTTGTTATTTAATGTATCAAAAACCATTTGTACTGTCAATGGGGTCAGTAACCACACAGCAGAAAGGTAAGTTGCAAAAGAGCCAGGAGCGAGAGACATTTTAATTTAAAATGTGGGTTTAATGATATGAATGCACTGATAAAAGGATTTTGGCAGCAGGTAGAATGATAACTTTTAAATTCAGATTAGATAAGAAGGGAAGAGAAGAAGGTCACAACAGTTTCAGGGGTGGGACTACTTTCATGGCTTTTCTGAAGACCATGAAGAATGACCATACTTTCTGAAGGATATCATTTCCATACTGGGTATAAGCCAGGTAGTAAGTGAATAAAACAAATAAAATGAATGAACTTATGTGATCTTTTCCACCCCAATCTACTCACTGCGGATGCATTTGTCCATGAAAATATGTGTAGGTGTAATCACACAGACCCATTGGAAACAAGAACTCTTCATTCTTCACCAAGCTCCAACACTTGGACCTCTGTTCATCCCTTTGCAACTGGATCCTTAACTTCCTCTTCAGCAGACCTGAAACAAGTGTTGTTTAGATCAACTGCTGTAAGTTGAGTCATGGTGGTGATTCAACGGAGAAGAGGGATAGCAAACCTGCACCAACAACCTTTGTTGCTGCACCAACAACCTTTGATTTAAAATCAACAAAACCAAGAAACGTATCATTTACTTCAGAATGGGGAAGTCAAGAGGCCAGTTTCTATCTCCCCCTCCCCTTAGACCCAACACATAGAGAGTCCCCCTAGTTCTTACCTTCCATCCGCTGTCGCATATACACCACATAATCCTCCTAAATTTCCACCGGGATCCCACCACTAGCCACATTTTCCCATCTCCACCCCTTTCCGCCTTCTGCAGAGTCCGTTCCCTCTGCAACCCCTCCGCCAAGGAGGTGGCTAGAACTCGTGGATGCATTGGTGATCATTTTCCAATGTTCTCTCGACTCTAGATCAATTCCTGTGGACTGGAGGGTAGCCAATGTAACTCCACTTTTTAAGAAAGGAGGGAGAGAGAAAACAGGGAATTATAGACCAGTTAACCTTACATCAGTAGTGGGGAAGATGCTGGAGTTGATTATTAAAGATGTTATAGCAGCGCATTTGGAAAGCAGTGACGGATCAGTCAAAGTCAGTATGGATTTATGAAGGGGATTTCATGCTTGACTAAACTTTTGAAATTTTTTGAGAATGTAACAAATAGAATCGATAAGGGAAAGCCAATGAATGTGGTGTATCTGAACTTTCAAAAAGCCTTTGACATAGTCCCACACAAGAGATTAGTGTGTAAAATTAGAGCACATGTTATTGATGGTACGGTATTGGCATGGATAGAGAACTGGTTGGCAGACAGGAAGCAAAGAGTAGGAATTAACAGATCCATTCAGAATAGCAGGCAGTGCTTGTAGGGTGCCCTAGGGCTCAGTGCTGGGACTCCAGTTGTTTACAATATATATTAAAGATTTAGATGAGGGAATTAAATGGAAAATCTCTAAGTTTGCAGATGGCACAAAGCTGGGTGGCAGTGTGAGCTGCGAGCAGGATGCTATGAGGCTGCAGGGTGACTTGGATAGGTTGGGTGAGTGGGCAGAAGCATTGCAGATGCAGTATAATGTGGATAAATGTGAGGTTATCCAGTTTGGTAGCAAGAGCAGGAAAGCAGATTATTATCTGAATGGTGTCAGATTAGGAGAAGGGAAGGTGCAACGAGACCTGGGTGTGCTTGTATATCAGTCACTGAAAGTAAGCGTGCAGGTACAGTAGTTAGTGAAGAAAGCTAATGGCATGTTGGCCTTCATTGTGAGAGGATTTGAGTTTAGTAGCAAGGAGGTCCTCCTGCAGTTTTACAGGGCCCTGGTGAGACCACACCTGGAGTATTGTGTGCAATTTTAGTCTCCTAATTTGAGGAAGAACATTATAGCTATTGAGGGAGTACAGCGTAAGTTCACCAGGTTAATTCCTGGGATGGCGGGACTGACATATGATGAAAGAATGGGTCGACTGGGCTTGTATTCACTGGAATTTAGAAAGACATGAGGAGATCTTATAGAAACATATAAAATTCTTAAAGGATTGGACAGGCTAGATGCAGGAAAAATATTCCCGTTGTTGGGGGAGTCCAGAACCAGGGGT
This sequence comes from Okamejei kenojei, assembly GCA_035221665.1. NCBI lineage: Eukaryota > Metazoa > Chordata > Chondrichthyes > Rajiformes > Rajidae > Okamejei > Okamejei kenojei. Next base: position 22,103,055 of record CM069141.1, on the reverse strand, counting down.
CACAGTTTAGAATAAAAGGTAGGCCATTTAGCACTGAGTTGAGGAAAAACTTTTTCACCCAGAGAGTTGTGAATCTGTGGAAGTCTGCCACAGAAAGCAGTGGAGGCCCAATGCACTTGATGTTTTCTAGAGAGAGGTAGATTTAGCTCTTAGGGCTAAAGGAATCAAGGGATGTGGGGGGAAAGCAGGAACGGTGTACTGAATTTAGATGATCCGCCATGATCATATTGAATGGCGGTGCTGGCTCGAAGGGCCGAAAGGCCTACTCTTGCACTTATATCCTATGTTTCTATGTTTCCGTTTTGTTTTCTGTTTGAATTCTGTTTCTTCAAATGTTTAGACAAGATCTTTGAAAGAAACAACCATTTATTTAGCTCCTTAACAAATATCACTGAAATGTCTCAAAGTACTTTGGGTGTAATGGATTACAGTGAAGTAATGGATTACTCTAAAGAATGCAAAACAACAGTTGTTCATCAGTGGAATTAACTCTGGGTGGAAGGAATTGCAGAGAAGGATGCTTCAGGGATCAGTGATTGGAACACTAATGTTTCTAATTTGCATCAATTATTTAAATTCTGAAAATGCAAATTAGTCATATACTGATAAAATGAAACAAGGCGAAGCAGTAAGAGAGATATGGCAACCATTAATAAACAATTGAATTAAACTATGGATTTGTCAAATGGTTAAGAAACAAGCCAACAAAACAGGGAAATATGAAACATTGCATGAAATAGAAACAAAACAATTGAGACTATTATATGAAACAGATTGAAGTAGCTAAGCATAAATCTCAATGGAATTGGGGAAGTTTCTGTCAGCACAGCCCTCAATACATCCAAACAATTAATTGCAGCATTACTAAAATCAAATGACTGCCGAATTACCGACCCAAGCAGTAGAATTGGTATAAGTCATGGTCATGTTCGGTGGAATTTTCGCCAGATTGGATATTGAGTAAAGCATCAGTTCTGATCAGAAGAAATTATGGAAAGCTGAAGAGACTTGCTATCATTGAAGAGAGACATGTATGCAAAGCCTTGTGGAGATATAAAAAAGAGATCATCCAGAATTAACCTAGACAAAGATATGATAAAAATCCCTCCCAGCCATTAAAAGCATCCTCCTCACAAAGATCTCCAGCGACGCTGATTGAGCGAGTAATACTTTGTGTCCTTCTTACAATGATCGCTGGACTGGTGTACAAATTGAAAGAATAGTCTTAACAATCCTGTTGCCATTCTCATGGAATAAAATCGGTCATCATACTTGAGGAGTGGAGGGGGGAGGTGAAGGGACAAGTGTAGCATTTCTTGCGGTTGCAAGGGAAAGTACCCTGGGAAGGGGTAGAGCGGGAGGGAAGGGAAGAATTTACAAGGGAGTTGCGGAGGGAGCGGTCTTTGCGGAAGGCAGACAGGGGGGGAGATGGGAAGATGTGGCGAGTGGAGGGGTCACGTTGGAGGTGGCGAAACTGGCGGAGGACTATGTTTTGTATTTACCGGCTGGTGGGGTGAAAGGTGAGGACCAGGGGGACTCTGCCCTGTTTGCGAGTGGGGGAATGGGGAGAGAGGGCAGTGTTGCGGGGTATGTAACACGATCAAAACTGCCATTGTGGCAGTAACAAAAGAAAAGTCATCAATTTTAAAATAACGTCATCCTCTTCAGTAACACACTCGGCCTCCCGCTGTGACCAGCGTTCACGGAAGGCCTCCAAAGTCCCCGCGGACACCGTGACTTCCTTCTCCAGGGACACATGGGCACGGATGTAGGCCCAGAAAAGGGGCAAGCAGCCGACCCCGGTGTGGCTGTCGATTACCCGTTGCCTGGACCTGCGAACCCATCTTGGCCAGGCCCAGGAGCAGACCAACAGGAAGAACCCCCCGCCCCTCCCTCCCTACCCTCCCCCCTCTGTACCGGATGCCCAAATATCAGGAGCGTGGGGCTAAAATGTAGCCAAAACTTGAAGAGCGGCCCCTTCAGCTAGTCGAACAGGGGCTGCAACCTCTCACACTCCATGTAGACGTGGGACATGGTCTCTTCCTCACCGCAGAAGTGACAGGTGGCTGGCGAGTCTGTGAACCGGCTTAAGTATCTGTTACAGGCCACAGCCATGTGCAACACTCTCCACCCCAGGTCCCCGATGTAAAGGGGTAGGACTCCCTTACAGAGAGACCTTCACTGGGGACCGCTCCCACCATCAGGTGATAACACGGACTGTTAGGGCGTATTCGGACAGAAGACAAGGGCGAGGAAGTGTAGAGTGTGCAGGTGCAGCCTGTACAGTACTCGTCCCTCCACTTCACGGAACGGCACGCTGGGCATCTCGGAAAGGCGGCTCATGTTGCGTGGGGCCAGCTATCGGGAACGGACCTGGGCCGTCAGTCATATGAGCAATTTCGACGGAGTGGGGGTAAGCTTCGGTCGGAATCGCACCATGCGCACGCCTCTGCGCGATACCCACCGTGACAGGGTGAGCACCAGCCACCCTCACAGCCACAGCACCCTGGCTGAAGGTGACCAAATTCCTGGCTTTAAGTAGATCACGATAAAAGCCAGGCAACTCCGGCCTAGCGCGTCGCCTTATGCCCGCTACCGGGAGCCGTTCCTGGAGGCAGCACCCCTGGCGGAAAAAGTACATCACCAGCGCATGCCATCTTGGAGGGCATTCAGAATACATGAGCCTCTGCAGGGTCCTGAGTCGCCAACTGGATGCAAGCCTGATCGCCCTCCTCCAATGGGAGACTCAGAACCCCAGCAGAGACCCAGTGATTCTTCTCTCCTCAGAAGTTCACCAACCTCCTCTAGATCATGGTGACAAAAAGAGAGGTTGGGAGTTCTTAAATTCAAATCCACACCTCATGTCGTCTGAAGGCATCAGATTAAAATATAAGCATAGATACTTGTCGATTGCCATCTATCATCCTCTCTCAACCAACAGATCAGTAGTGCTTCACGTTGTATAATATTTGGAAAAAAACCATTAGAATAAAAACAGTGCAGAAAAAGCTTAAGACTTTATCTACCATCACTAATCATACTGGGTGAACAATGAAGAAAATTGTTTCCAGATTCTTTCCACAATAGTAAGCGAGTGATCCAAGATGATGGATAAAAATAGACATCCCCACTACAATGTCCAGCAATGCATGCATCAGCCGAGCATACTTCATGCTTTGGCTTTGGGAGCCTTGCCATGATATAAAGGTAAAAGGTAACACTTACATTCAAATGCACCAGCTTTTAAGCAGCCAAAAACCTGAACATGAACAACAATTTTTTCTCCAAAGACAGCTTTGAGGGCAGCACAGTGGGGCAGCGGTAGAATTGCTGCCCTACAGTGCCAGAGGTCCAGGTTGGATCCTGACTACAGGTGCTGTCTGTATGGAATTTGTATGTTCTCCCTGTGACCATTTGGGTTTTCTCCAGGTGCTCCAGTTTCCTCCCACATTTCAAAGACGTGCAGGTTTGTAGGTTAATTGACTTCTGTAAATTGTCCCTTGTATGTACGATAGAACTGGGTGATCATTGGTCGGCATGTACTCGGGGTGGGGGGGGGGGGTCAAAAGGCCTCTTTCCACACTGTATCTCTAAGCTAAGGTAAAAGTGGCAAGAGTAGTGCAAGAAGAATGTGAGTTGATCAAGCATGTGCTGCCAATGGTCCATCAAAGTGCTGGGAAGCTGAAGATGACACAAATATCAGAACCAGAATCAGAATAGTACTTTATTTGCCAAGTATGTTTTGTAACATACGAGGAATTTCATTTGCCAAGTCAGTCATACAAATAAAAGCAACAGATCACCCAAAACACATTTTAACATGAACATTCGACCTACGCATTCCTCACTGTGATGGAAGACGAAATAAAGTTCAAGTCTCTTCCCTTAGTTCTTCCACGGTCGGGGGCCCCAAGCCCTCCGTTCACAATCTTGACTCATGTAGCCGGCGGGGTTTGGGCCCTCCGCGTTGAGGTGATCAGCTCCTGCATCGGGAGGATGTCAGCTCTCCTGCGCTGGACGATCGAACCTTGCGTCGGGGCTGGTCGAACCTTCCGCGACGTTGGAGCTCCCGACTCGGCGTCACCCGAGACTGCGAGCCCTTATTTGGTAAGTTTGCAGGCCGCGGTTGGAGCGATCCCAGGCAAGGGATCAGCTCCGATGTTAAGTATGCACCCCACGACAGTCCGAGGAGGCCTCCAGCTCCATCGATGGAAGGCCGCAGAGCGCGCCGGAGAATGTGATGTAAAATCAATCGCATCTCCAGCAAGGTGAGAACCTGGAAAAAAAATCCCCCGATCCCCTCCCACTCCCCCCACATAAGACAAACTGAAGAATATTAAAACAAACTTTTAACAAACACTAAAAATTTAAAAAAGATGAAAAAACGAACAGACTGCCGGCGGAGCTGCCATCGTATGGTGCCTCTGGTGGAACTTGATAGGAAAAATGGAAACATGCAAGGAAGTGATTTCTTTTGTGCTTATAACATTTCATCAGATATGCCAAAAGCCTCATGAAGATTAATTTGGACAGTATAACCACAGTCACTGAGAATGGCTATGGAGTAAATTTACGTTCTCGATACTCTTACTGTAGAGATGCTCACTCTTAAAATAGATAATTAGACATTTAAATGCTATCTTTCCCAAAATAAATGGTAAGCGTTGAAAGGGCAAATGTGCAGTATCCCCTCCTGTTATGCTACCAATGGATTTCAAATAATAAAGTTGCTGGGAAATATATATATGTCACATTTTGAAGCCTTACAATGATAGCATTACTATTTAAACACCAACTAAACATTTTTTTCAGTTTCTGATTTATTTTATAAAGCACTTTGGGAGTCATAAATACAGAAATAAATAAATGCGTTTTTAAAGATTTGCTGAAAAAAATTTCTAGATGCAGAACTCATAAGCCTGTTTCTGTTGCGAAGTTCAATTAAGCGTTTGACCCAAAACGTCACCCCTTCCTTTTCTCCAGAGATGCTGCTTGTCCCGCTGAGTTACTGCAGCATTTTGTGTCTACCTTCGATATAAAGCAGCATCTGCAGTTCCTTCCTACACTTATATATTACGATGTGCTCAAAGCTGTAAGCAGCTATTTTGCAGCTGTGAGTGGATGTTGCCTGGCATTGACTGAGTGGAACTAGTGGAATCTGTCGTGCATTATGAAAAATGTCAACCATATCTCTCTCTCAGGGTACTGTGTGCAGAGATAAGGTATGCGTGCAGAATTTTTTTGTTGATTCTGATGAGAAGGTTCATGAGGTAATGTGTTTTGTTTGGTGTAATGTTTAACAAAAGGTTTCACCATTACAACTGAATCATTCTTTGTTCAATCATTTAGAGCAGAAATAAATTGTGAAGTGAAATAATGGTTATCCCGCAGATTGCAAACCCCACTTAATGTAAACACTGCAATAATTTGAGAAAGATTCCTGTGCTACCACCTACTTTCTATTTCACAGTCAACTAGATAGATGGTTTTAGACATATTTTTCCTTCTGTGAATCCCATAGGATTAATTGAAATGTCTAAGTTGTAGTTTCCCCTATGTTTTACTGTTGTCAGTTTTAAGGAAAGCTAATCCCACAATACTGCCACTGCTGCACCTGTGGGAGGCATATGAAGGAAGCCGCATTCAAGTGAAAATTTCTATTTGACAAGTAAAATAGTTTTGTCTGCTTATAATTAGAGTGAAATGCTATTTGCTCGAAACTAGTTTCCATTCAGTACCCAAAATTGTAAAATCCTACACTTACAGTTCATTCAGGGCTGAAGCAAATACTGAAAGCTTGTACTCACTGTTTCAGTCCAAGCCATACCCCACAGCAGGATTCTGAGGTGAATTAAACACAAACTTTAAATCTTAGCTGGATGCTCTGAGTTCACGTTCTAGTCTGCTCTATATCATACAGCCCTGAGTAAGACCTGTCCACATTTCCTTCTCTATTATTAATGGTGTGTCAGTGGAAGGCTGTGGAGAGCCTAATATTCTTCTGCCAGCCTCCACCTTTTACCATTTACCAGGACCCCATAAATTATTTGAGGAGCGTTGTGATTTATTTTTCCCTGGCCAAATCCTTGTTACATTGTTAAGTCTCAATTCACAATTGTATGGGACTGATGTTTCTATAAGGAGGTGGCAGATGCACAATTATGATAAGGAAGATTTTAAAAAATTCCTTCATGCTACAGAGCAGCAAGCAAGAAATCAAACAGTTTCACCAAGGTAGCAGGATTCCCCATGGTGCAGGAACCGATTGACTGTATTTGCATCCCTTTGTAGAGATTTTCAATATCAACTCTGCAAAAGAAAGGGAATCCAGTTGCTTCAGGCCTCTCTTAAATGTTATCAGAACAGCAAATCATTCAGGTTAATTAGAGTTGAGAAACATTGATGATGAAATTCACCACTGACTTCAGGGTGCCCAAACAGCCTCTGGTCGATACAAGAAAAGGGCTTTTGAAGAGCAAGACTTCACACTGGCACCACATAAGCAGGCTTCTCAGAGCACTAGAAATAACCACCACTGACAATGTCTTTGCAAAATCCTCATTCACTGGAAAGATGAGTGAAACAATGCCAACACCTTCTCCGAAGCTATGGCCCCTATAATAAGTCTTAAAATACTCTCGATCTGTATTCAGCTACAATGGGCTAGCCATATCATTCACATGCCTGCCACCAGACTTGTGAAATAGACACACTATTCTGAGCTCTGTCATGGATAAGATTACCAAGCAAACAAGAAAAGCATGTGTTCAAGACTTACTTGAAGAAATTTACCATCATTATCGGTGTCTGGAACATTTGACCCATGGTCACACTTACTGTAAAGTGGAGAAGGAGAGTTGGAAATAACCATCCAAATCCTGACTGATATCAGGGACACTCTGCTGACAACTGCTAAAAGATACATTTAGCTATTAACTCTCTTCACACTCATAAGTGGCTCTGTATCCAATCAAGCTTTCACAATCCCATGTTTCTTGAAACCCCAGAACATGGTTCCTCCTGAGTGAGCGTTAGTTCCAGGTCAGTGCCCAGTTCTCAGGTTCTTGTTCTTGTTTTAGTTTTAGAGATACAGCGTGGAAACAGGCCCTTCAACCCATTGAGTTCGCCCCGACCAGCGATCACCTGTACACTAGTTCCATCCTACATACTATGGACAATTTACAGAAGGCAGTTAATCTACAAACCTGCATGTCTTTCGAGTGTGGGAGGAAACTGGAGCACCCAGAGAAAACCCATGCTGCCACAAAGAGAACATACAAACTCCATGCACCCTTAGTCAGGATCGAACCTGGGTCTCTGGCGTTGTAAAGCAGCAACTCTACTACTGCACCATTGTGTCACCCCGTGTGTATTCCAGGGTTCAGTAAAGAATGAAACCTTGTTGCCAAGGACCCATCTTTCTCTTGTTCCTTCTGTTCTTCTCCAATGATATAGAACTGCATAGATATTCCAGTCCTATTTCATTCCTTTCCAATTAAATATACAAAGTTAGCTGGTCTACTTTATTGCCTACCATCAGAGCGAGGAATGTTGATCCCACTGTCATGGATGTTTATGTTAAATTTATTTTATATGTGTATTGTGTTCTTTTCACTTAGTAGGGCTGTATGGTAACTCAAAGTTCACTCTACCTTAGTTGGTTAAGTGACAATAAATGCAAACTTGAGCATGAACGCAAACTTGAGCATGAACTTGAACTTGATTTATCACACATGTGGTTGCAAATGAAAAGCAGAAAGAGGCAACTCAATCACTCAAACCTACTTTGCCATTTCATATGCTCATTGCTGACTTGGTGTTATCCCGACTCCACATTCCACTCTGCCCATGATAACCTTTCAATCCCATTGCACAAGTAGCTACAGCATCTATCTCTGCCCTACAAACATTCAAAGACTGTTTCTTCCACTGTCCATAAATGAAGATAGCTCCAAAGATTCATGAGAGAAAACATTTCACATTTCAAGTCAAGAAAGAGTCAAGAGTGTTTAATTTCATATGTACTGAAATGAAATTTGCACTTGCAGCAGCATAACAGATCTGTAAAAACAGTATTCAAGAAATAACGTAATAAAACAAACACAAAAACAATTTCAATAAATATAAGAAAATGAGTGCAAAAAAAACAAAAGTCCTGAGCCCTTTGTGCAACCAAGACAGTTTGTAGTTCAGAGTTAAATGTAGTTGGTATTTGTAATGTCCAATAACCTGTTGGTTGCTGGAAAGAAGCTGTTTCTGAACCTGGAGGTCATGGTTTTCAGACTTTTATACCTTCTTCCCGATGACAGGATTGAAATGAGAGTGCGGCAGGTGTGTCTTACATTGGCGATTCCTTGATTTTTTACATTCACCCACTAGAGAAAACGTCTTATGTTCATCCATTCTGTCAAAGCCCCTCAGGAGTTTGAATGCTTCAAATAAATTCCCTCTCACATTACTAAATTCCTGCAGGTACAACTTTAGAGTTTCAACCTTTACTCATGAAAGACCCAAGCTGTTAATGTATTTAATTGTAATGATAGATGTCGCACAAACAGCATGTTTGAAACAGAAGAAATAGGACGGAAACAAATATTTAAAACATGTTGATCAGACAATTTTATTGATCATTTTAACTTGATTGTTTTAAAGTTGAATTTTGAAGGCAAGCTGAACAATTTTGAAGGAAGCATCTCCATAAGGGAAGCAAATAATGGAAAATAAACTCTGGTGTAGGAGTGAGAGAAAGTGAATGAAAAATTAAAAGTACTTTGTGTCACCATCAAACATGAAGGGAGGATGTATAATTATGTGGGATGTTGGATGGAAAAGAGAAATTATTAATGAGAGGATAAAGGTGTAAGGGGATAAAATGAGTGAGAGTGTGAGGAAAAGCATGTGTTTAGATGAACAACAGGACCATTTCAGGACCATTTTTCCTCTTAAACCCTGCTCTGACTACAGCCTTCCATCACAAGTGGCTCTTTTACCTGACAAAGCCTTCCATAATAACCTATGAAGCACAATGAGAAGACAGAAACAAGAAAGGAGAAGCTAGAAGCAGAGGAGAAGAAACAAATGGAAATTGCATAATAAACAGGAGATACTTAGCAGGCTTGAATGTGTGATGTAGGTAGTACAATATATCTATATTATGTCAAAGGAAGCATCATGCAATCTTGCTCCTATGACACATATGATTCATTTATTTATAAATATTGTTTATGACAGTTTATAAATATTCTTGTTTTGTTTTTTAGGTATTTTTGTATGCTGTTTCATACTTGCTTTTTTTTTTTTAAAAAAATTCTGTTCGAAATACAGAATTGTAATAATAATTAAAAAAACATTGACCACTGAAGTGTGTGAAATTTCAAAAGAGGTTTTGAAATATTTTCTTCCCAAATGCCAGGAGCATGATTCAAGGGCCAACAGGTCCATTTTCAGTACTCCCAGACTCAATGCAATCTCCATAAATTGCCCTTAAGCTTGATGCCATCTCACTAGTTTGAAAATTTAGAATTCTCTCACGGTGACTTGATATGAGAGACATTTTAGAATGAAGCATTGCTGGAAGGCCCTTTGCAATATGTGTCGATGGAAAACGAGGATTTGGGAGTAGCACAGCTGGTAGTACTTGAAGGCATATGACAATGAACCATGGCAAAGCAATTAATGCAATAGGCATCCAATACTGAATGAAGGGCAATACAGTTAGAAATAATTTGCATTGAATGATTTCACGCCCCAATTGCGGTATTTTTACAATACTGTATTGTACAAAGGGGAATTTCTAATTCAAATTCTTATGAATCAAACAATATTTCGTCAAGTCAAGATTATTATCATAAGCTTAAGTATGGTGAGGTACAGGTACAGATACAGTACAATAGAATTATTGGTTGCAGCAGCAACACAGACACATAATCTCAGACAAACACGCAAATTCAAAGTATACATACATTTTACACATATCATGGGCTCTGGCAATCTTTAGCAGCATTTCATTTTTGTATACCCGGATATATTTTTAAATAGTATTTGCATCCAGTGCCTGTGTTTTATATACAAATCTAAAGGATATAAAATATTTAAAAGCAGTGTATTATCATCACCTAATATGTGTGATCTGGTACTACAGGAAAACTTATGATCTGCTTTGGTATGAGTCCTGAATTTTGAATATGTTTGCACTATGGATATTAACACATGAGACTTTCTGCATTATGGTGAAAGCAACCCAACTTTGAAACTGAATATATTTTCACATTTCTTATTATAACATTGCAGCCATGTTTTATTTTTAAATATATATTTATTCCACTGAGTATTCTAAAAAACAAAGAATAATCTGAAATTGGTAATATGATAGTGACCTTTCAAAACATTTTCATTCTCATTATGGAAAATGAGCATTCCCTTCTGTAAGCTCTTACCATCTTTTTTATCATAATGAATTATTCTGTTTTCTTGGATTTATTTAGCTATACAAAGTATGAACCTTTACGAAATTGCAATTACCGTGATACCCGCAAAATAACAGCTATTAATGTGTCAACCAAAAAGCAGGACAAAATGTCAACTAAATCAGAATAGTCCAAGTTAATATAATTACTGAAATGCCATTTAACAGAAACTATTTTCATAAAACATCAATAGGATCGCACAGTTACGCTATAGGACTTTTCAAAGTATTTTCTTTTAAGATCTGTAAAGACTCGCTTGAATAACCTGATAAGATGATTAAAATGTCACATCTGAAAAACAAAGGATTTTGGAAATTAAAATTCAGAATATGAAATGGAAATGACAATGGCATGATAACTAACATTATTTGAGCATCTTACTTCCTTGGTAACATACATTATGATGGAAGCGTAATTTGAATTATTTATATTTAAATGCTTCCTAGGTATTGGTGTCTATACTACTAACAATCACAGTATGGTTATAATTACCCAGTTGGAATTTCTTTTTAAAATGCTCCATGCCTAACACTGATTAATAGGGCAATACGACAGTGTAATGTAACAAGCTGTTCAAAGAATGAAATCAGCTTCCAGCATCTTTGTTAATGCAAGTGTGGAATTGCTACCTTGAACAGCAACTGAGCTGAAAAGTTGTGACCTAACTTCAGCATATACAAATGAATTAATTTCTCACTCTTTCGGCATTTAATATGTATCACAACAAATTGGCCATGGAGGCAATTGCTTTTCTGAACATTGAAAGCAGCTATTCAGCAATTATTTTCCTTACATATTTTTTTTCTTGGTTTTCAAGATCTTTTTTGTTAAATATCTCCTATATTCAACTCTCTTCCTCTGATCATTTCACTGAAAGGGATTGCCCTTTGGTATTTTACCCTGACACAAAGCCAATGCACACCTGTACACTACCAATGCGATTCTCACTTTAGTTTAGTTTAGAGACAGTGCCGCAACAGGCCCTTCAGGCCACCAAGTACATGCTGACCAACGATCACCCCTTGTTCAATGTTATCCCAGTTTTGCATCCAACACACTTGGGGCAATTTACAGAAGCTAATTCATCTACAAACTTGCTTTTCTTTGGAATGTGGGAGGAAACCAGAGCACCCAGAGAAAACCCACACAGGGAGAACGTACAAAATCTGTACAGACAGCACCCGTGGTCAGGATTGAACTGTGTCTCTGGCACGGTAAGGCAGCAACTCTACTGCTGCACAACTGTGCCATCTAAAGGTTTTCTCCAGAAAACATTCAAGAGTAAGATCGATTCGATGATTTTCCTGTTAACTATCCACATAACCTGTGATCGTACTGTACATCTACTATTGTCCAACCTATTACTTTCAAGACCTTTAAAGTCCATTAATGGTAATTGTATCCACAAAAAATAGATTTTTATTCCAGTAGTTGAAAACTACAACTTAAGAATTCTGGTTTCACTGCTAGGAAATTGACCTAGGATATATCCGTGTGAAAGGGATGGAAGTATATTCTCTCCTAGAAAGAAATGCTATTTATAGAATATCATTTATCACATCACAATCATATCTCAGAATTTCAGAATGCAATGAAAGCTAAATTGGAGAGCACTACATGACTGAAATCATGATTTGCAACTGATTTTCTCAGTTTTTATCTTCTACAAGAGACACAAATATTCATATCGCAACTTCATTAATTTGATTTAAATGATCTGCTGGCACCAATGACTACATTACTGGTCAAAGAGCATGACCAAAGGATCACTTCAGTAAGTGGCTAGCACCAGCTTCACACAGCCAGTTTGCATACTTTAAGGGGGCAGTAGTGGCTTGTAGTGAAACTAATTCCACAGATCTTAGCAGCTCACAAGACAATGGGGAAACAGGGGTACCTAGATATTCTGACACAGCACCAGAGGCCTTAGCAGAAGAGGGGAAGAGAAAGTTCTTTAGTCAGAGCATGGTGAATCTGTGGAATTCATTGCCACCGATGGCTGTGGAAGCCAAGTAAATGGATATTTTTAAGCCGGAGATAAACAGATTCTGGATTAGTAAGGTTTTCAGGGGTAATGGGGAGAAGGCAGGAGAATGGGAAGGATAGATCAGCCATGATTCAATGGTGGAATAGACGATGAGCCAAATGGCCTAATTTTGCTTAGAGATAGATCGCGGAAACAGGCCTTTCGGACCACCAAGTCTGCGCCGACCAGCGATCACCCCACACATTGATATTGTTCTATTCACACTCGGGACAACTTATACCAAGTCAATTAACCTACATTCCTGTACGTCGTTGGCATGTGGAAGGAAACTGAAGAAAAGGAAAGAACTCATGGGGAGAACGTACAAACTCCATGCAGAGAACACTCGTAGTTGGGATCGAACCCGGATCTCCAGCGCTGCAAGCGCTGTAATACAGCAACTCTACCACTGAGTCACTGACCGTGCCATCGAACAGTGCTTCTACTTCTGCTCCGAGAACATATGAACTTATAAGATACAGCTCCCCTCCATGCTAGGGGCAGTAATTGAAATGGGAAGCAAATATATGAGGTTATTAAGATGTATCAATTCCCAACTTATGAATACAGTGCTGCAAAATTATTAATAACTTTACATGGATTATCAGGGTCAGTAGGTTCATCAACAAATTCTATCTATTTACTGCTACTGTCTGTTGTCTATTGTCTACCTTGCTTCATGCAATATGTCAGTGAAAATATTCACTGAGACCTGAGTAAGAGAAAAGCAGCAACTTTATTGTTGACAGAGCTCTGGGAGAAGAGTAATGACCCTGCCATCTGTGAACACCTTCTCCCCGAGTGATCCTTACAGCTGGTTTATATATATATATATATATTATTGTCAAACAATGGCAGGTGTTTACATTATCTGGGTGAGGGGCCAGTCAACCCCTTAGGAACTCAATCATGTTTTCAGTCACTGAGGCTCAACCGTATCTATATTTTGGCTATTGCCGGCACTCAGCATCTGGCCGGGGTGGAAGATTGCAACCTTCACGTGGTCCGCCCTGTTTCGACTAATGCAATCAACTCGACGTGCACAAACGGAAGATCAAATAGAACAAGTTGTCCAACAACTTTAGGCTGTGCACGCCACACGGAAGAAGAAGAAGAAGCATCTGGCCTTGTGACTTAGCTATGCACCATTCTCCACTTGGGGTGGGAGATTGCAACCTTCACGTGGTCTGCCCTGTTTCAACGAAAGCAATCAACCTGCGTGCACAATCAAATAAGATCAAATAGAACGAGTTGTCCAACAGAGACCAAATGAATGAACGAATGAATGAATGAATGAATGAATTGATGTTCTGCTGAGTAGGAAGGAGATTCTCCACTTGGCATTTTGCCAACAAAGTCAATGTTCAGTAAGCATCCGGTTGCAATGTCCACAGCGCCTCCTTAGTTCAGTATAAGGGCCCCAACATCCTCTCTGTTCCAAAATTTACTCCAACACAGTGCAACCCCTGTATCTAATTAACAATAGTTGGGCCCCATCAACTCTCATGTACCACAATGGTCGATCATACATTCACATCTCAATTTGCGTACTTACCTCAGCAGGAACATCAATTAATTAATTAATTAATTAATTAATTAATTCGGTCTCTGTTGGAAGTTAAGGTTGACACAGTTGACACCTGAGACAACAAACCAACTAAGGTTAGTGATTGGAGTAGAATTTCTGTAGGCCATTCGGTCCATCGAGTCTATTGGGCCATTCAATCATGGCTGATCTATCTCTCCCCCTCAACCTCATTCTCCTGCCTCCTGCCTCCTCCCCATAACCGCTTGCACCAATCCAACATTTCTTGATGTGCAAAAAGTGTTGTTCAATATGGGAACAGTGATCACAGAATTCATGGCTAGTGCTGGCAAAGAAGATTAAACATTAATGATTTTCCTTCTCTCATTCCAATCTCCACTTTCTACCTGTTCCCCTCCCATGCCCACATTTTCTCAACAGAATCATATGTCTTTTTAAATTCTGATCGGCAAGAACCCCCCAAGGTGGTAGCAACTGAACAGCTTGAAAGTGATGAACAAAGAAGCTGTCACTTTGATTCACTACTGGTCCACTTTAGAAAGAATATTGTAAAGGTTGACTTAGAATGGTAATTTAGTCGTTGAATCACCAGAGGTTGATGGGTAGTCCAGAACCTTGCTACATAGGTTTCTGATGAGGCTTTTGATGGGACAGCCAGAGTGAAGCTGATGACCACAAAAAGTTTAGTGTAATGAAGTTTAAAAACCTTGAAGTCCAGAACCTTGCTAAAAAACATTCAAAAATTACTAAGGAGAATGGAAATAAACAGTTACAACATTGGATATACCTATATGTGTGGCACATTTGAGGTGATCACATTTTAGTAGACCTGCTCTATAATATAGTGAAAGTAGCGTGCAGAGCAACAGAAATATTGCTTCTGTGTACACAGTCAGGCTGTGAGTATGTGTGAAGAAGGAAATAGGCTTGAAATCATGAACCAGGTAGTCATTCCTTATTTCCTTTGGCCTGGTTGATGACTTAAAGATGGAAGATGCAATGGGCTGTTACAAGATGAGAAAATCACAATAGTCAAGAGCATGAACCAAGAAAGAGGATGAGTAGTAGGCCATGTGACCTCTCAAATCTGCTCTGGATGGCTGATCTGATTGCAACCTCAATTCTGCATTCCTGTATTAGCAATGCTACAAAATATTGAGGTTTGACACCTAATTCACTTTCATATCTTCAGTACTAAAAAGGTTATTGCCATTTTCTTACTCGGAAATTAGCATCTTATTCCCTATTGCTTTTCCATTGACTTAAAAGCTGTGATCAAGGACAGCCAAAAGCCCATAACTTTCTTAAAAATTAAGAGAACTGAATGCAATTTTCAGTTATTATAGATTGAAGCATTCCGAAACAAATATGAACCAGTCTTACTTGGATTGTTACCTGAAATTAAAGCATATAATTAGTTAGTTACCTAATTGTAGCTAATTAAAAAAAATAATTTACTAGATCTAGACATCAATCCATTTCTTAAGAAAAGGTTAACATTTTTAAATAGCCTAAGTGTCCAAATAACATTCACACAAGAATTCACAATATAACATGATTTTTAAATCTCATTGACATGAATTTATAGGCCAAATGGAAGGAATTTAGTGTTTAATTCCCGTAAATTAATGGCCATTTAAATCATCTTGCGAGTGGGATTTTGTGGAACGCGATCGTTTGGAACGTTGCGGTTTGCTGTGAATTAAAACCCCATATCGGCAGGAAAAATATTGCTGGTTCCTATGGGGCCTAAATCACCTTTTTGCAACGTAAAATTTGGATTAAAGTAATCCTAAGAAGCAAGTTTATATGTAAAATAAACGGCTTACCTTCATTTGTCCCGTACGGGAGATCCATCCCGTTATTGGCGTTGACGGCATTAGAAGTGAATTCCCCCCCCCCGAAAGGCACCAAAGTCACACACACGGCCAGTGACAGAACTGCAGTGCCGCTGAAGGTAAGTATTCTAACATACCTACCTGTATACCCAAGATAACTTATTGGCCTTTGGTGATCAAATATATGTCTACTTCTAGTTGAAAAATATCTGTTCTTCGGGAATAGATCATTATAATGCCATGGGTATGATCACACATTAGCTGACTTTCAAGGAATGAAGTCCCTAACCAAATTCATAGATGGTGGAATCAAGCCTTTATCCTACCGAGTGACCATTTACACTAATCGGCCATGGTGGTGCTGCGGTAGAGTGGCTGCCTTAAAGTGCTTGCAGCGGCAGAGATTCAGGTTGATCCTGACTATGGGTGCTGTCTGTACGGAGTTTGTATGTTCTCCCCGTGACCACGTGCGTTTTCTCTGAGAACTTTGGTTTCCTCCCACACTCCAAAGAGGTCCAGGTTTGTAGGTTAATTGACTTTGTGTATGTGTAAAATTGTTCCTGGTGCGTAGGATAGTGTTAATGTGTGGGAATCGCTGTGCGGTGCAGACTCGGTGGGCCAAAGGGCCTGTTTCTGCACCACATCTACAAACTAAACTAAACAAACCTAATCCCATTTTATTCTTCTCCATTCTCAGCATTTTCCCCAATATACCATCACTCACCTACACAGTATGCAATTAACCAGTTAACCCACATGCCCATGGGACACAAGAGGAAACCAGAGCACCCAAAGAACACCAATGCTGTCACACTGATAATATACAAGTTCCATTCAGACAGCACTGCTGTTCAGGATTGCTGAATTTGTGAAACAGCAGTTCAACTCACTGAGCCACTGTGCTAACCAATTGTGAATAACCTCAGGATTCCCAAAGGGATCTATCAAAGCAATGCAGATGGAGCCAATAGCCTCCTGTATCTTTGGGAAGTCCACAATCGTCAAGTGTTCATGCATTCCTGCTGCTGGCCTCACTTTTTCCAGGGAGATTAATTTAAATCTCTAATCTGAAATCTTTCTAATGTAGCAGTCTGCTATAATTGCTCCTCGAAAGATCTGGTAGATGAAGTTTGATGATCACTGAACCATTAATGGCAATATGATTCCAGGTGTTAGTCTGTAGCACATTTCAGTCAGTTTGCTCTGTGATGAAGTATATGCAATTAAAATGCTACTGAGAATCTCTTTGTAGATACAGACTCCTGTTGAAGGCAATTCAACTGTTCACCCACCACCTCCTCTCATAGCAAGTGATCCTGCTCGGTGGAATCTCTCCTTATTCTCTTCACACGATGAGGATCAAGAGGAATGACCTCCAAGCTTCTATGACTATCTTCGATATGATTTGACTGTGACTTTCAAAGCCATGACAAGTTCACAAAAGACAGAAGGATATTTCTCGAAAATAAACTCACCTTTACAACAATCACTTAGGAAGTTGATTAGAAAGGGTGTCAATGGTCAAGGCGAGAAGGAAGGCAGAAGGACAGGGCTGAGAGGGGAATATAGATCAGCCATGATTGAATGAGTAGTTTGATGGGCCGAATGGCAGAATTCTGCTTCTAGAAATTATGAATTTATAACTACAGATTATGTTATCAAAGAGCAGACTCTTCCTGCTACGAAATGTTAGGATCTCCACCCAAGGTGCACATCTGCTATGGGAGCCCAATTTCATTGTTTGTGTATGCAACAAATTGCTTCAGACTTCTGTGACGTTGTTTATTATAAGCAGCAAATATCTTCGACAGATTAGTAACCATCAGCGTTAAGTGGCATGAATGATTGACTAATCCGCTTGTTGGTTTTGCCACCAGGAACATCCTTGGCCCTTTGAATTGTGTCATGTTATCTGTAACGTCTTCCTGGGGTCAGCAGACAGGCCCTTCTTTAACCACTGATATTAAGGATAAATGCTCTACAGTAACTATTTATCATCCTAGATTAATTTCTTACTCTCCACTTTGTATTAACAGCACAACATTCAACCTTAATTACCATCATTTTATCATTTCATACTTTTAAATCCACCAGGAGATTGCAATACTTGATATTACACCCATGTAGTCAGGATGCCATGTCAAGCTTGTGCTTGAGGCAGAAACATGTTGATGGAGTAACATATGGAGCTATAACTTTTATTAGATGCAAATAAAAATGTGTGCCTTTATCAAGCAGGGTGAGCATCTTAATGAACCACAAATCCATTGTAAACCTTATAAATTATACCGCATTTACTCAGTTAATATTTGATTCAGCTTGAATGCAAAATTATTTCTTACTTTCTACCATAAATTGTTTATATTTCTCAATTATTCATTTGTGCTGTTTTGCTACAAATTCTAAACCAGACTTTTATGCTTTTGATGCTTTCTTTGGAGGTATATTGTAACAGTCTAGTATTAGATAGATCGGTGCAGAGAATGCAATTAATAACCTAGTGTTTTAACCATGTTATGCATCGGCAAATGTCCACATCCCCAATACATTAAGGTGGTTGGACATGCTCACAGCGTGTGATCCTGTCAGTAATTACAAGCTGAGATATTTAATAATGCTGGTGAAATCCTATCAGCAGCAAGGATCTGTGATGTAGAAGCAGAAAATTCACCAAACAGAATTACTGAGATGGCTTCATGTATATAAAGGGTAGCACAGTCTCCTGGAAGAAGGAAATGCCGTGCAAAAAAAAGACAAAAAAGCATTTGTCTTCTTTGAGGCCGATTCAGAAGAAATGCAACCCCAAATTAAAGAAAGGATAATGAAATCAGAGGGTCATTATGTTATTTTTATTTTTAATGTCTTTTAACTTTTGGAGTGTGTTTTTTATAGTCCTTCGTCTTACGGTTTTTAATGGTTTGTAATGCCTTGTCCATGAGTTCTCATGTACAGCACTTTGTGGCAACTGTAGTTGTTTAAAGCGCTTTATAAATAAAGTTATTATTATTATGTGAAAGAAGGCAACTGCTCGGTGTGTGCAATTTCAATAATTCCAAGGACTGTTATGTAAGATTGATAGAGGTTTAGTTACTCTACTGCATATAAACATGGATGGAAAGTCCTTAGGATTTAAGAAGTTGTCTCAAAGCAATGTTGTGCAGGAAGCCATCGCCAGTTGCTATTCTGTCTCAGCCCCAGGATCTAGAAAGATGTACAACAAACGTAAGCCTTGGGAAAGGCTTTGGGTATTTAATTTGAGCAGATTTGAGCAGAACAGATTTGAGTATAGAAATTGGGAGATCCTGTTCCAATTACGTAAGATGTTGATGAGACTGCATTTGGAGCATTGTGTTCGGTTTTGGGCACAATCTTGTAGTGAAGATGTTGTTAAGTTGGAACAGGGTACGGATTGTGGATGATCAGCCATGATCACAATATATGGCGGTGCTGGGTCCAAGGGCCAAATGACCTACTCCTGCACCTATTTTCTGTATATATGTATCTATGAAAGGGTGCACAGAAGATTTACAAGGATGTTGCAAGGACTCGAGGGTCTGAGCAACAGGGAGAGGTTGAGCAGGTTGGGACTATTCCCTGGAGCGCAGGATGATGAGGAATGATCTTACAGAGGTGTATAAAATCATGAGAGGAATAGATCAGGTGGTTGCACAGAGTCTCTTGCCCAGAGTGGGGGAATCGAGAACCAGAGGGCATAGGATTAAGGTGAAGTAGGAAAGATTTTATAGGAATCTGAAGGGGTAACTTTTCCACACAAAGTGTGGTGGGTGTATGGAACTAGCTGCCAGAGGAAGAAGTTGAGGCAGGGACTATCACAACGTTAAAGAAGCAATTAGACAGGTACATGGGTAGGACAGGCAAATCCAGGCATTGGAAAACATTTGAGGAAGGAATTTCAGAGTATTCATCATCATAAGAAGGGACATCAGATTTGATCAGATCAGGTCATGCAACAAGATATTGCGTTAGAGATTGTATGGGGTGTGCATGTTTGAACTACATTATTTTGTGTCTATCATTGTCACTCACAGCCAAACTTATTAAAGATGAAATTCTCTCTTACTTTGGACACTGACCACATTCGGGTCAAGAGCCTTCTTCAGACTACTCCAGTATTTTGTATTTATCTTCAACCTGCAAACCTGTCCGTCTTTGGAGTGTGTGAGAAAACCTGAGAAAAGCCACGCAGGTCATGAGGAGAACGTACAAACTCCTTATTAGAACAGCAAATAAATCCTGACACAACAATAATTGATTATTTCCATATTTGCATGAGTGCCAGAGAGCTAGGGCCATCTTATTAACACGACCAAGCCCACTGTGGGTGGCAATGCAAACTGTGCACTTGTTTTCTGTCTTCATTGCCTGGGCAGAATCAAATGTCTGGTTAAAAGGAAGTTTCTTCTCACTGAGTAGTCTGCCATGTGTGTGCACATTGCGAATTCCATAAACTATTCAATATTACAACAGCATAACAAACTTGCACAATTCTCAGTATTCATCTCAAATCATGCACAAAGCCAGCATTTGAATCCGGCTATCATATTTATGCTTTTGCAGTATACGTTTGATGGAAAAGTGAGTTTTAGCTTTAGTTTTTAGTTATAAAGGTACAGCACGGAAACAGGCCCTTCGGCCCACTGAGTCTACACTGACCAGCGATCCCCACACGTTAATGCTATCCTACACACACTAGGGACAATTTACATTTATAGCAAGCCAATTAACCTACACGCCTGTATGTCTTTGGAGTGGAGGAGGAAACTGAAGAATACCCACGCAGGTCACAGGGAGAACATACAAACTCCGTGCAGACAAGCACCCGTAGTCAGGATCGAACCCTGGTCTCTGACGGTGTAAGGCAGCAACTCTACCAGTATGCCACTGTGCCGCCCAATAACATTGTGAGTGGAAGGAAGGGAAGGGTTAGCATTCATACTGTTCGGTCTGTTTAAACCATTCTTCCAATGTCTTGAACCCAGATGCAGGGTCTTAGTATGAGATGCCTCCACAGCCTCCACCGATGATGCCTGATCTGCCTCCACAGATGATGCCTGACCTGCCTAGCTCCTCGAGCAGTTGGATTTTGCTCTCTAATACCTTCTAATGTCCTGTCTAGATAAATGAAAAATTGTATCAGTTGCACATATGAGTACCTCAAGCTGAGAGAAAAATTGACTTATTTCTGCAAAATCATTTGCAGCAAAACATGTTCCATCCTCTCCACATATTCCAAGTACAATTCAGTTGAATTATTGTAGGAAACTTTAGTAGCAATATACCACAACACAAATGAATCAAGCACAAAAGCAGTGGGCCAGTGAAATCCATAGCTCCAGAGACATACTCCCAATATTTCAAGCAACACTTTCTTCTGCAGCCATCTTGGTCGATCTTCTGTCATCCTTATCACCAATGCAATGTTCTTTTGTATAATCGTTTAGATGCAATGGTCCAATTTGTGTTTTAACAAAGTTCAGTGCATTCAGAACACAAGTAAAAGCTTACAGTTCAGTAAGTCTAACCATGTGCATCTCTACTTGTGAGCCCATTTTATTTAGTGATGTCATCTGATCACAAGAGGAAGATCATACCAACAGAATCACAATTTCCTTTTGAAGTAACTCTCCCAACAAGGGATGTTGCAGATGTAATCCCCAACTATCCAGTTCATGTCTTCTTCTGTGTGAATGGCCCATGGTGATTGCAGCCATGTGGATTTTGTGTAAATGATATCAAACCCTGTATTGCAATCCAATAGATAGATAGATAGATAGATAATTTTTATTGTCATTATAACATGTGAACATGTACAACAAAATTAAAATGCCAACCAGTCAGTGTACCATTCACACATTTCTAAAAGCTAACGATACGTAAGCATACACACACCACCATAAAATAAGCATAAACACACAACCATACATTCTTCTGTCGATTTCACAATCAATTTGGTATGTAGCACACCTGCGCTCATTTGGTGGCTACATTAAGTGTAGTTATTGCTGTGGGATAAAAACTGTTTTTTAGTCTGGCCCTTGGTCCTCATTGATCTGGTACTGTCTGCCTGACGGCAACAGTTCAAACAGGGAGTGGCCGGGTGGGAAATGTCCTTTAAATGTTCTGGGATTTCTTGAGACAGTGGGAACTGTGTAGGTCCTCCAAAGTGAGGAGAGGGCAGTCGACAATTTTCTGGGCATTGTCAATAGCCCTCTGGAGCGCTTTCCTCTGGGCCAATGTGCAGCTGGTGTACCAACGCATACACAGTATGTTAGGATGCTCTCTATGGAGCACCGATAAAAGGACAGCAGGAGTCTCTTGGTGATGTTGTTCTTCCTGAGCACCGTCAGGAAGTGCAGTCTCTGCTGGACCATTTTCAGCAGCGCAGAGGTGTTCACGCTCCATGTCAGGTCCTTCTCAATGTGGATTCCCAGGAAGTGGGAAATCCGCCACCCTCCCTCCACATTTTTACCCCCCTCTGATGATAGTGTGTAATGTGCGTTTTCTTCTTCCTGTAGTCTATTTATGAGCCTTCTTTGTCTTGAGATGTTGAGAGCAGAGGATTCTCTCCACACACACTGTCAGCTGCATCCACCATCCCTGTAAGCGTACTCATCCCCCCCCAGAGATGAGCCCCACCACCGTGGTGTCATCCTCGAATTTGACAATGGTGTTACTGTGGTGGTGGGGGTGCAGTCATATGTGTAGATGGTGTAAAGCAGGGGGCTCAGCATGCACCCTGTGGAGAGCCGTAGGGGGGGGGGGGGGGGGGTGTTGGGTGTGGGGGGGGGGGGGTGGGGGGGGGGGGGGGGGGGGGGTGTGGGTGGGTTACTGAGGCTGAGGGCCGTGGATGTGTGATGGCCCATTCTGACTCTCTGGCTGCGACCCGGCAGGAAGCTATTTATCCACTTGCAGGTGGAGTGTGGAAGTCCCAGCTGCCCCAGTTTGTTCACCAGTTTGTGGGGAAGGATAGTATTAAAAGCAGAGCTGTAGTCCACAAAGAGCATCTGCACGTAGCTCCCCCGCTGCTCCAGGTGGGACAGTGCAGCATGGAGGGCTGTGGCTACAGCGTCCTCTGTGGATCTATTCGCTCTGTACGCAAACGGGTGGGGGTCAAATCTTCGGGGCAGGAGTGATGTGATATGACCCCAGACCAGTTTCTCAAAGCACTTCATCACCACTGGTGTGAGTGCGACTGGCCGGTAGTCGTCGAGGCTGGAAATGTGGTGTTTTTTTTGGCAAGGGGACTATGGTGGAGGACTTCAGACAGGGTGGGACAGTGGACTGGGCCAGAGACTGGTTGAAGATCCTCGTAAATACTCCAGCTAGCTGGTCTGCGCAGTTCTTCAGCACACGTCCAGAGACGCCATCGGGTCCAGCAGCCTTCCTCGGATTGATGGCCTGCAGCGTGCGCCTCACCTCATGCTCCTCTATTTTGAGAGTTAAGCTGCTGTGGACCATGTGGTGTGATATGGCTGTCTCTGGTGGCTCCACTTCAAATCGAGCAAAGAAGAGGTTCAGTGCAATGCAATCCAGTAGACAACTAAGTGCTGGTACAAATATATTTCCTTGCCTTTGGTGTCTATGGCAGATTGTCTTCCATAAACTGTTTAAGCTGTTTATGGTCCTGTACACCTAATCTAATTAATAGATTGTATTTTTTAAACTTTATTAATCTGTCTGTAATATTAAAAATTCCACATAGTTAAACATCTAGTCTTTGGTTTCATTTTAGAGATACTTGTATGCCACTCCTGATACCTACCTAAAGCTACAGTGTCTGATGCACCTTGACATGGGGTGGTGCATACAAATGCTGAGGTTATCCTCAATCTGAAAGGACACATGCCAGAGTATTGGGAAAGGCTCACTATTCAAGCACGTGGATCATTCAAGTTGGGCGTGTGGTAAGGTTGTGAAATAAACTCGAGCAATTCACAGAGCCTCATACCATAATCACGTAGGTCACGTTTCATCGATGGGATTACAGCAATTTCAGTGGGGAGTACTGAACAGGAATCCAACAAGAATCATCTTTCCAACATCCCGTTCAATTATCAATCCCCATGGGATCCACAAATTGATTTTCACACATTGTATTTTCCCTTCACAAACATCCAATCCTCTCTTCATCCACCACTCATCTCCTCATCTGTCTTCCTCCACTATGGTAATCCTTTCTCCACTCAACCATGTCATAAGGTCATAAGGTTATAAGGAATAGGAGTAGCATTCAGCCATACGGCTCATCAAGTCTATTCAATCATGGCTGGTCTATCTCTCCCTCCTAACCCCATTCTCCTGCCTTCTCTGACACCTGTACTAATCAAAAATGTATCTATATCTGCCTTAAAAATATCAATTGACTTGGCCTATACAGCCTTTTTGGCAAAGAATTCCACAGATTCACCACCGTCTGACTAAAGATGTCTTCTTCATTATCTTCGGCCCGACAATTATGTTCCCCAAAACGTTTCCTCCACACCATGCCTTATCTCTGAGGAAAAGCTTTTGCTGCACTGCCATTCTTGGTGCCACATGCTTAATGGAATGTCGGAGCATGGATCCTCACACAACATTATATTTGTGTTTTGGAAATATTTAATGATTTATAATCTCTTTTAAATTAGCTTCTCCAAATTAAACGTACTTCATTTAAAATAAATGATTTGTTGGCTGGAAGTATGTCTTCTTTGGTGATTATTGACAGCCACATGTCTTCAGAAAAGAGCCAGAAGTATTGCAGTAAATTAATCTTTGAAATATAGGTTGATACAGTATAATCTCCTACAGGTTCTTATAAGTGATAACACTTAAGGACTTGATTGAAGTTCAGGACACGAGAACAGATGCAGTTGATGCCCAATATGTTCATAAATTCATAAGTTTTCAGAGCGTAATTAGGCCATTCAATCCATCAACTCTATTCTGCCATTCAATCATGAGTGATCTATCTTTCCATCTCCACCCCATTTTCCTGCCTTCGCCCCATAACCCTGACACCCTTACTAATCATGAATCTATCAATCTCTGCCTTAAAAATATGGTGCACGATATAAGATTTAAAAAGAATTATAAATTAACAGCAGCCCAATTCAGTGCATTCGACAAGTGCTACGGCAGACCACCTAATGTTATAAATAGCTGATATAAATGTTATAAATTGTTCTAGTACCTACAGTAGACAATACACAATCTGATAAAACAAGAATCTGCAGTTTGCTTTACAGGACTATTTTGAGAAAATAGAAATAATGAATTTTGAGCAACATCCAAAGAAAAAATGAACACTCCTGTAAAAAGGAATAACACGTCTTCAGCAGTAAGACATCACTAGCTGAAAAGATAAAGTAATAACAACAGAGACTGACTCAAGTTTGAATTATTTCATAGTGTAACAAAGCAGGAACTGTTTATAAAGAAGAAAAACCATTAAAAACTGACCAAAATAACCTTATTATATGAACATTGTGCACTTTTGCCACACGTTTAAAAAAAGATAAACATAGGAAAGATGATGGTCAAAAATTCTCTCAGATTTTAGAAATAGCTGAGAACTAAATGCTCAGATGATTTATGATCACACAGAAACGCCCCAAAGTGCACTGTTAAGGAAACATTCTTCTAGTATTGGTAGCCTGTTGGAACAGTTGGTGGAGTGAGAGACTGCAACCACGAGGAATCTTGGCAGGAGACTAATCTTGTAATTGTTTTCAGCAAGGTCTAACTGGGCTAGAAATTTTCACTTAGCAAGTTCGAGTGGGGATGGGGGTAGTGGTGATGGGCGGATGGGGGGCGGGGGGGAGCAGTGATGGAGATTCATCATCCAAGCTCAAAAAGCCCTATTATTAACATTATTTTTTTTAGCACAACAGAATAAACTCTCCAAAGTCACTGTCTGAAGGAAGGTCTCGACACGAAATGTCACCCATTCTTTCTCTCCAGATATGCTGCCTGTCCCATTGAGTTACTCCAGCATTTTGTGCTTCTCTTCAAAGTCAACATATTTAATGTTAATTAGTTCAAGTAACTAGTATCCTTTCCCTATCCTCTTGGCATGATCAAGGGAAACAATACTAACCATGAATGACTGTAAAACGATGTTACCTAATTCTCCTGACCCAGTCAAGAAAAACAAAATGGTCCAATTTGACCTGATTAAGAATCTCCACACACTTGGCCTCATCAATGTGGTTGCAAAACATCACAAATAGTGTCAACTAGTAAAAAATAGTATCAATGTTAAAAGACAGATTGGGTGGTCAGAAGTTACAGAGATGCATGCACAGTCCATTCATTGGCCTTTGTCTAAGACGGACCTCTTCCCAGAGCTGTCATTCTGTGAAAGATGACGTATATTTGCAACTCATTATTATCTTTTTTTCGCTTGTCAGGATTGTACAAGTGGTTTAGAAACTCATTGAAAATCATAACCTGTGTTCATTTAAAATAATACAATTATGTTTAATCTTCTTCATTAGCTGGTAGTATCTCCCACTTGGGTTGGAGGGAATGAATAGCAACACTCAAAATAGTCATTATTGACAGCTAAACCTCTTCAGTAAAGAGACTAAAATACTGAAGTAAATTAGTCTTTGAAATATAGATTGATAGTATAATCTCCCATAAGTGATGGTACTTGAAGATACTTTTAACTGATAACACTTATGGTCTTGACATTAGTTTAAGACTACAGTGGGAATACACAATATCAAAAACAAAGTGAGAAAACGATCATCTTTTAAGTTGCAGAAAGACGTGGAGAGAATGGGAGGAATGTCTGTGATAGAATAGAAACCAAAGTTGTCAAGGTATGAATTAGATTAAAATGAAATTGAAATATCCAGTAATGTCAATAAGTGAGAGAAATAAAATAGCTGGTAGACAAAAATGCTGGTGAAACTCAGCGGGTGAAGCAGCATCTATGGAGCGAAGGAAATAAGCGACGTTTCGGGTCAAGTCCCTTTTTCAGACTGATGTGAGGGCGGGGCGGGGGGGGGGGGGGGGGTGGGAAGAAGAAAGGAAGAGGCAGAGACAATGGGCTGAGGGAGAGCTGGGGAGGGGAGGAGAAAGCACGGACGAATTGACCAGGGAGTTTACGGAGGGAGCGGTCTCTGCGGAAAGCAGACAGGGGAGGAGATGGGAAGATGTGGCCAGTGGTGGGATCCCGTCGGAGGTGGCGTAAATGCCGGAGGATTATTTGTTGTATGTGACGGCTGGTAGGGTGGAAGGTGAGGACAAGGAGGACACTGCCTTTGTTGGGAGATGGGGAGTGAGAGCAGAGTTACGGGGTATAGAAGAGACCCTGGTGAGAGCCTCATCTATAGTAGAAGAGGGGAACCCCCATTCCCTGAAGAATGAGGTGTCCTGGGTTGAAACACCTAATCCTGGATGCAGATGCGGCGTAGTCGGAGGAATTGGGTGTAGGGGATGGAATCCTTACAGGAAGCGGGGTGGGAAGAAGTGTAGTCCAGATCTTCCCCTTCCCCCTCAAACTATATGACCCCAGCTCCTCCCCACCCCCCTCCTCCCTGACCACCCTCCACCCCATACCAGACATAGCCTCGGCCTCCGTCCACTCACCTGCCTTCCTCCTGCCCCAACCCCCATCCTTGCCATGACATCATCGGCCCTGACATCCCCCCTGACATCCTCCTCTCAGATACCGAATAGTCTGTCCTCAGCAGAGGCTTCACCTTTGTTCCCCTCCGTCCCCACCTCAATGAGTACCGCATCCGCCACAATGTGGAGCTCTTCAACCCACTGCCTCCGCATCAACGACATTTTTCCATTGAATGATCCTTCAACCCCAGTGATGACCGCTTCTCCATCGCTCCATTGACCCCCTCCTCTTGGACACCCCTCATGGCCATCTACCTGCTTTAGACCTTTTCATTTCAAACTGCCGGCGGGACATCAACCGCCTCAGCTTCTCCACTCCCTTTTCTCACTCTAACCTCTCCCCCCAGAACGTTCAGCCCTCCGCTCACGCTGCAACAACCCAGACTGGGTGATCAAACCTGCCGACAATGGAAGTGCCGTGGTAGTCTGGCGCACTGATCTCTACAAGGCTGAGGCCACGCGCCAATTCTCAGACACCTCCTCCTACTCATCCTTGGACCGTGACCCCACAGACGAGAACCAGGCCATGACCTCTAACTCTATCACTGACGTTATCACTTCTGGCTCCCTGCCCTCCCAAGCCTCCAACCTCATCGTTCCCCAGCCCCGCACAGCCCGATTTTACCTTCTCCCCAAAATGCACAAACCTGACTGTCCTGGCAGACCCATTGTTGCTGCTTGTTCGTGTCCCACCGAATTTATTTCCGCATACCTCGGCTCCATCCTATCCCCCTGGTTAAGTCCCTCCCTACCTATGTTCAAGACACCTCACACGCACTTCATCTACTACCTGACTTCCGTTTTCCAGGCCCCCCATTCCCTCATCTTCACCATGGATGTCCAGTCACTCTACACCTCCATCCCCCACCATGAGGGTCTTAAAGCCCTCCATTTCTTCCTCAACTGCAGAACCAACCAATCCCCGTCTACTGATGCTCTCCTCCACCTAGCAAGCTAGTCCTTACCATTAACAACTTTTCGTTTGGCTCCTCCCATTTCCTCCAAATACAAGGCGTAGCTATGGGCACGAGCATGTGTCCTAGCTATGCCTGCCTCTTTGTAGGGTACACCCAACAATCTTTGTTCGATGCGTACCAAGGCCCTATCCCCAAACGCTACCTTCGCTACATCGATGACTGCATTGGTGCTACCTCCTGTACCTATAGACAACGCACTGATTACATCCATTTCAACACTAACTTCCATCCAGCACTCAAATACACCTGGACCATTTCCCTACCATTTCCAGACCTCACTATCTCCATTGCAGGTGATAGCCTACTGACCGACATCCACTATTAACCCACTGACTCCCATGGCTATCTGGACTACACTTCTTCCCACCCTGCATCCTGTAAGGACTCCATCCCCTACTCCCAATTCCCCCGTCTATGTCGCGTCTGCACCCAGGGCATCGGAGATGTCCTCATTCTTCAGGGAACGGGGGTTCTCCTCTTACAATCCTTTATTGTCATTCATACAATAGTTTGAACAAAATTTCGTACCTTGCAGTCATGACAAAAAAAGCAACAAAACACACAATGAACACAGTCTAGCACAAACATCATCACAGTGAGTCTCCAGGCACCTCCTCACTGTGATGGAAGGCAAAAAGTCTTATCTCTTCCTTGCTTGTTCTCCCGCTGCAATGTGGCGATCCAGGCTTTCAATGTTGAAGTCCCCACGGGGCGATGGTAAGTCCCGTGGCCGATTTTAAGTTCCGCGAATGGGTCGATTCAAACTCCGGGACCCGGGGCGGACGAAGCTGCCACGCTCCAGTCCAGCGGACGAAGCTGTTATTGCGCGAGCTCCCGGGAATCGGTCACTAACCTGGGACCTGCAAGCTCCCAATGTTGCCGTCCACTGGGCCCGCTGCTGAAGTCTCCGAAGCTCCGAAGTCAGGTCGCAGTCACAGCGCCACCACAGCCTCCGAAGTCAGCCAGCTCTGCGATCTTTGATGGTAAGTCCACGGGCTCCGCCACCGGAGCCTCAAGGTCGATTGCAGTTGGAGGCCGCTAGCTCCATGATATTAGGCCTCAGCGCAGACGGAGACGGAGAAGGACAGGGAAAAGGTCGCAACCCCGTTGAAGGAAGAGGTTTAAAAAAAGTTTCCCCAACCCCCAACACATACAGAACTAAAAATAAACAAAAACATACATCTAACAAGACAAAAGAAAACAAAGAAAAGGAAAAGACAGATGGACTGCAGGCGAGCCGCAGCTGCTAGGCAGCGCCGCCACTTCCAGTGCCTCTTCTACTATAGATGAGGTTCTCACCAGGGTCTCTTCTATACCCTGGAACTCTGCTCTCACTCCCCATCCCCCTACTCGTTACAAGGGCACGGTGACTCCCCCTCCCATTCCAACCTTTCTGTTCTGGGCCTCCTCCATGGCCAGAGTGAGGCCCACCGTAAATTGGAGGAGCAGCACCTCATATTCCGCTTGGGCAGCTTACACCCAAGCGTTATGAACAAAAGGGCTGCCAACTCTCACGCTTTGAGCGTGAGAATCGCGCATTTGAATAAACTCTCACGCCCTCACGCTGATCAGAAATTTCTCACGCTCTGTGGTGGGAAATTCTGTGATCAACGAAAATTTCAAAACTCAGATAAACTGCATGGTCCGCGGGTGTTGGAGAGCCGGGGCTGAGGGAGGGATGGAAGCAGAAGCAGCGGCGGGAACAGATGCGGACAGAACGCCGGGGCTGGCGAGTGTTTGTGGGGCCTGCGAGTCGCCCGCTGCAGCTCAGGCCATGGAGCAGTGCAAGTCCGGAGGCGTCGGAAGCGTTGCACCACTGCCGCGAGACTCTCTCTGCCGATGGGACAGAGACTCTCAAAGGGAGGTGGAGAGAGAGAGAGGGGAGAGAGGGAGGGGCTGATAGGAGAGAGAGTGGAGAGACAGAGGGGGAGTGAATGGCGAGAGAGGAAGGGGGGAGAGAGGGGAGAGATGAGGTGCGAGGGGGGGGAGAGAGAGAGGGGTGAGAGGGAAGAAGAAGGGAAGAGAGAGAGGGGTTAAGGGAGAGAGGGTAGGAGAGAATGGGAGAGAGGGTGGGAAAGAGAGAGGGGGGAAAAGGGAAAAAGGGGAAAAAAAAACAGGGGAAAGAGAGGGAAATGGGGGCAAAGAGAATTAGGATATAGACAGAGGAGAAAGAGAGAGGGGAGAGAGAGCAAGGGGGAGAGTGAGGTGGAAGGGAAAAATGGGAGAGAGAGGGGGAGAGAGAGGATGAGAGGAGGAGAGAGAGGGAGGGAAGGAGCGAGGTGAGAGAGAGAGGAGAGAGAGAGAGAGAGAGAGTGTGTGGAGAGGGAGCAAGAGGGAGAGGGAGAGAAAGAGGGAGGGAGAAAGAGATAGAGAGAGGGGGGAGAGAGAGGGAGGGAGTGAGGGGGAGTTAGAGAGTTGAGAGAGAAAGGGGGAAAGAGATGGGAGAGAGAGAAAGGGAGAGAGAGGAGAGTTGGATAAGAGAGGGGGAGAGAGTGGAGAGAGGGGGAAGAGAGGGGGAAGAGAGGGAGAGGGAAGAGGAAAGAGGAGGGAGAGAGAGGGGAGAGAGAGAGAGAGGGGAAGAGCAAGAGCGAGAGAGGGGAGAGAAGGAGATGAGAGTGAGGTGGCGGGAGAGAGAGGGGAGAGATAGAGAGGTGAGAGAGGGAGGGAGAGGGAGTGAGAGAGGAGAAGAGAGAGTGGGGGAACAGAGAGGGAGAGAGTGGGGGAGAGAGCCGGTCAGAGCTGCTCATCAGGCCTAGGACCCAGGATATATTCTCGGTACCGGTTCCACACAATCTAAGCCGCCTTTCTGAGATGACCAGCTTGCCATTTCGTGATGCGAAGAGACGCACACTGTACAGGATGCTCCTGCACATTTTGCACCTCCTTACCTTCGTCTCCCGTCCCGATACACCATGGCGGACGGTGTTACCACCTGAAGGCGGGAGGTCCTCAGTGGGGGTCCTTCTATAAGCGAGTTGTTCCCCTTTAACATTGGGGACCTGGGGTGGAGAGTGTTGCACAGAGCGGTGGTTTTGTAATAGACTTTTGAGTCGGTTCACGGGCTCGTCCGCAGCATGTAATTTCTGTGGCGAGCAAGAGACACCGTGTTCCACGTGTATATGGAGTGTGAGAGGCTACTGCCCCTGTACCAATATCTGAAGGGGTTGTTTCCTCAAGTCTGGTTGCATTTTAGTCCCACGATTCTAGTGTTTCGGACACAAGGCAGGGAGTGGGAGAGCCGAGTGGGGGGGGGGGAACTTCCCTGTCGGTTTTGCTCCTGGGCCTGGCCAAGATGGCCATTCGCGCGGTCCAGGCAGCGGGCGGTCGATGGTCAGGCTAGAGTCGGCTGCCTGCCCCTTTTCCGGGCCTACGTCCGTGCACGTGTGTCCCCTGGAGCGGGAACATGCGGTGTCCACGGGGACTCTGGAGGCCTTCCGTGGGCGCTGGTCACCGCGTGGGGTTCAGTGTATTGTGAACAATGATTGTATTGTTTGTACTATAATGGTTGTATATAGTGCCATTTTGATTATGGTTTTGATGTGTTGTATTATATGATTGTGTCAATAAAGTTTTTGAAAAAGAGGGAGGGGAAGAGGAGCGAGGTGAGAGAGAGAGGAAGGAGAGAGAGAGAGAGAGAGAGTGTGTGGAGAGGGAGCAAGAGAGGAGAGGAGAGAGAAAGAGGGAGGGAGAAAGAGATAGAGAGAGGGGGAGAGAGAGAGGGAGGGAGTGAGGGGGAGAGAGAGTAGGGAAAGAGAGGGGAGGGAGAGAGGAGAAGGGGAGAGAGAGGAGAGTGGATAAAGAGGGGAGAGAGGTGGGAGAGAGGGGAAGAGAGGGAGAGGGGGGAAGAGGGAAGAGAGAGGGGGAGGAGGGAGGGGAGAGAGAGGGAAGAG
This sequence comes from Okamejei kenojei, assembly GCA_035221665.1. Taxonomy (NCBI): domain Eukaryota; kingdom Metazoa; phylum Chordata; class Chondrichthyes; order Rajiformes; family Rajidae; genus Okamejei; species Okamejei kenojei. The sequence continues at coordinate 22,070,672 of CM069141.1, read as the reverse complement.
AGCAGAGAGCGAGAGAGGGGAGAGAGAGGAGGGGGATGAGAGTGAGGTGGGAGGGGAGAGAAGGGGAGAGATAGAGAGGTGGAGAGAGGGGAGGGAGAGGGAGCGAGAGAGGAGAGAGAGAGAGTGGGGGACAGAGAGGAGAGAGTGGGGGAGAGAGCCGTCAGATCTGCTCATCAGGCCTAGGACCCAGGATATTTCTCGGGTACCGGTTCCACACAATCTAAGCCGCCTTTCTGAGATGACCAGCATGCCATTTCGTGATGCGAAGAGACGCACATTGTACAGGATGCTCCTGCACATTCTGCACCTCCTTGCCTTCGTCTCCCGTCCCGACACACCATGGCGGACGGTGTTACCATCTGAAGGCGGGGGAGGTCCCCAGTGGGGGTCCTTCTATAAGCGAGTTGTTCCCCTTTACATTGGGGACCTGGGGTGGAGAGTGTTGCACAGAGCGGTGGTTTGTAACAAACGTTTGAGTCGGTTCACGGGCTCATCTGTCGCATGTATTTTCTGGGCGAGCAAGAGACCGTGTTCCACGTGTATATGGAGTGTGAGAGGTTACTGCCCCTGTACCAATATCTGAAGGGGTTATTCTTCAAGTTCTGGTTGCATTTTAGTCTGCCCACGATTCCAGTTTTCGGACACAAGGCAGGGAGTGGGGAGAGCCGAGTGAGGGGGGGGGGGGGGGGGAACTTCCCTGTCGGTTTTGCTCCTGGGCCTGGCCAAGATGGCCATAGCTTTTGTGTCGCAGGTCCCAGGCAGCGGGCGTCGATGGTCAGGCTAGTCGGCTGCCTGCCCCTTTTTTCTGGGCCTACGTCCCGTGCACGTGTGGGTCCCTGGAGCAGGGAACATGCGTGTCCACGGGACTCTGGAGAGCCTTCCGTGGGCGCTGGTCACCGCGTGGTGGTTCAAAGTATTGTGAACAATGATTGTATTGTTGTACTATAATGTTTTTTTATATAGTGCAATTTTTTGATTATGGTTTGATGTGTTGTATATATGATTGTGTTGAATAAAGTTTTTGGAACATAAAAAAAAAAAGAAAAAAAAGTGGAGAGAGGAGGAGGGAGGAGAGAGAGGGAGAGAGTTAGGGGAGAGAGGGGAGGGGAGAGAGGGGAGGGATAGAGGGAGGGGGAGAAGGAGAGATGGGGAGAGAGAGAGAGGAGAGAGAGAGAGGAGAGAGAGAGAGGAGAGAGAGAGAGAGAGGGGAGAGAGAGGGGAGAGAGGGTGGGTATAGAGGGAGAGGGGGAGAGAGAGAGGGGGGAGAGCGAGGGGGGAGAGAGAAGGGGATAGAGAGGCAGGGCTGCCAACTCCCAAGCACTGAGCGTGAGAATCATGCATTTCGCCAAATTCTCACGCTGATCACCAATTTCTCACGCTCTGTCGTGAGAAATTCTGTGATCAACGAATATTTCAAAACTCATATCAACTGCATGGGCCATGGGAGTTGGAAGCAGAAGCAGCGACAGGGACAGATGCAGACAGGGAGCGGGGCTAGCAAGTGTTTGCCGGGCTGGCGAGTCGCTCACTGCAGCTCTGGCCATGGAGCAGCCTCAATGCAAGGCGTCGGAAGCGTTGCACTGCTGCCGTGAGAGTCTCTGTGCCAAATTCGCCCAGGTGACCGGCATGGATCAGGCTGCGGCTCGGTGCATCCTGGAGGACAACCAGTGGCTGCTGGAAGCAAGTACCAGGCACTGGGTAGAAACGGTGGAAGATATTGGACTTCAAATGGGAGTGGATTGGAGAAAGCATCCTGCTTGCCTGCTAGATTTTCACTTACTGTAACTGCAGGAAAAATGTCCCCGCTGTTGGGGTTGTTCAGAACCAGGGGTCACAGATTAAGAATAAAGGGGGGGGGGGCAGTTAGGATTGAGATGAGGACAAACTTTCTTCAAACAGAGAGTTGTGAATCTGTGGAATTCTCTGCCACAGAAGGCAGTGCAGGCAATTCACAGGATGTTTTCAAGAGAGAGTTACATTTAGCTCACAAAATCAATTAATATGGGGGAAAAAACAGTAAAGAGATACTGATTCTAGATGAATAGCCATGATCATATTGAATAGCAGTGCTGGCTCGAAGGGCCGATGGCCTATTCCTGCACCTATTTTCAATGTTTCTATGCTTGAGTATATGGCAATAATGTGGTCATAGAGTGATACAGTGTGAAAACAGGCCCTTCAGCGCAACTTGCCCACACCCGCCAACATGTCCCAGCTGCGCTACCTGCTTATGGTCCATATACCTCCAAACCTGTCCTATCCATGTATCAGTCTAACTGTTTCTTAAATGTTGGGATGGTCCCTGCCTCAACTACCTCCTCTGGCAGCTTGTTCCAAACACCCACCACCCTTTGTGTGGATAAAGTTACCGCTTAAAAAGTTACCTCTTAAAAATACTTCATACAAAAAACATTGAAATCATACTCTACAATGCACTAAAACATGAATTTAATACATCAAATTTCAAAAAGTTCCTACCCTGGGGGGGGGGACACCCTTCTTCCACACTCTCTCCCCACTCGGTTGCTCCACTCCCTCACCGGGTACCCCCAAGGCCAGTGATCATTGATCGCTCAGCCTCCCCACAGCCATATTTGAGCAGGGAACTGAGGCCAGTTGTCCATGATGTTTGGATCCCAATGCTCAGCGCTTCATGTTTCGGAGTTGGCTAATGTTATTGATTTGTAATTAGCTTGATGACACAGGACAGTTTGTTAGGAAAATGAAAGAAATGAATACTTATACAGCTGAGTGAGTATAATTTTATGGATGGGAATTGTGTTCAACCAATTGATGACTTCTTTGACAAAGTGACCAGCATGTTAGATAACAAGGAAGCCAATTAATGTATCAAATTTTGTTATCCATAATTTGGTCGTGAAGTGCCCCATAAAGGATTAGCTAAGCACCTGTGGACTTGAACATAATAGGTTAAGTCCAGGGGGTCAGATATGGGTTTTATATGTGGGCCAGATATATTATCAGTGCAAAGGGGCTAGGAGCAAGGCCAAGTGTGCATCCAGAGTCAAGGTCTGGAATAGTACTAGGTGTGCAGTCAAAGCTGGGACCAGGGGTGTGTTCAGCACTGGGAATCCAAGCAGGTAAGCAGCTATGATCAGGGTAGAATAGGAGGCCAGGTGCAGGGCTGGACTCAGGGACAGGAATGTGAGAGAAGGTATGCAACTGGAGTCAGGGCCATGAGTAGCACCAAAATGTGCAGTGACACCCAGGTTGGCCCACATGGGCCAAGTGGTTATTATAATCTGATTTCCACACATGAATACACTAAGATCATTCATGTGCTGCACGTATGGATCAGAGCCTGGGCTCTTCTGTGGAATGAAATTAGGAATGTAATTTACTCTAACCTTATTCATAGCTAATCCAATTTAAAGCATATATATTGCATTCAAGTGTAAGTTAAAAGACTCGCTACAGTATGCACCATATTACACAATTTCAAGCTGAAAAATGCAAAAGTTCCGTACCACACCTCCCCCCCCCCCCCCCCCCCCCCCCCCCCCCCCCCCCCCCCGGTCACTACGCTCCCTCGGGCTTGGTCTCGCAATTTCTCACTCCCAACTCTCACCCAATGTTGGCAGCCCTGGAACATTGACTTCTCCAATTTCAGATAGTCCCTGCTTTCTCCTCTCCTCCCCAGCTCTCCGTCAGCCCACTGTCTCCGTCTGTTCCTTTCTTCTTCCCGCCCCCCCCCACCCCCATCCTCACATCAGTCTGAAGAAGGGTCTCGACCCGATACATCGCCAATTTCCTTCGCTCCATAGATGCTGCCTCACCCGCTGAGTTTCTCCAGCATTTTTGTCTACCTTCAATTTTCCAGCTTCCTTCTTTAACTGAAATAAAATAGCTGGTTACCTGAAATTATTTAATTCAATTTTGAATCGCAAACACTGCAACCTGCCTTGAAGGAAGATGAGGTTGCTCTTCCTCCCGCTGTTATTTTTAAAACAATCTAGGGGCGAAATGCACAGAGAGATCAGTGGAGGAATGAGAAAGAGATTAATGTGACAAATGACTGGATGCTCAGAATCATTCTTGCAGAGTGAACAAAGCTGTTCTGTAAAGCTCTCACCTAATTTGCATTGGGATATTCCATTGCGGACAAGACTTCATCCTGAATGGCAAATGCAATGCACTGAATTGGAAAAAGTGCAAGTGCACTGATGGTTCACTTAGAAGGAGTGTTTATGTTCTGGGTGGTAGAAAGGAAAAGGGGGCAAATTTGCATTTCCCATAGTTTCATGAGGAAGTGCCCGGGATGGGGAAAGGTTTGTAATTCATGTTGTTTTAATTCTGCAGTGTTTCATTAAGGGCCAACATAAAATAAAGGATTAGTGTCTCATCTTCCATCTGGGAAGATTGCAATACTCAGTGCTCAACAGTGAATTTGATCATTTCAGATAGAAACATAGAAACGTAGAAAATAGGTGCAGGAGGAGGCCATTTGGCCCTTCGAGCCAGCACCACCATTCATTGTGATCATGGCTGATCGTCCCCAATCAATAACCCATAGAAACATAGATAACCAACTTTCTGTTGTTCTCTGTCCATCGATGCTGTGGGATATTTTAATTTCAGTTGGTCCTTTTTGTTTCTTTTCTTTTTGCTGGAATTTAAAATAAAGGTAATGTTGGCAACATTGCTCTGCACTAAGGCAAAATACTCTGTTCTCTCTCTCCCTCCCCACTCCTGCAAATTAAAAAACTGACAGTTTTCTCACATTCCAGTTCTGATGAAGTGGTTTTAATCAAATAGGAAAACTGGAAATGATCAAAACTTCCTTTGTAGCCTCCTGATATACGGCCTTCAAGATGACCTCCATTGCCTGCAATTTTCTACCATCCTCCCCCAGCCTAAGTCTTCCCCGGCTTATACAATTCTTCTCTTTCCCAGTAATGATCAACCAACAATGTGATTTAATTAACTGTGAGATAAATTACCTGTTTATCACCAACGCACAGTTATGTGGAATGCCCACAAATATTTTATTCAATATACTTCAACAATTTTCTTCCATACTAATCTCTTTGGTCTCTCTTCCTCCACACAACACATGTGGACCAAAAAACAAAGTGCTGGAGGAACTCAGTGGGTAAAGCAGCATCTGCGGAGAGAATTGACAGACAACGTTTTGGATCAGGACCCTTCCTAGGACTTCAGAAAATTAAAATATATCTTTCTGACCTGTAATGCAATTGTCCATTGCCTTCACTGATGCTTCCAGGTCCACTATGCTCCTCAACACTTTGTTTTTGCTTAAGACTCCAGCAGTCTCCACTTGACCTAAGTTATCTTGGCTTGTCCATCTCTGACAATTCAAAACCACCCTGTGTGAGGGAGAGGGAGTGATAGAGGGAGAGGGAGTGATAGAGGGAGAGGGAGTGATAGAGGGAGAGGAAGTGATAGAGGGAGATGGAGGGGGAGAATGGAGGGGGAGATGGAGGGGGAGATGGAGGGGAGTGATAGAGGGAGAGGGAGTGATAGAGGGAGAGGGAGTGATAGAGGGAGAGGGAGTGATAGAGGGGGAGAGGGAGTGATAGTGAGGGGGGGAGAGGGGAGTGATAGAGGGGGGGAGAGGGGGGGGAGGGGGAGAGGGGGAGAGAGAGGGGGGGGGGAGGGGGGGGGGATGGGGGGGGGGGGGGTGGGGGGGTGGTGGGGGGGGGGGGGGAAGGGGTGGGGTGGGGGGGGGGGGGGGAGGGGAGGGAGGGGGGGGGGGGGAGGGGGGGGGAGGGGGAGGGGGGGGGGGGGAGGGAGAGGGGATGAGAGTGAAAGAAAGTGAGATAGAGAGCGAGAAAGAGACACAGACAGACAGACAGAGAGACAGGCAGTGTCAAAGATAGAATCAGAGTGGCAGGGAGACGGAAAGACAGAGAGAGTTAGGATGAGCAAGGATGGCAGGAGATTGCAAGCAGAGAAGATGCAAGCAACCATATGATACTATGTAAAGTTTTCATGGAATGTAATAATAGTACAGACATACTGGGGATAAGTACAGACAGTGCAGGGGAACATTTCTGATCATTTTACTCCCAACACAAGGAAGGTTGTACTTTGATTCCCCTGTACCATGCAACATTTATCTGGTCTTTCCTTTCCTTAATTCCTGGGAAACTAGTTGATCAGTACTAGGGACAGAAAAGAGATAATATTGTAAGAGTATTCAACATAGAGCAATATAACAGTGGAACAGACTCCACTGCCCACAATATTGGTGCTGAACATGATGCCAAGTTAAACTAATCCCCTCTGGCTGCGTGCGATACAGATCCCTCCATTCACTGTCTCTGATGGAACAATCTACAAGAGGAGGTAGTTGAGCCAGTTACTATTACAACATTTAAAAATACACTTGGGCAGGGACATAGATAGGAAAGGGGGCAAATAGGACTCACATATTTGAGCATCTTGGTCAGCATGGACGAGTTGGTGTTGAAAGGTCTGCTTCAATGCCATATGACTCAATGACAATCTATCTACTTATGTTGTCAATTTCATGGAGTTAAGGGCCTGTCCCACTGCGGGGACCTAATTCGCGAGTTTAGAAGAGTTTGTCCTTGACTCATACTAGTAAGATTAAATGAGAACTTACCAGTTTGAAGTTTGATCTTTATTTTATGAGGAGTTGAGTTGAGGGACCATGTGAAGAGCCTCGTACAGCCGTTGGTGCGTCAATCTTCAAAGCAGCGGAGTGAATTCACAGCTAACAATGACTGAAGTATAATGGTAAGATAACAAAGACTAGAACTACCAACTGAGATCTATGAGGGTGGGAGCGGAGGGCAGGTAGTCTCTCAACTCGACTCCTCATAAAATAAAGATCAAACTTCAAACTGGTAAGTTCTCATTTAATCTTACTATTTTACTTCGGAGTCACGTGAGTGACTACGTGAAGACTTCCAAGCACTGTGATTTCACCCCGCAGACCCAAATCCGGCGTTCACACTGCATCGATTGACTCAAAAGTCGTTAACAATCAATAATGCATCAATAATAACATTTGTTAAATGAATACCAATTTATTTACAAACAAAATCATAACAAACCCCTCTAACTCAGGGGGAAACTATAACAGTACTCAAAACAGAATCAGCGAACACCTCCAGCCTTGAAATCGGCTTGTGATAAAACCTTTGAAAGGTCAGCTCACTGGACCATCCTGCGGCCGCGAGGATATAGTCTATAGGCACGTCCATCGCCCTTGCCGCGGAAGTTGATGCCGCCCTGGTGGAATGAGATTTGAATTTATCAGTATAAACTCCAGCACTTCCCAGGACCTGCTTTAGCCACCTTGAGATTGTTTGCACCGACACCTTACTGAGTGTTTTTTTGTGACTAATAAATAATGCAGACTCTGTTCCTCTTAGAGCTTTAGTAATCTCAATGTAACGAGATAAATGTGAGACTACACACAAGCAATCATCTGTGGGGTATGCTGAAAACACAATCTTACATCCTGTCATGCCTATTCTACTATGTTTAAGCAAATCATAGACAAAAAATATCATGCAATCTGCCGACACATGCATTTTATCTAGCCGTAGCTTTTGCAATGTTTGTACATGTTGGGCTGAAACCAACGCCATAAGCATGACCACCTTCATAGTTAATTTGGCTATAGATAGGCTTGTAACCGGAGCCCACTGGCGAAGAAGCATAAGAACCTCACTCACATTCCAAATACCGGCATACCTGGGTTTAGGAGGATTAGAATTGAAAACTCCCTGCATGAATCGTGAAACTAACGGATGTGTCCCTATTGTATGCAATTCTGAATTCATGGGTAAATAAGAAGACAGAGCATTTCTGGCTGAATTGATCGCACTGTAACTTAATTTTTGGTCGAAATAAAGAGTTGACAAAACTCCAATACGTCTGTGATCCCTGCAGTTTGATATGAAATATTCTGCTGTAGACAGAATTGCTCCCACTTCCTTATCAAGGTGATATATTGCTTCTGGGTACTATCGCTGCAGGCCGACATGAGAACATCTACAGTACGATCAGACAGTCCTTTACTGCTCTCCCCCATCATAGAATCAGTGTCAGCGAACTGCACTGATGGAATATCCTCCTCACAGGGAGATTGTCCTGCAGCCCTGTAACAGGTGCTGCTAGCACAAGCTCTCCATCAGCCTGGCTTGGGCACCACTCCTCCTCACGGAGCTGGGTCCTGTCGAGCATTCTTTGCAATAAAATCTCGACCTGGGAGAGCCGTGAGCAAACGGACTCTCCTATGGAGGGTATAACCTCCAGGCCCGACTCAGGGTCCACGGGCCTATCAGACTTGCCAGTGGCCTTCCGCCCTACTGGCAAGTCTCCACTGCTCTCAGGCAGTGGGTCCGCAACCACTGGCTGTGTAGCCAGCACCGGACCAGGTGTACCAGACGGGCCTCCATCAACAACACTCTCCTGGTCACTCTCCTTCCTACCTCCGGAGCGCCTCGCCAACACCTTCTTCATTTTCTGCAACATTTCTACAAGAGACCTCCAACCGTCGCAGAAAATGACCACTGGAAAAATTAAAAAAACTTACCTCTCGTTTTTAAACTTACCGCTTGGAGGAGCGCTGCTGCTCCAACCGGCCGACTCCACCAATGCGTCTGACGTCATGATGCACCAACGGCTGTACGGGGTTCTTCACGTAGTCACTCACGTGACTCCGAAGTAAAGTCACAGCATGGTCAACACGAGGTCCTAGGAGGTCTTTGTAACTCTCCATCATGCTCGAGAGTAGTCCCCGAGTACTCGAGGCCTCAGCTAGGTCGCGGCGTTTTTTCAAAATGCTGAAAAATGCCTGTCAGTAAAAAAAGGTCGCCATGGAAAAAATCAATAATTTTTTACTCGTAGGTTTAGTCGAGGTAGGTCATAGTAGATCTTAATGCTATCGTAGGTAATCGAAGGTAGTCGAAGGTAAAGTTTGTTGAGAAAAAAAAGGTCAGTAAACCGACCGGTAATGTTAAATGCCCGCTAAACATTATTAACAGATGTCTGGCTTCTTAAAAGTGTCTCCACTTTCTCCCCCCCTTCTCTCCCCTTCTCTCCTCTCTACCCCCTCCTCTCCCCCCTCTCCCCCCCCTCCCTCCGCGCTCGCTAAAGAACTTACCGAACACTGTGCCAGCCGTCTTTTACCTTCCTGTTCATCGCAGGTGTGAATTTTAGACCGTGCTCCCCCGCTTTCACTGGCCCCCGCCTTTGCGATGTGTGTGTGTGTGTGTGTGTGTGCAGACGGTCGATCCGGCTTGCGGTTTCATCGCTGATGGTTTATCCAGCTCGAGGCTTTTCAGGCGAGTGACCTCGAGCTTGAAGGTCGAAGACAGTCACTGAAAAGTCATGTTAGTGGGACAGGCCCTTATGGGCTTGGACTCCAAGATCTCTTGTACATCTGTTTATGGTTTAGCCATTAACTGTATAGTTTTCCTTACATTCATCCTTCCAATGTTTGACCTCCCAAAGGGTACTTGCACAGATTAAACTGCATCTGCATTTCCCCGCACATATTTTAACTGATCTAAATGTTGGTGTATCCTTTGCTAGTCTTCCTCAATGTCCACAACTCCACTAATTTTGATGTTGCCTGCAAACTTACTAACCAACCCAGCCACACTTATGTCCAAATCATTATACATGTCACAAGCAACAGAGGTCCAAGATAAATACCTGCGGAACAGCAGGTTACAGACCTCCAGCCTGAATAATCTTCTTCCACCACTTCACTTTGTCTTCTATGGATAATCCAGTCCTGAATCCAGACTACCAAGTCATCATGGGTCACATGCATTATAATCTTCTGGATAAGCCTACCATGGGGAAATGGATCAAATGCCTTACTAAAATCAATGCCCTACAATCACTGCCCTACTCCCATCAATCATCTTTACCACCTCCTTAAAAAAATCAATCAAATTGATAAGACATGACCTGCCGTGGACAAAGCCATTAAGCCATGAAGTTAGCATAAAGCATCATCTTTAAAAATACATAAAGAAGATTTCTTCATCTCTCTCCCTCTCTTTCTCTCACTCTTGCTCTCTCTCCTTCACTCTCCCCTCTCTCTGTCTGTCTCTCTCTGTCTGTCTCTCTCTGTCTGTCTCTCTCTGTCTCTCTCTCTGTCTCTGCCTCTCTCTCTCTCATACACACACACACACACACACACATATATATACACCATTTAAACATTTATACAGGGGTGGAACAGATTTAATTTCAATTTTATTTAATGTTCGTTTTCCATCTATCTTAATGACTTTATTTTCTGGAACTCAAATGCCCACCTGGAGTTCTTGTAGCAAATGTTACAGACCCTATAACTGTATTCATACTGAAATTGAGCTTGGTAGTCACTGTGGTGTGCCCTGAATTATGTAACTATTCACATACTGATGGGCACAGGCACAACGTCAGGCTTTCCTTTTATTTTGATTGATCATTATAAAAGCAACCTGATCATTAAATTTCAATTGTTGTGTCACACAGCATACAACTCCATTGTTTGCAGTATAAACGACTCTTGGTCCCTGAACTGAAATGAACATTTGTAATCTATGAAATGCTTTCCATGTCCATCTTTTTCACTATCCTTCCTGTTTGGTTTACCTCATAAATTCTTCAATTGCAATCAGGTTCACTATACATATTATTCAGATCCTTTGCTCCATTTTAAATCGTCTTTATATGTCCCAACAACTCCCCTCCCTCCTCCCCAGCCCCCCCCCCCCCCCCCCCACAACAGAAATGAAATGACACTCTCAAAAACAAAATCACAGCAGTGAGATTGACTACTTCTTTCACTTATTTCAAAGACTCTGCTTCGAGTGCTCTTTTTAACAGGATTATGCATACAGAACAACCCCTCGATGAACTAGGCGAATCACTGAAAGGTGACCTGAAATCGTATTTATATATGATTACATATAATAATAGCCTCAAGCATTATAAGCAGCGAGCAATTTGTCTGACTTAAAAGTCAAATGGGGCCTGACAAAGTGGACTCCACTGAATTTTCCATTTCCTGCTTGCACATTGTGAATCGGTGCTAATGTTTGTGTCAATGATCAAAAGTAATGAAATTGGCCAGACATGCCTTCACAGATCTTGAGAGGTCGTATTGTTTATTTCCCAACATTACCAAGTTTAAATGTATTATTAACACAATAATAATGCAACCTATTTCATCACTAAGATAGTTATTTGCATATTATTGAACCTAACGTGGTTGTACTGGCTATTATGCTTTAACCATCCGTATGAATTAAAATATTAAACATTCATTTTCATTGAATGCTGCAAGAGATCCCAAAACAGCTATAATCATAAAATTTTAGTTGGATGTGGATTTTCACACATCTTGCTCATATATTTACTCTTGCTTTAACCTTTGTTAAGGTCGAAGAAAATACTTTATTTGTTAATGTTGAAATAAGGATATCACAGGCAAGTACATTGCCATCACTATCCAGTTACCACATATGATACATCATCTAAAGATCATTGTCATTCACCTCCATGCAATGGTACAAATAGTTAAATGATGGATATATGTTTCAGATCAGGTTAAGGGACAGACGAGGCTGTGTTTTATTGTGTTATAAAGATTAATTCATTGACCCAATGCTACATCATGACTGAAAGCAGAGCAGTTTGGAAAATCAAACCTACAGCATAACCAGGGAAATTAAATTCTGTAATAATGTTAAGGTAGATAGCCTTTGGATAGCTATGTAATATAGTTAAAGGTTATTTGAAAATAAGATTTAGCAGAATAAAAGCAAAGAACCAAACACTTTAATCTAATCTGCTGACATTTCCTATATTTTAGTGACTATCTGCAATTGTGGGATTATCCCTTGGCATCTGGATCTTAGCCTCGAGGGCTCCACCAGCAACTGGCTTCTGAACTTCGTCACTGACAAACATTAGTCAGTTAAAATTGGTCATTACATTTCCTCTACCCTGTTTCTCAATAATGTTGCCCTTTGGAGGATGCTCAATCCCTAGCTCTACTCCCCGTATGCCCATTACTGTTTGGCCAAGTACAAAACCAACTCAAACTTTTAAGTTCGCCAGTGATATCACGGTACTGAAGAGGTTTAGCTATCAAGACCAAGTATAGGAAAGTGATTGAAAATCCACTGTCGCCCTTAAAGTCAGGAGGACACATAGATACATAGATACATAGACAATAGGTGCAGGAGTATGTCATTTGGCCCTTCGAGCCAGCAATGTGATCATGGCTGATCATCCACAATCAGTACCCCGTTCCTGCCTTCTCCCCATACCCCTTGATTCCACCAGCCCTAAGAACTCTATCTAAAGGGCCTGTCCCACTTGGGCCGTCACTTACGCGACAGGCCGGTAGTGACGGTCGCGAGATGGTCCCGCAAGAGTCCATGCGCCCGCACAGCCGTCTGGAGCACGTGACGTCATTTGAAGTTGAACACAAAATGCAGGAGTAACTCAGCAGGACCGGCAGCATCTCTGGAGAGAAGGAATGGATGATGTTTCGGGCCGAGACTCTTCTTCAGTCTGAAAGAAGGGTCTTGACGCAAAACCTCATCCATTCCTTCTCTCCTGAGATGCTGCCGGTCCCACTGAGATACTCCTGCATTTTGTGTCTATCTTCAATTTTCTTGGCCCCGCTCTGGGAGTAGGGATGAGGGTGGATCCTGATCCGCAACGGCCGTGAGCTCCAGGCCGAGCTCGGCGATCGTTTGCCTGCTTCTACTGCTGTTGGAGATGAGACGTTGTGTCGCGCCAGGGTCTTGGGCCTGTCCCACTTTATGTCCGTCAGTTACGCGACAGGTTGATGGCGCGCGAAGATTTTGTGCAGGACGAAGTCCACACTCCTCTACGCCACTCCACACCCCTCCACGCCACTCCACACTCCTCCACGCCACTCCACACTCCTCCACGCCACTCCACACTCCTCCACGCCACTCCACACTCCTCCACGCCACTCCACACTCCTCCACGCCACTCCACACTCCTCCACACTACTCCATGCGCCCATCCTCGCGCTACCGATGCCTTCTGAGGCAGAGAATTTCACAAATTCACAACTCTCTGTGTGAAAATGTTTTTCCTCATCTCAGTTCTAAATGGCTTACCCCTTATTCTTAAACTATGGCCCCTGGTTCTGGACTCCCCCAACATCGGTAACATGTTTCCTGCATGCTGAATGTTGACCTAAGGAAGCAAAGGATTGAACACAACCCTGTTCTCGTCGACAGAACTGCTGTAGGGATGGTTGACAGCTTCAAGTTCCCAGGCATCAATATCATTGGCAACTTAAACTAGTCCCTTCACACTGATTACCTGTGGTGATTAAAAAGTACGCCAGCATTTTTACTTTCTTAGGCGTCTAAGAAGACTCAATATGTCCTCGAGGATTCTTTCGAACTTCTACAGATGCGCTATAGAAAATACCGTGACGGAATGCATCGCAACCTGGTTTGGCAATTATTCTGCTCTTGGCCATCTGAATCTGCAGAGAATTGTGAATGCAGCCAAGACCATTGTGGACTTGTCAATTCCATCCATTCAACAGTGCATTGCATCAGAAAGGCTGGAAATATTATCAAGAATGCCTGTCACATTGTCACATCCTTGTTAGAAAATTAGAAGCAATATAGATACAATATAGATTCTTGAATAAACAATGCACACTGGCTGGATAAGGATGCAATATTTATGATTTAACCCAAAGATTTTACTCCCTAATTGTTTTTATGATTTAACCCAAAGATTTTACTCTCTAATTGTTTTTATTGATTTCCTCTGTATTTCAGATTTAATTGATTTGTGACAATACTGCAGTATTTAATCCTGGAAAATTAAACAATCCACAGTTAAATCCGATTTATTTAATTATGTAAATTTTGAAAAATTGTGATACTTGCCAATTAAAAAAAAAGGCTTGCTAAATGTGATTTGTACATTCATCAATATTTTTTACAATTAATTGAAAATTGCAAATACAACCTAACTTTTCTAGCTTTACATGCAAATCACAGCTCTGCAGTTTTACGACGGCAGGGAGATAATTCTACAAATCTCCAGATGTTCTCCAATAGTAACAACTATTTGATTTATGGAGGATTAAAAAGAACCTTGTTCGAGGTACATTTAACAGCACAATTATTGAACTCCATTCAGCCTCCATAATATCTAGTTATAGGGTAAGTTTACAGCCCTTGGCATTGAGAATGAGCGTGTACAATGAGCATAAAGGGAATAGAAAAATAGAGAGCTGGTCCTCTGGCAATTTCTTCCTTGAGAGTGACTCCGTATTTTTCTGAGCAGAGTGAGTAGAATTGCTTACTTTCATTTTATGTCTTAGTGTCATTTGATTTCCAAATATGCTGAAACTACTTGAATAAACTCTTTCTTCAATTTAGTACGATTTGCACTGAGCTCACTCATTTTCTTTCTGTTCCTATTTAAAAGTAAAAGATGAATAAAAGGTGAAAAAAGATCAAGATGCTAGTGAAAGTCCTGGTAACATTTATGTTACATTTGCTTTACATTTTTTCAGGCACTTTCCATATTTATTTACATGGATAGATAGATACAAACGCAGGTAGGTGGAACTAGTATAGCTGGGACATGCTGGCCGGTGTGGCCAAATTGAGCCGAAGGGCCTGTTTCCTTGATGTATGACTTTATGACTCTATCTGAAATTTTCTTTACAAATTCATGCAAAATACTGCAATGCCAATGCATGTGGTAAGTTGGAAAATATCCCATATTAAGCAATGTTTATGTGTAAACACAACATTTATGTGTTTACACAAAATGCTGGAGTAACTCAGTGGTGAGATCCTGCCTCTCCCGCTGAGTTACTCCAGCATTTTGGGTCTATCTTCAATTTAAACCAGCATCTGCAGTTCTTTCCTACAGCATTTATGTGTGCCATCCAGTTAAAACTCTGGCCTTTCAGGACATGTGTCTAGCATCAGTATTAGATAAAGGGGGGAACCTGCCAAAGCAGATACCAGGCAATATATCTAGCATTGGGAACAACCCTAATTTATGCCCTCCATTATTCACACGATTCCCACCAAACACTATCTCTATTCATGATCACCTTTCTCCAAGTCCCTTGCCCACCCCCTTCCCTCTATGTTAAAATAACCATCAAGCTCCACAATCGTGAACCCTCACAACTGTTTTATGCCCAACCCCACCTCCCTGATCACAAACTCAAAACGTACCCATTCAAACTGGCATGAGTTACTTTGGTGTTCTGTACAAGGTCCACCTTAAAGGTATATAAACTTGCATTATTACTGATACATGTCTTATCTTTTGTGGGAAACTGAACCTCTTTGTTCCAGGAGAAATTATCGTTGGGTACCAGTAGGTACCAAAGTGCCTCCATTCCAATGCTTCGTCCTTGATGTGTAAGAAGGAACTATAGATGCTGGTTTATACCGAAGATAGAGTAACTCAGCAGGTCAGGCGGCATCTCTGGAAAAAGGAATGGCTGACGTTTCTGGTTGGAACCCTTCGTGTAAAGAGATGGCACATTCTCCCTGTGACTGCATGAGTTATCTCCGGGTCCTCCGGTTTCCTCCCACACCCCAAAAATGTACAGGTTTGTAGGTACTGCTGCACCCGCTGAGTTTCTCCAGCTTTTTGTGTACCCTCGATTTTCCAGCATCTGCAGTTTCTTCTTTAACAGGTTTGTAGGCTTATCCCCAGTGTGTGGGGTAGAAATAGCGTACACGGTGAATGCTGGTCAGCACTGATTCGGTGTGCCAAAGGTCGTGTTTCCAGGCTGTATCTCTAAAACTCTAAACTAAACTAAACTAAGAGTTCCAACCTGGAACATCCCCCATCCTTTTTTTGCTCCTGACCCACTTCTTATTTAATCACTGGTATTCACTTCATTCAGATTTGGTACATGATCATTAATCTTTCCCAAACCAATGAAGTGATAGTTAACGTGACATAATATATGTAAAATGCCTAGAGAATATATACCAATTGAGACAATTGGCATTGATGCGAAAATAACACTGGAATAATCAATGATAATAAATTGATTCAGGGGACAGAAATACCTTGGAGTAGAAGCCATATGCATAAATTGTAGGTTAATTTTATAAAACAGGACTGACAAAGCTTTTAATGATAACTGTGGACCGTTTGTATAGTTTATGTGATAATCATACCGTGGAATAATGAATGCTCATCAATCTCAGTCTCTGAAAGTCAGATCCATTGACTTAACTGAGCCAAATGCATTTAGTTCACTGGATATCAAGCATAAATAACAAGAGGACAACATTCTATCCCATGTCTTCCTTTTAGGAGTATATACATACAAATGCAATGTACAATGTTTGCCAGAGGCAAGTAGCAGCAGTGTAATCAAGTGACAGGTAATGCTTTGTAGCATAGAGTCTCAGGTCAAGCCTGGCAAATTAGAGTGGTTACAATACACTGTTCAAGACTTCCAGCGATGTGCTTTCTTAATGCATACCTGTTTTCACCTTGCATGCACAGTCAACAATATAGACTGCAGTCAATTGACAGCAATCAACCGTAGCTGCAGGCTCAGTACAGGCTTATCTTCAGGTGGCATTGCCTTGACATTCAGTACAGGGCAATCTCCTGGCACCCACTTCATGAAACAGCATATCCGATACACCAGCTATTAAATTGATTGAAAGCTTTGTTCCACCACTTGCCAGTAACTTGGCAATTTCAAACTTTCGCATTGAATTCCTCTGCATTTCTTCTCACAGCTTTCCCTCTCTCTTGCACAGCTGAAAGAAAAGCTGAATGCTTCTCCGAGAGACTTCAGAGTATTCAACAGAGTAACATTATTATCGCTGCATTTCACTTTTCAATCTGTGCAGCGGTTTCTGTAGAGTCCATTTCATTTCATTCTATGCACAAAAGTGAAGCTGTGCAGAAAACGTACTTAAATGATATTCATGAATTCTCCTAGCAACAGAGCAGAGTACATCTTTCTGGGACATCATTTAAAACACGTGGAGCATTGCGTGTGATTTTTATGTTAAACATTAAATCTGTTGCGACAAAAGAAAACAGACTTTAAATGCAATTCTGCATTTCTTCAGAAATAATTATGCAAAGAAACGATCCATCAAAGAATTAGCTCGTGTCATTTTGAACCGGTTTTTAATTATTTCATAATAATGGATTCACTCGGTGCTTGCTGGAATCAGACTGAAGCATGAATTGTTTAAGGTTGATCAAAAACATATGAATTGCTTATTGATAGCTTAGGAATTTGAATGTAATTGTTTTTACAGAACCATTTAAAGTCCCAAGACTCCTGTTGATATTCTAACATGGAGCCTGATCCATTGGGATGAATTGGTCAATTGTTGCACTGGAGTGGAAAGAACCAAGCTGGAAAGAATGGATCGACTGAGCTTATATTTACTGGAATTTAGATGAGAGGGGATCTTGTAGAAACATAAAATTCTCAAGGGATTGGACAGGCTAGATGCAGGAACAATGTTCCCGATGTTGGGGAAGTCCAGAACCAGGGACCACAGTTTAAGAAGAAGGGGTAGGCCATTAAGGACTGAAACGTGGAAAAACATTTTCATCCAGAGAGTTGTAAATCTATGGAATTCTCTGCCACAGAAGGCAATGGAGGCCAATTCACTGGATGAATTCAAGAGGGAGTTAGATATAGCTCTTAGGGCTAATTGAATCAAGGGATATTGGGAGAAAGCAGGAACGGTTACTGATTTTGGATGATCAGCCATGATCATATTGATTTGCGGTGCTGGCTCGAATGGCCTACTCCTGCATCTATTTTCTACGATTCTATGTTTATTCACACTGAGCTATTCTGACTAAAGAAGGTTGTTTGAAAGCATGACATCTTTCAAGGATCGGGACAGTCATTTGTTTGGAAAGAGAGAAGGGAGTTGGAACCCTGTAAGATTCAAAGATAACATTGATTATTATTCATTATGCCTTTCTTCCAGTCAGGCAGACCATTTAATAGTAAGATTAAACGAGAACTTACCAGTTTGAAGTTTGATCTTTATTTTATGAGGAGTCGAGTTGAGGGACTACGTGAATAGAAGCCCGTACAGCCGTTGGTGCGTCAATCTTCAAAGCAGCGGAATGAATTCACAGCTAACAATGACTGAAGTATAATGGTAAGATGATAAAACTAGAACTACCAGATGAGATCTATGAGGGTGGGAGCGGAGGGCACGTAGTCCCTCAACTCGACTCCTCATAAAATAAAGATCAAACTTCAAACTGGTAAGTTCTCGTTTAATCTTACTATTTTACTTCGGAGTCACGTGAGTGACTACGTGAAGACTTCAAAGCACTGTGAATTCACGCCGCAGACCCAAATCCGACGTTCACACTGCCTGGATTGACTCAAAAGCCGTTAACAATCAATCATGCATCAGTAATACATTTGTTAAATGAAATAACAGTTTATTTACAAACAAATCATAACAAAACCCTCTAACTCAGGGGAAAAGTGTAACAGTACTGAAACCAGAATCAGCAAACACCCCGAGCCTTGAAATCGGCTTGCGATAAAACCTCTGAAAAGTTAGCTCACTGGACCATCCTGCTGCCGCGAGGATATGGTCTATTGGCAAGTCCATCACCCTTGCCGCGGAAGTTGATGCCGCCCTGGTGGAATGAGATTTGAATTTATCAGTATCAATTCCAGCACTTGCCAGGACCTGCTTTAGCCACCTTGAAATCGTTTGCACCGACACCTTACTGTGTGTTTTTTTGTGACTAATAAACAAAGCCAACTCTGTTCCTCTCAGAGGTTTTGTAATCTCAATGTAACGAGATAAATGTGAGACTACACACAAGCGATCATCTGCGGGGTATGCTGAAAACACAATCTTACATCCTGTCATGCCTCTTCTATTATGTTTAAGCAAATCATAGACATAAAATATAATGGCATCAGCCGACACATGCATTCTATCTAGCCGTAGCTTTTGCAACATTTGTACACGTTGAGCTGAAACCAACGCCATAAGCATGACCACCTTCATAGATAATTTGGCTACTGATAGGCTTGCAACCGGAGCCCACTGGCGAAGAACCATAAAAACCTCACTCACATTCCAAATACCGGCATACCTGGGTTTAGGAGGATTAGAATTGAAAAACTCCTTTCATGAATCGTGAAACTAATGGATGTGTCCCTACTGTATGCAATTCTGCATTCATAGGTAAATAAGAAGACAGAGCACTTCTGGCTGAATTAATCGCACTGTAACTTAATTTTTTGGTCAAAATAAAGAGTTGACAAACTCCACTACGTCCGTGATCCCTGCAGTGTGATATACAATATTCTGCTGTAGGCAGAATTGCTCCCACTTCCTTATATAGGTGATATATTGCTGCTGTGTACTATCCCTGCAGGCTGACGTGAGAACATCCACCGTCCGATGAGACAGTCCTCTCCCCAGGTATGGCCTCCTTAAAATCTGCAAATTAACAGATCAATACGATCATATAAAGGATGTTGATCCCCAGTGACTGGATTTACCAGTAGATTTTTATTCTTGGGCATAAGCATGTAAGTCTCCCTAGCCATTTGTAATACAACGGGAAACCATGCTTGTGTAGGCCAATCTGGCACTACCAATACCCCTGAAGCGGAGTCCTCCTTGATCTTTTGCAAACATCTGCTGATGAGACAGAATGGAAGAAATACATACACAAACATTCCTCCGCAATGCAGCGAAAATGCATCCACTGCTACTGCCCCATGATCTGGTTCCCATGAAACATATCTAGGTAACTGATGATTTAATCGAGATGCAAACAAGTCATTATCTGGTAATCCATGCTGATCAATCATTTGGTTAAATACATCCTGATTTAACATCCATTCAATGTTGTCATTAAACTGACGTGACCTCTTCCTGGCAAATAAAGTGCTGAAAGCCAGATATTTTGGTCAATACACCAGCTCCAAATCTGGTTAGCCAGTCTATCACAAGACTGTGACTTAACTCCACCCATGTGGTTTACATATGCCACTGCTGTGGTGTTGTCAATCTGACCTGCACATGCAGATCCCTCCTTGTAGAACAATAAGCTTTGAGCCCATACCAGGTGCCCAACAACTCTAAATAATTAATCCCTCTTAATTGAGGAAGCGATGTCTCATCCATATTCCATCTGCCTCCACAACTAGAAGACATATCTGTTGCACCCCAACCCAGTGCACTTACATCAGTCTGTAATATCAGTGACGGTGATTCCACCAAAACCTTCCTTAAACTTCTTGAAACATGTACTATCCACCATTGTATGTCAGCAATCGCCCCAGCTGACAACTGCATAGGCCTATCAAAAATGGCCCCTTTGTATTCTCAGTGCCTGTTCCTTTGATGGTTGTAATTGTTGATAATGCAGAGGACCATACTGCACAGCTGGAAAGGCTGCAACAACTTCCCAATTAACTACTTGTCTAATCGAAGGCCGTTGTTCTCCAACAAGATTAACACATTCCTCAATTAACTGATTCAATTTATCCCTGGGCAAAGTTACCAACATGGGATTGGAATTAATGGTAAATCCCAGATAATCAATAATTTGGACTGGTGATAATTTAGATTTATCTGGGTGAATCAAAAGTGATTTTAACAACTGAAACTGATGATTGAGTTTCAGCATGAGTCTTTCCAACAATCAGAATATCATCTAAATAGGCCATTACCACATGCCCCTGAGCTCTAAGTAATGCTAACACAGGTTTTACCAATTTAGTAAATAATCTAGGAGCTGAAGTTAATCCATTCGGCAATGCCCTGAATTGCCACAGCTCAGTCATCCAAATAAATTTCAAATATCTTCTAACATCACCGTGAATAGACACTGCGTAATACGCATTCTTTAAATCAATGGTTGCCATATAATACCCTTTGGACACTAGATGTTTGCCCGTGGTAAAGGTTTCCATTTTGAAATGCCTATAACAAACAAATTTGTTCAAATTCGATAAATCCAGAATAATTCTACATCCCCCAGTCTTTTTAGATCTGGGAAATATACTTGACAGAAATTGTTGACTTTGATAGACAGAAGGCTCAATTACCCCTTTCTTATGTAACGACTGAATCTCTGCTTGAATAAGCACATTTTCCTCATCTGAAAAAAATAAGTTTACGACTAGGAAAATGTTGATTAGGTAGACTGTCCTTAGAGTAAAATTCAATTTTTCACCCCTTCAATGCACTAAGTATGAACAAATCTGATGTCAACTGCTGCCATTGTTTGAGAAACAATTTTAACCTTCCCCAATTTGAACAGGAACATCAGTTAATTCATCGTCTGTCAATGTTATATTCGTTACCTGCATCTTTCCTTGCGGACCTTGTTGTCCTCGACTTCTTGTAGAGAACCTTTTTTGCCTTGCTTGCCAGCTGGCTTAATGAGGGCCATGGTTTTAACAACCTCATGACAGTCTTTGACCCTTTTTGCAAGGTTACCACCAAACAACAGATTTCGTGGTGGTACACTGGTCGGTTTGCACAAACTCGCCAAATTCGGATTAGCACTGGCCTAATAGCGGCCCTCCCAATATTATTAATTTCAAAATGCATTACAAGGAATCCCAGTTCATCCTGGTGTGCTTCAACCATATCGCTTGTATCAATAACTTTCACCACAGCTGTAATACCTGCTGACAACAGTTTAAGCACTTTTTTAAACTTCATCTCCTGAGCCCTAGCAGGCATACCCATCTATGACCAAATTTGGTGATTAACCACCGGTACCTTCAGGAGATCACAATTAACAGGAGCTTTATAGTTTTTTGCTACTTCATCCATAGCTAGCTCCTGTAACTGGTGGGAGAGCATATACTGAATTGCTTCGGCCAATTCTACATCAATCGCCTTTTCTGCCTCTCTACGCTCAGCAAACTTCCCAGCAATGTTCGGAATTACCTCCAACCAAACTCCTTTACTGCTCTCCCCCAGCATAGAATCAGTGTCAGCAAACTGCACTGATAGAACATCCTCCTCACAGGCAGGATAGTTCTGCAGCCCTGAAACAGGTGCTGCTAGCACAAGCTCTCCATCAGCCTGGCTTGGGCACCACTCCTCCTCACGGAGCTGGTCCCTGTCGAGCATTCTTTTGTAATAGAATCTCGACGTGGGAGAGCCGTGAGGAAACGGACTCTCCTATGGAGGGTATAACCTCCAGGCCCGACTCATCTACGGGCCACAGAGACTTGCCAGTGGCCTTCCGCCTACTGGCAAGCCTCCACTGCCCCCCGGCAGTGGGTCCGCAACCACTGGCTGTGTAGCCAGCACCGGACCAGGTGTACCAGACGGGCCTCCATCCTCAACACTCTCCTGGCCACTTTTCCTTTCTACCCCCGGAGCGCCTCACCGACAACTTCTTCACTTTCTGCAACATATCTCCAAGAACTCCAAACCGTCGCAGAAAATGACCTGTGGTAAAATTTTTTTTTTTTTAAAACCTTACCTCCGTTTAAACTTGTTAACGAAGAACTGCAGATGCTGGAGAATCGAGGGTGAAGTCTGAAGAAGGGTCTCGACCCGAAACGTCGCCCATCTCCTTCGCTCCTTAGATGCTGCTGCACCCGCTGAATTCTCCAGCTTTTCGTGTAACCCTCCGTTTAAACTTACCGCTCGGAGGAGCGCTGCTGCTCCAACCGGCCGACTGCACCAGCGTCTGACGTCATGACGCACCAACGGCTGTACGGGCTTCTATTCACGTAGTCACTCACGTGACTCCGAAGTAAAATTACCCTGTTGTCGAGTAACTCTAGCATTCAGCAGTGCACAAAAAACTAGGCTGTTGACTGCCTCCATTATTGAATCCAAACGATAATGAATCAAAGGAAAAAGTCAGAGTCTTGGATTGGAAACATATCAGGAGCATCATCTACTCACAAAAGTAGCAGTGGTCAGGGAATACTGGAAAACTAGTTCAGATTCTCCAGCAACGCCATGCAGACATCTAATGGATTGAGCAATTTTTTGTTTAGTGAAGCTTTGAGAAACAAAAACACATGAACAAACACATAAAGGCAGAAGAGAGCAAGGAAATGTGGCATGTGGGCTTTGGTTAAGTATGCTTTGTTCACTTTTAATAACACGCTCTTCATTCAGAATGTTGGAGAGAAGGTGATGTCACATTTGTCAAGGAGGACTCTCCATAACTTCTACAGGTGCACAGTAGGGAGCTTGCTGACCGGTTGCATCGTGGCTTGGTTCGGCAACTTGAGCTCCCTGGAGAGGAAAAAACTACAAAAAGTAGTAAGCACTGCCCAGTCCATCATCGGCTCTGACCTTCCTTCCATCGAGGGGATTTACCACAGTCGCTACCTCAAAAAGGCTGGCAGTATCATCAAAGACCCACACCATCCTCGCCACACACTCATCTCCCTGCTACCTTCAGGTAGAAGGTACAGGAGCCTGAAGACTGCAATGACCAGGTTCAAGAATAGCTACTTCCCCACAGCCATCAGGCTATTAAACCTGGCTCAGACAAAACTCTGAACATTAATAACCCATTATCTGTTATTTGCACTTTAACAATTTACTTATTCCCTGTTAGGTTGAAAGGAAATAGTAAAAATTGGAAAGAGCCATGGTTTTCAAGGGAAATTAGACACTTGTTTCGAAAAAAGAGAGATATCTACAATAATTATAGGAGGCATGGAGTAAATGAGGTGCTAGAGGAGTATAAAGAATGTAAAAAGAATCTTAAGAAAGAAATTAGGAAGGCTAAAAGAAGATATGAGGTTGCTTTGGCAAGAAAGGTGAAAGTAAATCCAAAGGGTTTCTACAGCTATATTAATAGCAAAAGGATAACGAGGGATAAATTTGGACCATTGGAGAACCAGAATGGACAGCTATCTGCAGAGCCAAAAGAGATGGGGGAGATATTGAACAATTTCTTTTCTTCAGTATTCACCAAGGAGAAGGATATTGAACTCTGTGAGGTAAGGGAAAAAAAGTAGAGTAGCTATGGAAACTATGAGATTCAAAGAGGAGGAAGTACTGACACTTTTGAAAAATATAAAGGTGGATAAGTCTCCAGGTCCTGACAGGATATTCCCTAGGACATTGAGGGAAGTTAGTGTAGAAATAGCAGGAGCTATGACAGAAATATTTCAAATGTCATTAGAAACGGGAATAGTGCCGGAGGATTGGTGTACTGCGCATGTTGTTCCATTGTTTAAAAAGGGTTCAAAGAATAAACCTAGCAATTATAGACCTATTAGTTTGACGTCAGTGGTGGGCAAATTAATGGAAAGGATACTTAGAGATAATATATATAAGCAGCTGGATAAACAGGGTCTGATCAGGAACAGTCAACATGGATTTGTGCCTGGAAGGTCATGTTTGACAAACCTTCTTGAATTTTTTGAAGCGGTAACTAGGGAAATTGATGAGGGTAAAGCAGTGGATGTTGTCTATATGGATTTCAGTAAGGCCTTTGACAAGGTTCCCCCATGGAAGGTTGGTTCAGAAGGTTCAATCTTTGGGTGTTAATGGCGGAGTAGCAAGATGGATTCAACAGTGGCTGAATGGGAGATGTCAGAGAGTAATGGTGGATGGCTGTTTGTCAGGTTGGAAGCCGGTGACCAGTGGGGTGCCTCAGGGATCTGTGTTGGGTCCACTGTTGTTTGTCACGTACATCAATGATCTGGATGATGGGGTGGAAAATTGGATAAGTAAGTATGCAGATGATACTAAGATAGGTGGTATTGTGGATAATGAAGTAGATTCTCAAAGTCTACAGAGAGATTTGGGCCATTTGGAAAAGTGGGCTGAAAGATGGCAGATGGAGTTTAATGCTGATAAGTGTGAAGTGCTACATCTTGGCAGGACAAATCAAAATAGGACATACATGGTAAATGGTAGGGAATTGAGGAATGCTGTGGAACAGAGGGATCTAGGAATAACTGTGCATAGTTCCCTGAAGGTGGAATCGCATGTAGATAGGGTGGTAAAGAAAGCCTTTGGTGTGCTGGCCTTTATAAATCAGAGCATTGAATATAGGAGTAGGGAAGTAATGTTAAAATTGTACAAGGCATTGGTAAGACCAATTCTGGAGTATGGTGTACAATTTTGGTCGCCTAGTTATAGGAAGGATGTCAACAAAATAGAGAGAGTACAGAGGAGATTTACTAGAATGTTGCCAGGGATCCAGCAACTATGTTACAGAGAAAGGTTGAACAAGTTAGGTCTTTATTCTCTGGAGCGCAGAAGGTTAAGGGGTGACTTGATTGAGGTCTTTAAAAATGATGAAAGGGATAGACAGAGTTGACGTGGATAAGCTTTTCCCATTGAGGGTAGGGAAGATTCAAACAAGAGGGCATGACATGAGAATTAAGGGACAGAAGTTTAGGGGTAACGTGAGGGGGAACTTCTTTACTCAGAGGGTGGTGGCTGTGTGGAATGAGCTTCCAGCAGAGGTGGTGGAGGCAGGATCGATTTTAACATTTAAAAGTAAAGTGGATAGGTATATGGACGTGAAGGGAATGGAGGGGTATGGTCTGAGTGCAGGTAGATGGGACTAGGGGAAAACAAATGGTCGGCACGGACTGGAAGGGCCGAGAGGGCCTGTCTCCGTGCTGTAATTGTTATATGGTTATATGGTTATTCATGTGTGTATATATTTATGTATGTGTGTATATATAATGGTATATGGACACACTGATCTGTTTTGTAGTCAATGCCTACTATGTTCTGTTGTGCTGAAGCAAAGCAAGAATTTCATTGTCCTATCAGGGACACACGACAATAAACTCACATGAACTTGAACTTGATGCTCACTCGTTGTGGTTGATATGTGGAGATGGGGAACAAATCTGAATGATGAGGTACTAGAGGGGGGGGGGGTATGAATTTTGGAGGGCGGGTGGATCTTACAGAATTTGATGGGAGAGCAAAAGGGGGAAACGCAGGGGATAACAATTTGCTCATGTTGGAAAATTCAATGTTCGTATCATTGGGTTGTAGACTACCCATGCTGAACATGAGGTTTGTTCTTCAAATTGGATTTGGCCTCACCATGCCAGTGGAGATGATCAAGGATAATCTGGCCAGTGTGGGAATTGGAAACAAAGTTGAAACCATGAAACTAAGATCTCGGCTTGGCCATTGCAGGCAAAGTGCAAGTGTTATGTACCTGGACAGTCTGCAACCTAATTGACCCCAAGTTGCAGTGCCACCTCCCTCCCCGACCCTACCACAGTCATGGTCTCTGCCTTCCTTCTTCTCTATCCCCACCTGGCCCTTCCCAGACATTTGAAAAAAAACTTTCCTCACCTATATCCCCCCCCCCCTTTGTCCCCCCCCCCCCCCCCACTCACCTGGCTCTATCTTTTCGGCATCCTTTACTCTATCTAGGTTCACCTATCGTCTACCAGCCCATGCCACACCATGACTTCCCTTTATGCTCTCGAGCCTGGTGCATGGTTTCGACCGAAAACGTCAATCATCACTTTCCCACCGAGAATGCTGAGTGAGCTGCTGAGTTCCCACAGCAGTTTGATTTTTTGCTCACGGAATGTGCCAATAAATTTTGCAGCCATGTGTAATTTTGCTGTGAATTTGATACCTCGTAACTAGTATGGAAGAAACTGAATACTGAAATAAGCTCTTTGTATTTTTTAGTTCATTTCATATGAATACGATTCTTTCTCATAAATATATTCAGACTGCTGGTTGGCTCATTTCTTTCCTAAGAAATTCCTTGTTTATGAGAAAGATCCCAGGAACATTTGATGAGTATTTGACGGCACTGGGCTTGTACTCACTGGAGTTTAGAAGGATGAGGGGGAAACACATTGAAACGTACAGAATAGTGAAAGACATACATAAATGGATGTGGATGTGGAGAGGATGTGTCCACTAGTAGGAGAGTCTAGGACAAGCCATAGTGTAAGAATTTAGAGAGGAGAAATTTATTTTGTCAGAGGGTGGTGAATCTATGTAATTCATTGACACAGAAGGCTGCGGAGGCCGTCAATGGACATTTTTAAGGCAGAGATTGACAGATTCTTGATTAGTATAGGTGTCAGGGGTAATGGGGAGAAGGCAGGAGGAAAGGGTTGATAGGAATAGATAGATCAGCCATGATTGAATGGCAGACTGGCCAATGGGCCTAATGGCCTAAATCTGCTCCTATAACTTGTGAACATGAAACAAGGCTACTACATTTGCAAATTCCAGGAGATATCCAATCCACATATTAACCAGGCCCTAATTGGTTTGCTGGGGACCACATAAAGAACAGATCAATTTCATCTTAGTCCCTTGTTATAAGTTATTAAAACTAAACATGAGAAACTCATACAGGATTCAAGTATGTGAGAAGGGTGGTTTGGAATGAGACATATGTTAATGTCAGAGCCGTGAGGAAATCTGAATTTCATCTTCCACTTGTGGTGCAAAATAAGGATTTTCATATTTTAAAAGATTTTCTAGTATTTAGAATTTTCAATCAATTTTGGGCACTGAGAAGGTTTCAAAACAGCTCAGAAGGAATTAAGAGCAGATTCACTATAAAAGGTTTAAAGGATTAAATGGTGGATTATGTGAGCCTAATTTCTTTCCCTTTAGATTCGCAGGTTGAGGCATTATCAATGTGGAGATTTAATTATATAACGTATGGGGCATTTATATTATTGGTTATGTACCAATTTAAGTTCTATACTAGGTGAGTGGTTGCTTCCTGTCTGTTGCAGCACACTTTCTCTGCTCCACTGCAAAATCTCAAGGTATGCGCTTACTTGGAAGAAGTTCTCCTCCCTTCAACGGGAGTTCTGTAAGATCCTCTCTCACTGCTCCCACTCTGTGATTCCTATTGCTTTCTTTTGGCCTTTTCTTACCTCCAGTTTCCTCCCCTCTACTTTCAGTCTGAAGAAGAGTCCCGACCTGAAATGTCACACCTTTTTCACCAGAGATGCTACCTAACCTGCTGAGTTACTCCAGCATATTTTGTGTCTATCCATTGTGGCAGTGATTATCATAGCCTCTAGATAGTTGTCGACCTCTGAAGTTCACACACCACGCTGGCTTTAAGTTTTTTTACTATTAAAGTATTTAGTTTAGTGTAGCCAGAATACTACAGTATTTCAAGTTGGATTGAGAAAGAATAGTAAGATTAAACGAGAACTTACCAGTTTGAAGTTTGATCTTTATTTTATGAGGAGTCGAGTTGAGGGACTACGTGAATAGAAGCCCGTACAGCCGTTGGTGCGTCAATCTTCAAAGCAGCGGAATGAATTCACAGCTAACAATGACCGAAGTATAACGGTAAGATGATAAAACTAGAACTACCAGATGAGATCTATGAGGGTGGGAGCGGAGGGCACGTAATCCCTCAACTCGACTCCTCATAAAATAAAGATCAAACTTCAAACTGGTAAGTTCTCGTTTAATCTTACTATTTTACTTCGGAGTCACGTGAGTGACTACGTGAAGACTTCAAAGCACTGTGAATTCACGCCGCAGACTCAAATCCGACGTTCACACTGCCTGGATTGACTCAAAAGTCGTTAACAATCAATCATGCATCAGTAATACATTTGTTAAATGGAATAACAGTTTATTTACAAACAGATCATAACAAACCCCTCTAACTCAGGGGAAAAATGTAACAGTACTGACACCAGAATCAGCAAACACCCCGAGCCTTGAAATCGGCTTGTGACAAAACCTCTGAAAATTAGCTCACTGGACCATCCTGCGGCCGCGAGGACCTTGCAATCGTTTGCACCGACACCTTACTGTGTGTTTTTTTGTGACTAATAAACAAAGCCAACTCTGTTCCTCTCAGAGGTTTAGTAATCTCAATGTAAAGAGATAAATGTGAGACTATACAGAAGCGATCATCTGCGGGGTATGCTGAAAAACACCATCTTACATCCTGTCATGCCTCTTTTATTATGTTTAAGCAAATCATAGATATAAAATATAATGGCATCAGCCGACACATGCATTCTATCTAGCCGTAGCTTTTGCAATGTTTGTACACGTTGGGCTGAAACCAACACCAGAAGCATGACCACCTTCATAGTTACTTTGGCTATAGATAGGCTTGTAACCGGAGCCCACTGGCGAAGAAGCATAAAACCCTCACTCACATTGCAAATACCGGCATACCTGAGTTTAGGAGGATTAGAATTGAAACTCCCTTCATGAATCGTGAACTAACGGATGTGTCCCTACTGTATGCAATTCTGCATTCATAGGTAAATAAGAAGACAGAGCACTTCTGGCTGAATTAATTGCACTGTAAGTTAATTTTTTGGTCAAAATAAAGAGTTGACAACTCCAATACATCCGTGATCCCTGACGTGTGGTATACAATATCCTGCTGTAGGCAGAATTGCTCCCACTTCCTTATATAGGTGATATATTGCTGCTGTGTACTATCCCTGCAGGCCGACGTGAGAACATCCACCGTCCGATGAGACAGTCCTCTCCCCAGGTATGGCCTCCTTATAATCTGCAAATTAACAGATCAATACGATCCTATAAAGGATGTTGATCCCCAGTGACTGGATTTACCAGTAGATTTTTATTCTTGGGCATAAGCATGTAAGGCTCCCTAGCCATTTGTAATACAACGGGAAACCATGCTCGTGTAGGCCAATCTGGCACTACCAATACCCCTGAAGCGGAGTCCTCCTTGATCTTTTGCAAACATCTACTGATGAGACAGAATGAAGGAAATACATACACAAACATTCCTCCCCCAATGCAGCGAAAATGCATCCACTGCTACTGCCCCAGTATCTGGTTACCATGAAACATATCTAGGTAACTGATGATTTAATCGAGATGCAAACAAGTCAATATCTGGCAATGCATACTGATCAATCATTTGGTTAAACACATCCTGATTTAACATCCATTCAATGTTGTCATTAACTGACGTGACCTCTTCCCGGCAAATAAAGTGCTGAAAGCCAGATATTTTGGTCAATACACCAGCTCCAAATCTGGTTAGCCCGTCTATCACAAGACTGTGACTTAACTCCACCCATGTGGTTTACATATGCCACTGCTGTGGTGTTGTGAATCTGAGCTGCACATGCAGATCCCTCCTTGTAGAACAATAAGCTTTGAGCCCATACCAGGTGCCCAACAACTCTAAATAATCAGTCCCTCTTAATTGAGGGAGCGATGTCTCATCCACATTCCATCTGCCTCCACAACTAGAAGACATATCTGTTGCACCCCAACCCAGTGCACTCACATCAGTCTGTAATATCAGTGACGGTGATTCCACAAAACCTTCCTTAAATTTTTTGAAACATGTACTATCCACCATTGTATGTCAGCAATCGCCCCAGCTGACAACTGCATAGGCCTATCAAAAATAGCCCCTTTGTATTCTCAGTGCCTGTTCCTTTGATGGTTGTAATTGTTGATAATGCAGAGGACAATACTGCACAGCTGGAAAAGCTGCAACAACTTCCCAATAAAACTGGCTACTTGTCTAATCAAAGGCCGTTGTTCTCCAACGAGATTAACACAGTCCTCAATTAACTGATTCAATTTATCCCTGGGCAAAGTTACCAACATGTGATTGGAATTAATGGTAAATCCCAGATAATCAATAATTTGGACTGGTGATAATTTAGATTTACCTGGGTGAATAACAAATCCCATTTGTTCAAAAATGATTTTAACAACTGAAACTGATGATTGAGTTTCAGCATGAGTCTTTCCAACAATCAGAAATCATCTAAATAGGCCATTACCACATGCCCCTGAGCTCTAAGCAATGCTAACACAGATTTTACCAATTTAGTAATTAATCTAGGAGCTGAAGTTAATCCATTCGGCAATGTCCTGAATTGCCACAGCTCAGTCATCCAAATAAATTTCAAATATCTTCTATCATCACCATGAATAGACACTGCGTAATATGCATTCTTTAAATCAATGGTTGCCATATAATACCCTTTGGACACTAGATGTTTGCCCGTGGTAAAGTTCTCCATTTTGAAATGCCTATAACAAACAAATTTGGTCAAATTCGATAAATCCAGAATAATTCTACATCCCCCAGTCTTTTTAGATCTGGGAAATATACTTGACAGAAATTGTTGACTTTGATAGACAGAAGGCTCAATTACCCCTTCTCATGTAACGACTGAATCTCTGCTTGAATAAGCACATTTTCCTCATCTGAAAATAAGTTTACTACTAGGAAAATGTTGACTAGGTAGACTGTCCTTATAGTAAAATCCAATTTTTCACCCCTTCAATACACTAAGTATGAACAAATCTGATGTCAACTGCTGCCATTGTTTGAGAAACAATTTTTACCTTCCCCAATTTGAACAGGAACATCAGTTAATTCATTGTCTGTCAATGGTAATTCCTTACCAGCATCTTTCCTTGCGGCCTTGTTGTCCTCGTCTTCTTGTAGAGAACCTTTTTTGCCTTGCTTCCAGCTGGCTTAATGAGAGCCATGGTTATAACAACCTCATAACAGTCTTTGACCCTTTTTGCAAAATTACCACCAAACAACAGATTTTGTGGTGGTACACTGGTTTCAAAATGCATTACAAAGGAGTTCCAGTTCATCCTGCTGTGCTTCAACCATATCATTTGTATCAATAACTTTCACCACAGCTGTAATACCTGCTGACAACAGTTTAAGCACTTTTTAAAACTTCATCTCCTGGGCCCTAGCAGGTAAACCCATCTATGACCAAATTTGGTGACTAACCACCGGTACCTTCAGGAGATCTCAATTAACAGGAGCTTTATAGTTTTTTTTTTTTTGTTTTTTTTTTGCTACTTCATCCATAGCTAGCTCCTGTAACTGGTGGGAGAGCATATACTGAATGGCTTCAGCCAATTCTACATCAATCGCCTTTCCTGCCTCTCTACACTCAGCAAACTTCCCAGCAATGTTCGGAATTACCTCCCACCGAACACCTTTACTGCTCTCCCCCAGCAAACTGCCCTGATAGAACATCCTCCTCACAGGCAGGATAGTTCTGCAGCCCTGAAACAGGTGCTGCTAGCACAAGCTCTCCATCAGCCTGGCTTGGGCATCACTCCTCCTCACGGAGCTGGAACATCCTCCTCACAGGCAGGATAGTTCTGCAGCCCTGAAACAGGTGCTGCTAGCACAAGCTCTCCATCAGCCTGGCTTGGGCATCACTCCTCCTCACGGAGCTGGAACATCCTCCTCACAGGCAGGATAGTTCTGCAGCCCTGAAACAGGTGCTGCTAGCACAAGCTCTCCATCAGCCTGGTTTGGGCACCACTCCTCCCCACGGAGCTGGTCCCTGTCGAGCATTCTTTTGAAATAGAATCTCGACGTGGGAGAGCCGTGAGCAAACGGACTCTCCTATGTAGGGTATAACCTCCAGGCCCGACTCATTTACGGGCCACAGAGACTTGCCAGTGGCCTTCCACCCTACTGTGCAAGCCTCCACTGCCCCCCGGCAGTGGGTCCGCAACCACTGGCTGTGTAGCCAGCACCGGACCAGGTGTACCAGACGGGCCTCCATCCTCAACACTCTCCTGCCACTTTACCTTTCTACCCCCGGAGCGCCTCGCCGACACCTTCTTCCCTTTCTGCAACATATCTAAAAAAAACTCCCAACCGTTGCAGAAAAAGACCTGTGGTAAAGTATTTCAACAAACCTTACCTCGTTTCAACTTGTTAACGAAAACTGCTGGAGAATGGAGGGTGAAGTCTGAAGAAGGGTCTCGACCCGAAACGTCGCCCATCTCCTTCGCTCCTTAGATGCCGCTGCACCCGCTGAATTCTCCAGCTTTCCATGTAACCCGCGGTTTAAACTTACCGCTCGGAGGAGCGCTGCTGCTCCCCCCGCCCGACTGCACCAGCGTCTGACGTCATGACGCACCAACGGCTGTACGGGCTTCTATTCACGTAGTCACTCACGTGACTCCGAAGTAAAATAAAGAGAGAAGTTAGCACAAATCCAAAATAGAATACCATTGAAAACCTTAGCTTTGATTAGTCATTTTGTGCACATTTCGGAATATCATTGTGCCCACCAGAAATAAACTCAGAATCGTAAGCACTTCTATAAAATTCCCATCAATTATTTAGGGCGTCACGGTGGTGCAGCGGTAGAGTTGCTGCCTTACACCCAGTTTAGATCCTGATTACGGGTGCTGTCTGTACGGTTTTATACGTTCGCCCCATGACCTGCGTGGGATTTCTCCAAGATCTTCGGTTTCCTACCATACTCCAAAGGTTTGTATGTTAATTGACTTGGTATGATTGTAAAATTGTGCCTCAGGTATGCATTAGTGTTAATGTGTGGGGATCGCTGTTCGGTGCAGGCTCGGTGGGCCGAAGGGCCTGTTTCTGAGCTGTATCTCAAAACTAAAATTAAACAAATCACTCAAAAAATCACAGTGATATTTTCAATCTCTTTGCTCTAAAAATGACAGCTCTTATTTATAGGCGGAACAATCTGTACTGTATTCCCCTGTATTTCTCTGACCTGTATTCCCCTGATTCATCTCTCTATAAGAAGCCAAGATTGGATCTCACTCACTGAGATCTGTGACACGTGACACTGCCTTGCCCATGTAGGTCAGGGTCATGATCACTCTCAGCTTACCAGAACTCATCATTCCAAGCAGCTGACGTTGATCTCTGGCATATGTCAGAGCATGCTGCTTGGTGCTGCATTAAAATGTTCGCCATACTCTAAAAAGAAAAGAATGACTATTTCCCTTCAGCACACAGACGCAATTAGAGCAAGTTCAGGCATTTTCCTTTGTAACATATTTCCTCAAATTGTAGGCATGAATGTCCTTAGAGATAACTCACTGTGAAGTTCATGTCAGGCTTGAAGCCTTTGAGAGTTCTCAAGGTCGCCCCTGCAGAGAAAGAACATACTTGTTCATTCACCAATTTCACCAACCTCTGCAGGGCCATCTAGTCCCAGGATACAATACTTGCTTCACTGCTACATTTCAGAGCAACGCCCCCACTCGCTGGAAGAGAGTTACTTGCATTGCAATATGTCCTATTAGGTGCAGGCGTCAGACATCTGACCTGTTTTCCTATGAAGATAACTATGAGGATTTGCATTGAAGTTACAGAGAACACTGTAGCACTGTTCCAAAACCTACAATGTCAATTTCATTGCATTTCCAGATTAGTATGGGTTATGGGGAGAAGGTAGGTGAATGGGGTTGAGAGGAAAAGATAGATCAGCCATGACTGAATGGCGGACGATGGGCCGAATGTCGTTATTCTGCTCCTATAACATATGAACTTACGCATCACACAAAATGCTGGAGTAACTCAGTGGGTCAGGCAGCATCTCTGGAGAGAAGAAATAGGTAACGTGAACTGGCAATGTTATTTTATGAACCTTATATTTGATGATCTCATTTCTCACAACAGTATTCAGCTGACAAGAAGCAATGTTTTTATGCAAAGTTTTTATTCAAGTTCTACCCCATGAATAACTTTAGGGGGGGGGGGGGATTTAGAGCAAGAAAACATTGTCTCTAAACTGGAGCTAAGACATTTTACAGATATTTGAAAGCACGTTTCTTGAAATGATCAATAATTCTCTGGAGGCTCCGTGTGATTCATATTTCTGTTAGGTATGGGTCAGAAGAAACTTGAAGAAAAGAAACTAATGGTGTAGAATGAAGTTTGGAAAAATGATATAACTGACTGCTGGGAAAAAAAAATCTCGGAATAGAATGGCCTAGAAGGGCTGATTAAACTCCTAATGTGGGTGTTTGCAGGTCTGTATATATCAATTTGTCTTCTGGAGAAGCACAATTTAGGTGGAATTGACAACCAGTGAGAGTTATTGCTGGCATTTTGATAAATTGTTGGAACATAAAACATCAAATAATATTGCAAAGAAATAAGCCTTTTGCCCCACAAAGTCTGTGCCGAACCTGATGCCAAATTAATCTAATCTCCTCTGTCTGCATGTAAACCATATCCGTCCATTGCCGACATATTCACGTGACTGTCTAAAAGTCTTTTCAATACCACTACTGTATCTGCCTTCATCACCATTCCAGGAGTAAAATAATTGCTCCACACATCTTCGTTAAACTTTTCACTTCTGACCTTAGGATTAAGCCCTCTACTCTTCAACATTTCCACCCTGGGAAAAAAGGTTCTGATTGGCCATTTTATCTATGATTCTGATAAATTTATATACTTCTACCTGGTCTCTCCCCCCCTCCGCCCCAACCATTGATGTGCCAGAGAAAACAATCCATGTTTATCCAACCTCTCCTTGGAGCTAATATCCTCTAATCCAGGCAGCATTCTGCACCCTCTCCAAACCTCTTTTCTGTACTCCCCTCTCTATCACATCTGAAACATCAAAACCCTGGATAGCAAGGTAATGGATCGTTGAATGACTAAAGAGCAGCTAGTCCTGTCCCCCTCACAACCATGTCTCAGTATTGGCCACAACATCATAGCTCCATGTAGAAGAAAGGAACGGCAGATGTTAGTTTACAAAAAAAGAAGACTCAAAGTGCTGGAGTAACTCAGCGGATCTGACAGAAGAAGGGTCCTTGCCGAAACATCACCAGTGATGCTGCCTGACCTGTTGAGTTATCGTAGTTCCATGCACTCATTCAGGCTCTAAGTTCATCTGTTTATAATTTCATGTTAATGGCCTGTCCCACTTACGTGACTTTTCAGCAAACTGTCTGCGACCTTCAAGCTCAGGGGCACTCGCCTGAAAAGCAACGAGCTGGATCGACTGTCAGCACTGAACACACAAACACATCGCAAAGGTTGGGGCCAGGTAAAGCGGGGGAGCGCTGTTTGAAATGCATACGTTCAAAGCCAAGGTGATACCCGTGATGAACAGGAAGGTTAAAGACGGCTGACACAGTGTACGGTAAACCCTTTAAAAGAGCGGGGAGGGAAGGGGAAGGGGAGAAGGGGGGAGAAGGGGAGAGAAGGGGGGAGAAGGGGAGAGAAGGGGAGAGAAGGAGTGGAGACACTTTTAAGAAGCCAGATAACTTTTAGTAAGCCAGAGACACACAGATGTGACGTTTAACGGGCATTTAACATTACCTGTCAGCTTTCCTTGGTACTGAAAACTTTCGCTTACGTTTTTTTCCCCCCAATGAACCAATTAAAATGCCCGGTCTGCAAAGGAGATTACCTATGGCTACCTCAACCACCTACAGCGACATGGCTATCCCACGACCACTGCACTGCGAGTTCAAAAGTATCGATTTTCTCCATGCCGATCAATTTTACTTGCAGAAAAATTTTCAGCTTGTTGAACATTTTTCCTCGACCAAACTGAGGCCGCGAGTATGCGGGAACTCCTCTCGACCAAGAAGGAGACTTACCAGTGACCACCTACGACCATGTGTCGACCATGCTGCGAGCTTGTGGCGAGCGCAAACTCTCCTAACCTCGCAAATAAGGCTGCCATAGTGGGACAGGCCCTTCAGGATTTTGTGAAGGGGTATTGCCTGTTAATTGTAAATTCTAAACTGCACCCTGAAAAACCGGTTTGGGGTTTTTGGCTTTAATCTATGCATATTAAAGTTTTTACTTGTTGAACAGTATGAATAAAATTAACGTAAGTTTGCTTTTTCATCACAATCACATAATATTAGCAATTAGTCTGAAGAAGGGTCTCGACCCGAAACGTCGCCTATCTCCTTTGCTCCTTAGATGCTGCTGCACCCGCTGACTTTCTCCAGCTTTTTGTGTAACCCTCGATTCTCCAGCATCTGCAGTTCCTTCTTTAACATATTAGCAATGCAAATTGCTTCATGTAAAGTATCATTTACAAACAATTTAAAATGCACCTTTCAAATGTAAATCTTTTGCCATCAAGAGGATTTATTTCATCTCTCTAAAGCCAAATTCCACTCAAACATATCGAACGGCATCTGACTGAAAATTATTATCGTCTCCACATATACAAACAAAATATTTGACTTTTATTTCCAGCCAGCAGATATTCTAAGATTAGAAACTATTTGATCCGTAACAAAAAATATAAATTAAAGTTAAAGTAGTGGAAAGTGAAACAGTTCATTGTGTGCCAGATCTGCTCTGTTTACTTTCAGTCTAAACAGGCTGCAGTCAAATAAGTGTGTGTCAGAATGCCAGAATGGTCATAAACTAATATGAATATATATAATCTTATAAACTAATAAATACCAACTCTCACCGCCCATTCTTAGGACTCCCATTGGGAAGCAGACTCAAAATCTCAGGGAATCCTAAACATTTAATAAATATGCAAATACAAAAAAGGTGATGATACGAAGAGTGAAAGGCATGAATAAAGTGAACGTGGAGAGGATGTTTCCACTATTGGGGGAGTCTAGGACCAGAGGCCATAGCCTCAGAATAAAAGGATGTACCTTTAGAAAGGAGATGAGGAGGAATTTCTTTAGAGGGTGGTGAATCAGTTGAATTCATTGTCACAGAGGTTGTGAATGCCGCCAATGGATATTTTTAAGGTGGAGATTGACCAATTCTTGATTAGTAAGGGTGTCAGGGGTTATGTGGGAGAAGACAGAAGAATGTGGTTATAGAAGCAAAGATAGATCAGCCATGATTGAATGGCAAAGTAGACTTGATGGGCTCAACGGCCTAATTCTGCTCCGAGAACTTGTGAAGTCAGTAAATGATTGACGCATTTATCTTCTGAACCTCCCAGATACAGGATGACCTCAGCTTATTTTTCTATTTGATTGATGTGCTGAAGCTTACAGAGAGATAAACTAACTGTCAAGAAATATGGGCTCAAAATCATCTGACTTTTAAGTTGTTGGTGGTTAACAGGTCAGGATATTGAACCACAGCGCTGTCTGTCAGTGACCAGCACAAGATTATGACTTTGTGCAGTCTGAAGGTTCGTTCTCTTATCCATCCTAGGTCAGGAGGTTGGGGCTTGGGCACCTGAACACAGCAAGGGAGTGTTTAAACTCACCAGCAATTAACTAGACTTCATGTGCGAATTGAAGGAAGAATTCTGGCCTATCATTGCTCCTTAAAATAGAAGCTGCTCATCACTAGGCTATTTATTTAAACAATTTACACAAATCATTTAAAGGAAAGTTAGCGCATGATGGTGAAATCTACGGTTATTTGTACCAAATTAAATGAATGCACAGGTAGAGGATTCCAGATTGCATATTTAAGATGCCCAGCTTCTCATTTAGTCACAGCCAAAATGGCATGACATGGTATGCTTTCTCTGATGCATCTGCAGAAATCATTGGAGATATGCCAAACTTCCTTATAGCCCTGTCCCACTGTGCGAGTTCATTCAGGAGTTCTCCCGAACTCGGAGATTTACGGTAATGGCCACTCGTAAGTACTCGGGGCTCTCGTGGACATTTTTCAACATGTTGAAAAATCTTCACGTCTTCCCAAACTTACCGCGTTTCCCCGAGTACCCGCCGTTAGCGTTAAGAGCTGCTAAGAGACGTCCCCGAGCTCCGACGTACCCGCTATGTTCATTCTACGTGCTTACCACGAGTTTGATTTTATTTTTAAACTTGGGAGAGCTCTTGAATGAACTCGTACAGTGGGACAGGGCTTTTAATCCTCTAAGGAAGTAGAGACATTGATATGCTTTCTTGCTATCACTAAAATGTGGTTGGTCCAGAGCAAGTTGTTGGTGATATCTATACCTAGGAACTTGTAGCTCTCAACTATTTCTACTTCAGCACCATTGATCCTGATTGGGCCATGTAATGCACCACATTTTATTTCGGAGTCACGTGAGTGACTACGTGAATAGAAGCCCGAACAGCCGTTGGTGCGTCATGACGTCAGACGCTGGTGCAGTCGGCCGATTGGAGCAGCAGCGCTCCTCCGAGCGGTAAGTTTAAACCGCGGGTTATTCGAAGAGCTGGAGAATTCGGCGGGTGCAGCAGCATCTAAGGAGCGAAGGAGATGGGCGACGTTGCGGGTCGAGACCCTTCTTCATACTTCACCCTCGATTCTCCAGCATTTGCAGTTCTTCGTTAAACAAGTTTAAAGAGGTAAGGTTTTTTTCCCCCCAATGAACCAATTAAAATGCCCGGTCTGCAAAGGAGATTACCTATGGCTACCTCAACCACCTACAGCGACATGGCTATCCCACGACCACTGCACTGCGAGTTCAAAAGTATCGATTTTCTCCATGCCGATCAAT
This sequence comes from Okamejei kenojei, assembly GCA_035221665.1. Lineage (NCBI taxonomy): Eukaryota > Metazoa > Chordata > Chondrichthyes > Rajiformes > Rajidae > Okamejei > Okamejei kenojei. The sequence goes on along the minus strand of CM069141.1, from coordinate 22,031,491 downwards.
TTTACTTGCAGAAAAATGTTCAGCTTGTTGAACATTTTTCCTCGACCAAACTGAGGCCGCGAGTATGCGGGAACTCCTCTCGACCAAGAAGGAGACTTACCAGTGACCACCTACGACCATGTGTCGACCATGCTGCGAGCTTGTGGCGAGCGCAAACTCTCCTAACCTCGCAAATAAGGCTGCCATAGTGGGACAGGCCCTTCAGGATTTTGTGAAGGGGTATTGCCTGTTAATTGTAAATTCTAAACTGCACCCTGAAAAACCGGTTTGGGGTTTTTGGCTTTAATCTATGCATATTAAAGTTTTTACTTGTTGAACAGTATGAATAAAATTACCGTAAGTTTGCTTTTTCATCACAATCATGTAATATTAGCAATTAGTCTGAAGAAGGGTCTCGACCCGAAACGTCGCCTATCTCCTTTGCTCCTTAGATGCTGCTGCACCCGCTGACTTTCTCCAGCTTTTTGTGTAACCCTCGATTCTCCAGCATCTGCAGTTCCTTCTTTAACATATTAGCAATGTAAATTGCTTCATATAAAGTATAATTTACAAACAATTTAAAATGCACCTTTCAAATGTAAATCTTTTGCCATCAAGAGGATTTGTTTCATCTCTCTAAAGCCAAATTCCACTCAAACATATTGAACGGCATCTGACTGAAAATTATTATCATCTCCACATATACAAACAAAATATTTGACTTTTATTTCCAGCCAGCAGATATTCTAAGATTAGAAACTATTTGATCCGTAACAAAAAATATAAATTAAAGTTAAAGTAGTGGAAAGTGAAACAGTTCATTGTGTGCCAGATCTGCTCTGTTTACTTTAAGTCTAAACAGGCTGCAGTCAAATATGTGTGTGTCAGAATGCCAGAATGGTCAAAAACTAATATGAATATGTATAATCTTATAAACTAATAAATACCAACTCTCACCGCTCATTCTTAGGACTCCCATTGGGAAGCAGACTCAAAATCTCAGGGAATCGTAAACATTTAATAAATATGCGAATACAAAAAAGGTGATGATACGAAGAGTGAAAGGCATGAATAAAGTGAACGTGGAGAGGATGTTTCCACTATTGGGGGAGTCTAGGACCAGAGGCCATAGCCTCAGAATAAAAGGATGTACCTTTAGAAAGGAGATGAGGAGGAATTTCTTTAGAGGGTGGTGAATCAGTTGAATTCATTGCCACAGAGGTTGTGAATGCCGTCAATGGATATTTTTAAGGTGGAGATTGACCGATTCTTGATTAGTAAGGGTGTCAGGGGTTATGTGGGAGAAGACAGAAGAATGGGGTTATAGAAGCAAAGATAGATCAGCCATGATTGAATGGCAAAGTAGACTTGATGGGCTCAATGGCCTAATTCTGCTCCGAGAACTTGTGAAGTCAGTAAATGATTGACGCATTTATCTTCTGAACCTCCCAGATACAGGATGACCTCAGCTTATTTTTCCACCTATCCTTGATTGATGTGCTGAAGCTTACAGAGAGATAAACTAACTGTCATGAAAAATGGGCTCAAAGTCATCTGACTTTTAAGTTGTTGGTGGTTAACAGGTCAGGATATTGAACCACAGCGCTGTCTGTCAGTGACCAGCACAAGATTATGACTTTGTGCAGTCTGAAGGTTCGTTCTCTGCTCCATCCTAGGTCAGGAGGTTGGGGCTTGGGCACCTGAACACAGCAAGGGAGTGTTTAAACTCACCAGCAATTAACTAGACTTCATGTGCGAACTGAAGGAAGAATTCTGGCCTATCATTGCTCCTTAAAATAGAAGCTGCTCATCACTAGGCTATTTATTTAAACAATTTACACAAATCATTTAAAGGAAAGTTAGCGCATGATGGTGAAATCTACGGTTATTTGTACCAAATTAAATGAATGCACAGGTAGAGGATTCCAGATTGCATATTTAAGATGCCCAGCTTCTCATTCAGTCACAGCCAAAATGGCATGACATGGTATGCTTTCTCTGATGCATCTGCAGAAATCATTGGAGATATGCCAAACTTCCTTATAGCCCTGTCCCACTGTACGGGTTCATTCAAGAGTTCTCCCGAACTCGGAGATTTACGGTAATGGCCACTCGTAAGTACTCGGGGCTCTCGTGGACATTTTTCAACATGTTGAAAAATCTTCACGTGTCTTCCCGAACTTACCACGTTTCCCGAGTACCTGCCATTAGCGTTAAGAGCTGCTAAGAGACGTCCCCGAGCTCCGACGTACCCGCTATGTTCATTCTACGTGCTTACCACGAGTTTGATTTTGTTTTTTAACTTGGGAGAGCTCTTGAATGAACTTGTACAGTGGGACAGGGCTTTTAATCCTCTAAGGAAGTAGAGACATTGATATGCTTTCTTGCTATCACTAAAATGTGGTTGGTCCAGAGCAAGTTGTTGGTGATATCTATACCTAGGAACTTGAAGCTCTCAACTATTTCTACTTCAGCACCATTGATCCTGATTGGGCCATGTAATGCACCACATTCCTGGTCAATATCTATCGCTGTCATTTTGGTTCATCAATGGTTTCCAGTTGGTCAACACTCATATTGTCTTAATTAATGCAATTAAAGTAACTAAAACATGATTGAAGTAAAATTATAAGTAATTTAGAAACATAGAAAATAGGTGCAGGAGTAGGCCATTCGGCCCTTCGAGCCAGCACCTCCATTCATTGCGACCATGGCTGATCGTCCCTATCAATAACCCAATTTATTTCAGAGGCCGTGGTGGATTACAATTACATGGCTACAGCCAATAGAAGACCCTTAAAGCTCACTATCCTGTTTTCCTAGAAAATAAGAATATTAGTTGTTTGGAGAATCTGAAATTTGTCAGATATACTGAATCAGTAACCCAGTGATGAAAAAAACAGATTTCTTAATTTAAATTATGTTAATTCAGCCTAGAAACTAATGGTGTAAATGTCAGAGCAACTGTTGGAATTAAAAACTCCCAGGATTGATCAGTTTGGTTATACCTATAATTCAGTCAACAAAGGTATTGTGAACTGAGAGTTAAAGTGCCATTTTCAAAGCAACCACATCCAACAGTAAATATTTTTCATCATTATCACTGATTGGACAATTTGACCTTAAAGTTTAAAATTCTATTAAAATATATTGCAACCTATTAAATTTAGGTTACTGATGACTCCACGTGAACTCTGCAGACTAATGAAGCTTTTTTCTATGGACTATGCATACAAATTTACAAGGTAGAATTAAGTCACCATAATCACCATTGATCTTTCCCTCAATGCCTGACTAACTTAAAAATACTTTCAATGACATTTGGAGAGCATAATTGGCATGTCACAGCATTCCAACACAATGACATCCTAATAATATATAATACATGCAGAAATATGATTAATTACTAAATAGATGTTGATGTTAAATTCATTTTTCATTGCTGTGCAAGAGGTAATAAAATTCTAATAAGAGGTAAATTCCAGTAAAATCCCTTCCTACATTGCATAATTGTACTATTCTTTTTCAGTCTTTCTTTTCAATCATTCATCTAAATCCTTTTTATGATAGAATTAAATCAACAGTGACTGAAAATACTTGAGAGCCATGTAAGAAACCATCAATAAGGTAAAATTAAAGAGCATAAATCATCATAATGTTTCCATACCTAAACATAGTCAGAAGTTGTAACATAAGAACACTGAACATTACAACACAAGAACAGGTATTTAGGCTAACCATGTGTGTACCGAACTTGGTGACACCATAAACTCCCATCTACCTCCACATAATCAATATCCCTCCATTCCCTACATATCAATGTGTCGATCCAATGTCCCTTAAATGCCACTATTGTAACTGCCTCAACCACCATCCCACACAGTGTGTGCCAGGTACTCACCACCCTCTATGGTAAAGAAAATTACCCCACATATCTCGTTTAAACTTTCGTCGCCTCCACAAAATATTCGATCAAGTTCGTAAAATACGACATGCCATGTATAAAGTCATGCTGACTGTCAATAATTAATTCATTCTCTTCATGTGACAATAAACAACTCTTGACTCTTGATTTTCTCCCTGCCTGTCCTTCTTTTGGGACTTGCTGGTCCTATCCCCTACCTTTCCAACACACCGTCCATTTTCTGACCTACTACTCTGGTTCCCTAGTATAAACCCTCCCAAGTAGCAATATGAGGTGTTGCTCCTTCAATTTACGATGGGCCTCACTCTGGCCATGGAGGAGGCCCAGGACAGAAAGTTTGTATTCAGAATGGGAGGGGGAGTTGAAGTGCTGAGTTTACACCCCAGCGGTATGAACATTGACTTCTCCAATTTCAGGTAGTCGCTGCTTTCCCCTCCCCTTCCCAGCTCTCCCTCAGCCCACTGTCCTATTCCTTCTTCCCGCCCCCCCACCCCCACATCAGTCTGAAGAAGGGTATCGACCCAAAACATCGCCTATTTCCTTCGCTCCATAGATGCTGCCTGTGTTTCTCCAGCATTTTTGTCTAGCTTCCATATTCCAACATCTGCAGTTCCTTCTTAAATTTTACAAATGCATCGTCATTATTGAAATTTGACATTTAATATATTTTGAACTCTGTACTTTGAATGATGGCAAAAGCTTTTTTCTTGGCACAGGCAAGCATGCAAACTTTAGCTTTGCATTTGAAGACTGTACTGAGCACACATTGCTAAGCAACCACAATAAGTAGCTTTTTTTTGGGCAGATATTTTGGCTCTTTCTATCTTCCTGTGCTAGAGGGTGGCTGATATTGTTAATTACTACCAGAGGTAATGAGATTTATCCATTGTCTACAGGTAGTCATTCTTCCAGGGATTTATCTCAACAGCAACAACAACAAAGGATCAGGAGGGCAGAGTAGGAAAAAATGTGCTGGAGACAGCTAATGTTTACCAAAAAATGTTCTATTCCATAGAATTTACAGTTTACCAAAAAATGTTCTATTCCATAGAATTATAAGCAAGTAAGGGAGCTGTATTTTTAAATCCAATGAGATAATCATTTTAGAGTTCTGCTGTTGCAAGTGAATTTCATTTTGCTAATTAAATAGAGAAATACTAGTACTGATAAATGGAAATTTTTTCGGTTTAGGGCCAAATGTCTGCATTAAATACTCCCAGATCAATATATCAATTACGCATGAACCAAACCTTTGCCTCAACAATGTACCTAGTAAACTCATAATCCTATTTCTCCAAGAACCTGTCATGGACTCTACACATGATTCCACTCGTTATTCTAAAGAAACTCATTTGCTTTCGAAGGGGATATTTCCCCAATCCAGAGAATTTTGGAAGAAAATTATCTGCCCATCTCTAAGGGCATCCAATTAAAAACATTGAAGTTTAGACAATCATGCTCAGGCACTTTAGTTCCATTATTTTCCACTGTATTTTTCCAACATAAAACTCTTCATTTTTCTCATTCTCATTAATTGAATGGCTCGCTGTCATATTCCTAAATATTTATACCATGAGGAAAGATGCAAAGTATTTGTTCAATGTTTTTAGCCATTTCCTTCTTACTCTAGTTTCCCTTCACTGCCAGTTAAGATCTAACAAATGTAATGGGGGTGTCCCACTGTACGAGCTAATTCAAGAGTTCTTCCGAGTTTCCCATAATTCGAACTCGGAGAATTACGGTAATAGCTGCTTGTAGATACTCGGGGCTCTCGTGGACATTTTTCAACACATTGAAAAATCTTCACGAGTCTTCCCGAGCTTACCGCATTTCCCGAGTACCTGCCGTTAGCGCTACGAGCCGCTAAGAGACGTCCCGAGCTCCGACGTACCCGCTACGTACATTTTATGTGCTTACCACGAGTTTGATTTTTTTTAAACTTGGGAGAGCTCTTGAATTAGCTCGTACTGTGGGACAGCCCCTTACGGAAGCTTTTATTGCCTGTTTGTTTTTCTGTTGCTTGTAAGATTACTCTTGCATTCACTTGCCCTCTCCTTTTCTGGAAGAGATTAAAAAATAACTTCAAAGAGCTCACTCATACTAACCTGGAAACATTATACGCCTCTTCCTATAATTTGATACCATATTCAACACTTTTTGTTAGCCACGTTTGGATCATTTTACCATCAGGTTTTTCCTTAGTCATGCAAATTATGAATTATTATTTTGAAAGATTTTCCATTGCATATTTTTTTAATCTGTTTTTCCCAATGTGCAATGAAATCTCTCAGAGTGTGGCATATTAAAAACATGTTAGAAACAGGTGGCATGTTAGAAACATACAAAATTCTTAAGGGATTGGACAGGCTCATTGCAGGAAAAATGTTCCCGATGTTGGGGTAGTCCAGAACCAGGCATCACAGTTTAAGAATAAAAATAATTTAGGACTGAGATGAGGAGCAACTCTTTCACCCAGAGAGTTGTGAATCTGTGGAATTCTCTGCCACAGAAGGCAGTGGAGGCCATTTCACTGGATGATTTCAAATGAGAGGTGGATATAGCTCAGGGCTAACGGAATCAAGGGATATGGGGAGAATGCAGGATTGATTTTGGATGATCAGCCATGATCATATTGAATGATGGTGCTGGCTCGAAGGGCCAAATGGATTACTCCTGCACCTATTTCCAAGTTAGTTTATTACACCAACAGACTCTCACAGATACCTTGACTACACTTCACCCCACCCTGCCTCCGGTAACGACCCCATTCATTTCCCCCACTTCCTCCAATTGCTGTGCTTGCTCTAGTGATGAGACATTACACACAGATATCTGTGAGATGTCATCTTCCTTCCTGAACTCCATCCTCCACCATAGCCATCAGAGTCTTGGCCCAATTACCACCCCACTATAATGTTAATTAAGCCTCAGATTTAAAGGATGTTATTTTAGGAAGGAGATGAAGAGAAATTGATTTTGTCAGAGGGTGGAATTCTGTGGAATTCTTCGCCACAGAAGGCTGTGGACGCCAAGTCAATGGATATTTTTAAAACAGAGATAGATAGATTCTTGATTAGTTCAGGTGTCAGAGGTTATGGGGAGAAGGCAGGAGAATGAGGTTAAGAGGGAAATAGATCAGCTATGATTGAATGGCGGAGTAGACTTGATAGGCCAAATGGCCTAATTCTATTCCTATCCCTTATGACCATCCTCTGCATTCAACAGACCATCCATCTCAATATCTGCCACCATCAGCGGGATACCACCTCCAGATTCTGCTCTTCCTGTCCAGTATTTTAAAGAGACTTTTCACATTGCAACTATCTGCCTGCCTCCATCCAACATCTCCCGTTTTATGGCAATTTCCCAATGCAACAGCAAGAGTTGCAATAACTGTTATTTTTTATTCTATCCTTTCCACTATCTGGGGACAAACATCTCTCTTCACATTCTTTGTAGCTTGAAGGTAACTTGTTTTACAACCTTCCCATTTCCGATGAAGTTAGTTTTAACCTGAATCATTAAATCTCATTTTCACACCACAGATGCGGCATGGATTGTTGAGCCATGTATCAACAGTCCATGCAGTATTTTCCGCTTGTTTTAAACCTTCACCTACATCCTCAGACTTTAATTTGTAAAATGAGAAGTTGATTTTTAAATGAAAGTATTTTGACCAATTAGAAGTAAAGTATATGCAACATCTGAATGATACGGAAGACAGACACATAATGCTGGAGTAACTCAACGGGTCAGGCAGCATCTGTGGAGAAAAAGGAATAAGTGATGTTTCAGGTCGAGACCCTTCTTCAAACTGAGATACGGAATACCAGTCTGAATGATACGGATTGACTGTCATTCAGTTCTGTTGTCCGAAAAATAGATGTTACATGAAATTATGGAGACACAAGAGACTGCAGATGCTGTAAAATGGAGCAATATAGAAGCTAGTGGAAGAACTCAATGGGCCAGACAATAACAGTGGAGACAAAGGGAAAGTCAACGTTTCCGGTTGAGACAGATGAAGGAATCAAGTACACAGGACAAGATGTTAAGAAGTCCCTTGTGCCAGTACGTGGGGAGCATTTCACGACATTCATTGATTGCTGAGAGTGGTAGACGCTCAACATCGGGGGGGCGCAGAGGGGGGGGGGGGGGGGGGGGGGGGGGGGATACGTATACGTATATCTTGACCTGGGTAACTTTCAGGACAGTGGGCACAGGACACATCATCAATAGTGTACCCTTGCATCACTGGGTGTTTCGGCCTTTTAACACTATACACCCTCCACAAGGGCGGCCTGCTGCAGGATGATCAGCCCTCAGCGTGTGTCCCATGTCAAACTGCCCCAAAGATTCACCATGATGTACTTGGGGCCCAGCATGGGTCTTTCCGCTTGAGCCAAATCCAACGGCTGCTTCTTTCAGCCACGTCTGAGAGTGATCTTATGGTCTTCCGCAGAACCTGACCATGGATTCCAAGCTCCTTCAGCAGTCTGATGGTAGATGATGCAACAAATCCTCTGCATCCCACTTCAACTGGATAGACTTTGGTGTGTTCCAGCCACGCTGCGTTGCCTCTGCTGCAAGCTCTGTGTCGCGCAGCTTCTTATGCTCAAAGGCCTCCTCAACAGAGTTCTCCCATGGAACTGTGAGCTCTAAGATGTAAGCACTCTTCTGTGAAGGGGACCAGAACACCAAGTCTGGCCTGAGGTTGGTTGCAGCAATTTCAGGTGGAAAAATTAGTTGTCGGCCGATGTCCACCAGCATCCTCCAGTCACGGGCCCTGCATATGTTTCCTTCTTCTGATCTGGTGGAAGGATGTCTAGGTGTTTTCTGTACTTCTCGGACAAAGGTTGTTGCCCGTAAGTGGGGGGGGGTTGCTTGCTCTCGGAGGCAAGGAGTTGGTCGCACACCGCCTGTTCTCAAGGGCTGTTGCCAGGCTTTTTAGTACCTGATTATGCCGTCACGTGTATCTCCCTTGCGTGAGGCTGGTCTTGCAGCCTACCATGATGTGTTTGAGGATCGCTGGAGTTGGGCAGAGGGCATAGGTTGGATCCTCGCCGTACCACTGATGGAGGTTCTTTGGTGATAGAAGCACGTCGTATGTCGCTCTGATGATGAAGCTGATCTTGCTTGATTCCATTTCCCATAGTTCTTTCCAGCTGATCTTCCCCCGCTCCACACCTTCCCACTGCATCCATTTCCCCTGTTTGGCAAGTGCCTTTGCACTTCTTGTGGCCTCCTCCTGTCGCCGCACCTCCTCAACCACCAATGTCCTCCGCTCTGATGTTGTGGCCTTTCGCCAAGTTGGTTTTCTTGTCGTAAGGCCAAAGCCTCCTCTTCCCTGCTGCACTTGCCCCACGACGTCTTTGTGCCTCAGGGCTGATGAAGCTTGCTCTACTGCATCAGATGGTGTCCACTTCCAGCCAGTTACTAGGGGCGGCGCAACAACACTGATGGTCTTGTCTCTAGAGTCCCTCAGTGTCATCTGGAGTCTTACTTTGGAACACTTGTATTCGTCTGTTAGACTAGTGAGAGGTTGTTCCAGGACCCCTTTGCCATAGAGGCCGATGTTAGTTAGACATCGTGGGACACCGAGCCATTTATTCGCGTATGAAGTTATGGTTCGCTCCATCTTCTCCACAGTTGTTATTGGGGCTTCATAAACGGTCAGTGGCCACATTATCCGAGGAAGGAGTCCAAACTGTAGGCACCAGAGCTTCAGTTTCCCAGGCAATAGGGTCTGATTGATGTTCTCCAGGCTGTTGCCAATTTCTTGCCTTAGTTGTTGCACCTGCTCTTTGTCCTTGATACGTGAGTTGTACCATCTCCCCAGGCTTTTTACTGGCTGCTCAGACACTGTTGCTATTGGGTCGTCACCGATGCAGAACCTTGTGTCTCTAAGCACCCCCTTAACTATGGAGATGCTTCGAGATTTACTTGGTTTGATTTTCATTCGGGCCCACTTGATGATCTCCTGCAGCTTTCCAAGTAGCCGCTTGGTGCATGCTGCAGTAGTGGTTATTGTTGTCATATCGTCCATGTATGCCCTGATGGGTGGCAGACAGAGCCCAGCACTGGTTCGTTCACTGCCCACCACCCATTTTGAGGCCCTGATGATGACTTTCATGGCCATTGTAAAGGCCAAGGGTGAGACTGTGCAGCCTGCCATGATGCCTACTTCCAAGCGCTGCCATGTTGTATTGAATTCAGCTGTTGTGAAGCACAGCTGCAAGTCTTGGAAATAGTTCTTGACCAGTGTGGTGATGAGCTCTGGTACATGGAAAATGGCAAAAGATCCCTAAAGGAGTTCATGGGGAACTGAACCAAATGCATTGGCCAGATTGAGGAAGATCACATGTAGGTCTCTCTTGTCCTTCTTAGCTGCTTGGATCTGGTGCCAGATCATGCTTGTATGCTCCAAGCAGCCCGAAAATCCTGGAATTCCTGCTTTCTGTACAGATGTATCAATGTACTTGTTTGTTACTAGATAGGTGGATAGCCTTTGTGATACAATGCTGAAAAATATTTTTCCCTTGACGTTGAGGAGACATATTGGCCGGAATTGGCTGATGTCTGATGCATCCTTTTCTTTAGGTATTAGTATGCCGCCGGCCCTTCGCCACACCTTAGGTATTGTTTGCTTCTTCCACACCACCCTCATGAGCTTCCATAGAAAGCGTAACACATCCAGTGCGTTCTTGTAGAGCTTGTATGGTACTCCGTTTGGCCCCAGAGCTGATGCCGCTCTTGCTCGCCGGACAGTGTTCTCTACCTCTTTCCATTTCGGAGGGCTGGTGTCCAGGTTGAATTCAGGTGGTTGAATAGGCGGGATGTCATGTAGGATGACTAACTGCTCATGCCTTTTTGTGTCTTGGTGGGCCTTTTCCAGGTGTTCCTCCAATTATTGTTTTGATGTTTTCAAAGTTCCACTTTTTTCCTTTGCGAAGAGGTCTTTGATGAACTTGAAAGGGTCTTTGTAGAACCGTGTTCTTGTGTGTTCTTTCTTCTTGCAAAGTTTCCTCATGTTCTCTGCTTTTCGCAAGGTTGCCAATCGGCTCTTGATGTCCTCTTGGAGTAGCATGAGACCTTCTCTCTCTGCGTCAGTTGCTTTTTTCCATTGCTTTTTCAACTGTCTCCTCTCTCTGATTAGCCTCTCGATCTCCTGCTGCCTCCTGGACTTGATTGGTGTTGGTAATTTCTTTCCACCTCTCCCTTTACTCACCCCAAACTGTTCTTCTCCATATCTGTAGATTGTGTTGCCCATCCTTTCAAGCTTTTCCACTGCTGTGCCCACTTGTTGCTCCAAGATATGTATAACGTCACTGTTGACCGTCTCCCACTCTTTCTTTTCAACAGCTTTGGGCCATTTCACTCCAGGTTTGTGCCCTTTGATCTTTCCCTCCAATGGAGGTCTTTGTAATGGTTGCGTGGGCTCCTCCACCAGCATTTCTGTGCTTGTATCACCCTCTTCAGTGTCATGGGTGCTGATGCTCTGCGAATTTCGGTTTATGTCCTGTCGCTGTGCTTCATTCGACTGATTTGACTGGTTGCTTCGTAAGGTCAATGTCTCTGCTCTCTCAAGCACTTTTTCCTCCCTTGGTGGATCTTCAAGCCCATCATTGATGTTCTTTTCTCCCAATCACAGATGCACACCTGAAGTTTGTGTCCCGCACCTGTTGTGGATGTCTCATGTGCCATGCTCTCCTTGTCCGTGGTCGTTTCCGTTCCTGGGTCTGTAATCGTGTTATCAATCGGTGAGCCATCTTGCGCCCCCACTCTCGCAGGCTCCAGGGGTATTTCCTTTAATTTACTTTTTGTAGCATTTAGCGGGTGTCTCCAACTAGCTGAAACAGCGTTGGGGACTGCTGTCATGGGTAGCTAGCCCATGACAGGCCCAAGTGGGGTCTGTTCCCTCCTGTCAGCTGTCTCTCCAAGCTGTCACATGGACTTTCCCATGTTGTCAGCTGTCCTTTCACAGCAGTCACTGGTCGAGTCTAGATTTTCAGAATCAAGTACACAGGACAAGATGTTAAGAAGTCCCTTGTGCCAGTAGGTGGGGAGCATTTCACGACATTCATTGATTGCTGAGAGTGGTAGACGCTCAACATCGGGGGGCAGGGGGGGATACGTATACGTATATCTTGGCCTGGGTAACCTTCAGGACAGTTGGGCACAGGACACATCAACAGTAGTGTACACTTGCATCACTGGGTGTTTCGGCCTTTTAACACTATACACCCTCCACAAGGGCGGCCCGCTGCAGGATGATCAGCCCTCAGCCCGTGTCCCGTGTCAAACTGCCCCAAAGATTCACCATGACGTACTTGGGGCCCAGCATGGGTCTTTCCGCTTGAGCCAAATCCAACGGCTGCTTCTTTCAGCCACGTCTGAGAGTGATCTTATGGTCTTCCGCAGAACCTGACCGTGGATTCCAAGCTCCTTTAGCAGTCAGATGGTAGATGACGCATCAAATCCTCTGCATCCCACTTCAACTGGATAGACTTTGGTGTTCCAGCCACGCTGCGTTGCCTCTGCTGCAAGCTCTGTGTAGCGCAGCTTCTTATGCTCAAAGGCCTCCTCAACAGAGTTCTCCCATGGAACTGTGAGCTCTATGATGTAAGCAGTCTTCTGTGAAGGGGACCAGAGCACCTAGTCTGGCCTGAGGTTGGTTGAAGCAATTTCAGGTGGAAAAATTAGTTGTCGGCCGAGGTCCGCCAGCATCCTCCAGTCACAAGCCCTGCATAGGTTTCCTTCTTCTGATCTGGTGGAAGGATGTCTAGGTGTTTTCTGTCCTTCTCGGACAAAGGTTGTTGCCCTTAAGTGGGGGGGGGGGGGGGGTTGCTTGCTCTCGGAGGCAAGGAGTTGGTCGCACACCACCTGTTCTCAAGGGCTGTTGCCAGGCTTTTTCAATCTGAAACATTCATTACCTCTCAATGAATGTCAATTCAGGTAATGAGTCTCAATCTGAAACATTCATTACCCTTTGCCTTCACAGATGATGCCTAGCCCTTTGAGTTCCTACAGCTGAATTATAATGTTTAACAATTTCTAGTTAGTTTGCTTGACACTCAATTAGTGTCAATGCCTGTATTTTGTAATATTGGAGGTTAATTACTAGAAAAGAGTTTGCTTTAAATAAACACATAAATTAGGCAACCACCCATTCACTTTGGTCTAATTAAGCTAAGCACATTAAAATATGTAATCTGCTATTTTACTGAACACCATTAATCTTATTTTTTGTGGAATGATGAAATTCACTGAAATCAACTAAAAGCATGACTGTCATTTTCAAAGTGAACTCGCTATTGTTTTTTTTTTAATTTTTGAATCAAATCTATCAGGGATTTTCCAGTTTAGTGCACTAAGACCAAAGCATAGAAGCTGTGATGAAACCAGCTGATTTTCATCTAGATTCTTCAATTAACATAGCTTACCAAATTCCCACTCAATAGCAATGTTCTCAGCTGTCTGCAGAGGCAGCGGAAAGTGCAAATTCCTGTCTTTTGTCAAATCCTCTGCCTGTAATAAAGTTGCAGTCTCTGCCTGCAGCATAAAACCAGAAGGATCTATATTATTTAATCCATTTTTTATTATTAATATTGTTCAAAATGCACTCATTTCCAATCCACTTATTCTGAGTTTGCTGCTTCATTGAAATTCACTTATTCCGCAACAACTCTCACCAATGTCGACACATTCGCCGTAGAAAGCATTTTATCGGCTGCATCACAGCATGGTTTGGGAACAGCTCCATCCAAGAACGCAATAAATTGTAGAGAATTATGGATGCAGCCCAGACCATCACACAGACTAACCTTCCTTCCATTGTCTCCATTTACATCTCACGCTGCCTTGGCAAGGCTACCAGCATAATAAAGGATGAATCGCACCACCACCAACTTCTTCGTCTCCCTCTTTCATTAGGCAAGAGGCATAGAAGTGTGAAAACGCATTCCTCCAGATTCAGGAACAGTTTCTTCCCAGCTGTTATCAGGCAACTGAACCATCCTACCAACATCTAGAGAGCAGTCCTGGGCTACTCTCTACCTCGAATTATCTTTGATCGGACTTTACTGGACTTTATCTTGTACTAAATGGTATTCACGTCATGCCCTTTATCATGTATCGATGGCACGATTGTAATCATGTGTACTCTTTCTACTGACTGGTTAGCACACAACAAAAGCTTTTCACTGTACCTCTCAAAAATGGCCAGAAGATACAAAAGTCTGAAAGCACTCACAACTAGATTTACAAACAGGTTCTTCCTGCTGTTATCAAACTATTGAACATTTCCCTCATATACTCAAAAATGTAATCCAAGCCCTTAGACTTGTGGCAATTACACTTATTTTAATATACATGTGCTCTGTACTTGTAACACAATAACACAGTAATATTCTATTCTGCATTCTGGTACTTTTTCTCTTTACACTACCTGTTATACTTGTATATTGTTTGATTGTGCTCATGTATGGGTTGATTTGATTGGAAAGCACACAGACAAAGTTTTTCACTGTATCTCAGTACACTTGATAATAACAAACTAATATCAATACCTTTACCAATAACCCAAATCTCTTGCCTCTGGAACATGTCACATGCAATTTTGATGTTACCTGTTCATTAGCAGGATTGCAATGTGGATACATTTGTGATGCATTTCCTGCATGCCTCAGCAGGAAGCCCAATATCCTGAGAGGGTTGTTCGGCGCTCCAGCAGTTGCTCCAGCGGGTGTTCCAGCAGCGGCCCGGCATTGGCGCTCCGGCGGCTCCAGCGGGTGTTCCAGCAGCGGCCCGGCTTCGGCGCTCCGGCGGGTGTTCCAGCAGCGGCCCGGCATTGGCGCTCCGGCGGCTCTCCAGCGGGTGTCCCGGCGGCGGCCCGGCTTCGGCGCTCCGGCGGCTCTCCAGCGGGTGTCCCGGCGGCGGCCCGGCTTCGGCGCTCCGGCGGCTCCGGCGGCTCTCCAGCGGGTGTCCCGGCGGCGGCCCGGCTTCGGCGCTCCGGCGGCTCTCCAGCGGGTGTCCCGGCGGCGGCCCGGCTTCGGCGCTCCGGCGGCTCTCCGGCGGTGCTCCAGCAGCGGCCCGGCATTGGCGCTCCGGCGGCTCCGGCGGCTCTCCAGCGGCTCTCCGGCGGGTGTGCCAGCGGCGGCCCGGCTTCGGCGCTCCGGCGGCTCCGGCGTTCCCGTGGTCGATCCTGACTGGGGGCTGTGGTGGTGTTCCGGCGTTCTGGCGGCGGCGGCGGTGGCGGCCTGGCTTCGGAGGCTCGGCCGCGGGCCTGGTGGACGATGACATCGAAGGCCTGGATTGCCTCAGTACAGAGGGGGAACAAGTAGGGGAAAATGACAAAGACCTTAAGACTTTTGCCTTCCACCACAGTGAGGAGGTGCTTGGTGAACTCACTGTGGTGGATGTTAAATTATGTGTTTATTGTGTGTTTTGTTTTAATTTATTACATGTTATGACTGCAAGGTAACAAATTTCGTTCAGACCGAAAGGTCTGAATGACAATAAAGGAATCTGAATCTGAATCTGAATCTGAATCTTCTCTGTAAAGCTAGCTTGAAATTGTTAAAGCTAGCCTGCATTTGGCAAAAGAAGAGTCAAGAATGTTTTATTGCCTTATGTCATGAAACAGAAATTAAGTGCAATTAAGGCACTCTGTAGTTCAGAGTTTAGTCAGAGTCCATAGTGTTCAATAGCTTGATGGCTGTTGAGAAGCTGCTCTTGAACTTGGATGTTACAACTTTCTAGCTCCTATACCCTCTTCCTGATAGCAGGAGTAAAGTGAGAGTGTGGTCAGGATGCTGTTGGCCCCTGACGTTGCCGCCTGCCTTTTTTTTGGCAGCGACTCCTATAGATCCCATCGATAATAGGGGGGTCAGTACCTCACAGAGAGTGGTGAGTCTGTGGAATTCCCTGCCTCAGAGGGCGATGGAGGCAGGTTCTCTGGATGCTTTCAAGAGAGAGCTAGATAGGGCTCTTAAAAATAGCAGAGTCAGGGGATATGGGGAGACGGCAGGAACGGGGTACTGTTTGGGGATGATCAGCCATGATCACATTGAATGGCGGTGCTGGCTCGAGGGGCCAAATGGCCTGCTCCTGCACCTATTGTCTATTGTACCAGTGATGGACTGGGCAGTGTTCACCACATTTTGCAATCTCCTTCGTTCCTGTGTGTTCAAGTTGCTGAACCAGGCCATGATGCAACCTATTGAACATTGAATGTGGTGATGAGAGATGATCAGTAACAGAAATTAGCTTTCACAACTTCAAAGTAGGTGGATACTTCCATGATTTGGATTTTTCAATGGAGGCTTTGGTATGGAGATTTAATAATCATAATCATAATGATACTTTATTAGCCAAGTATGTTTTGCAACATACGAGGAATTTGATTTTCCATACAGTCAGACCAAAACACACAAAATACATTTTAACATAAACATCTACCACAGTGAATCCTCCACATTCCTCACTGTGATGAAAGGTGAAAAAAAATCTCTTCCCTTTGTTCTCCCACGGTCGGGTGCCTCGAGCCTTCCGTTAACGGGACGATCTTGGCTCCCGTAGCCAGAGGTCGGGCCCTGCACGGCTGGGTGATCTAAATAGAGATCAATACTCAAACAGAGTATTGATCTCTAATTAACTGGCCATGAACTCATGTAAATAAAGTATAGAAAAGGTGGGAGAAAATGACCTTGGCAGCTATTTCCC
Source organism: Okamejei kenojei (assembly GCA_035221665.1). NCBI lineage: Eukaryota > Metazoa > Chordata > Chondrichthyes > Rajiformes > Rajidae > Okamejei > Okamejei kenojei. The sequence goes on along the minus strand of CM069141.1, from coordinate 22,014,864 downwards.
TGAGGACTTGGTTTGTGTTCAATGTTCAGTACTGTGCTACACTGAGAAGCAAAATATTACAGCACTGCAGCAAGTGCCAATTGGAGAACCACTCAAAAACATATTTTCAGCATTTCAGTGGCTTGCTGTATGGCATTATAGATGTAGAGTTAACTAATTGTAACATTCCTATGGTTCATTTCTTGCTGCCCTCATTGGGATAATCCATTGGGTTATTATACCATGTTCACAACCCATAACAGACAATCGGCTCAAAGGATTGAATTGATTGAAGAGGGTGGAGAGCCAGAAGAGGAATTATGGCAGCTGCCAGCAAGCTTTGTATCTATGTGTTAACGCTCCTCTAGTCTATAACGCAGACTAGAGGAGCGTTAACATCCAGAATGCTCAGTGGGATGGTGGGGTGGGGGTGTGAAGAGATTGCCGTGACTTGTTACCTCAAGTGTGCAGCTGTAAATAGCTCATTCTAAGCTTCCCCCAGTCTAGTTTCAGTCAAAAACCACTGAGTCAAGCACTTGCGCATCTAAACCTTATTTTGGAAAAACACAATAACAGTTCCCACTACTATACCTAACCACCGCGGGTTCGATCCTCATATCTGCCTGACCATGCCCTCTTAGCCTCATTCAAGCAGAGACGCTCCAGAAGGTTATGCAGTCCTTAGCACGCTCCCAGAAGATCGACACTGGTCCCCGAACCTTGAGGGGCCGAACCACATGGAGGGTGTCTCTATACAGTCCAATAACGGATATTATTGTATATTTATACAGATTTATTATTATATGTAGGATTGCAAAAATTTCGTTCAGACCGAAAGGTCTGAATGACAATAAAGGATAATTCAATTCATTTCAATTCAATTCATATTGATTAACACAGCACATGATAGACATTTTCCCAACCCAATAACAGTGACCAATACAATGTATCTGACGAAGTTTCTAGATGCAACTTAACAGAGATGAATTATGCAACATGTGCCTTGATAGTCAGGAAACCCAGACAAGGCGCAAAACTTAATCCAATCAACATCTAGCAAAGTAAAGCTTTGCAACAATATTTACAACGTGTATATCTGGTTTGCATTCATCCAATCCGTTTCATGCAATTTACATCTAATTCTCAGAATCTGCAGATGTTGAATTCTCTTCCTGCAGCTCTTATCTCGGCTCTAGACAAACTGGCACCATTCTGCAGCTTGTCCCATTTCTGCAGGAGGCACATTTAAATTGACCAAATGGCCCAGCAGCCCAGAAGCCTTTACCCAATTTTAGTGTCCTGGCCTCTCCAATTTGGCCAGAATTAACATTCCTTCCATTTACCATATATGATAAACCATTATTTATGATAATCAGATAATCAGATAACCAGATCTACATATGTGTGACTATTACATTCTCCATCTATCAACAACAACAAGACAATGATGTTTCTTCCCAGAATCTTGTCAAGCTTTCCGAGTTTTCGTGGGCATAGCTTCACAATTTCCGTTTTTAATGAGTGTTCGCCTTCCGTGTTTTCGTGGGCGCGAATTCCCTCCATCTGTGTTGTTGCCCATTCTTCCATCCCCTTCCATAGTCGAACCTATAACCTGTAATTCCTGAAAAACTTGTGACAAAGCAAGTTACCATGCATGCACTAATGCTTTCCCATACATTCACTGTTTGTTCTATAATATACTCTTTAATAACCTAGGATCAACACTAATCAGCCCTCTCCGTATTCACACGATGTTATAATATGTATATCTGATGATGGTTTCTCATATAATTTTCAGTTGGGTTCAGTCCAGATTTCCCTACAGGAGTGACTTAATTAAAGCAAGCATGAAAAACATTTCAATTCAACCAAATTCAGTCTCAGCCTTCAATTGAATATTTTAAGTTTCAGCTCATCCATCTCATTCCACAGCTTTGTGGTCTATAACACAATTCCATTCCAATTCTTGTGGAATTCCCGGCTGAACAAATTTAATCAATCAAGTTCCATATGTTGTCAATTTTATCAAGCCGATGGAGGGAATTTGCACCCACGAAAACTCGGGAGGCGAAGACTCATCAGACGAAAATTGTGAAGCTACGCCCACGAAAACTTGGGAAGCTTGACAAGATTCTGGAATGCCGAATCTAGGGACAATTTCTTTCTGCCTTGATAATAGAAGCCGTTTTACAATTTAGAACCACCGGTCAAATACGTCGACTCTGATATCACAACACCCATTTCTTTATTCCTTCTTCTAATTCAATAGATGTCTCCACCAGTACTTCTTCCTTAGTATGTTGGCTCAGCTCTCAGTCAATAGGGGTTCTTTCTCATAACTAATTTCCTTTTACCATCAAGTAATTTTCTAGTCTGGTCTCTTAAAGGGAAGTCTTGCTTTTCACAGTTCCTCTTGTTACTATTTCCTATTCCAACTCTCATGTTCCCTGAATAATTTCCATGTTACCAGATCTTCCCAGGTTCCATCCTTTCCTGATGTTCTCTGAATAATCCTTCCCATCTTTGTCTACCTGTCTGGGGATGAGACAATAACAATACCCAATTGATAATCAAACTTTAAATATTCCTAAGCCAAATCTCACAAGTCAGTTCCTAATCTCAAATTTTAAAGTTCCTCCAATTCATTACCATACAATTTAGAGACTTAATTGAAAATGAAATCAATTTATTTCTAATAATTATAATTTAGATGCAAAGTAGGTGTTTTGCCCCAAACCACAGAGGAATGTCTATTTTCAAATTCAAATTCAGTTCTTCAAAGTAGAGCTCGCCCCAATAGTCATCATACGTTGTCTGTGTGGATTTTTTAGGAAAGATTGGATGGTGTTATTTTCCTTTCCTTCACTGGTGTTAAAAGTTAAATGATATTAAAGTTGGGCACTAGGGTAGGTATCCTCTTCTTCTTCCTTGATGTTAGTTTCAAAGGAGTATGGATACTGAGGTGCAGCCTTCTCTATCTGTTGGCCTTCCCAGATTTGTCTTAAAGGGACAGGATAGTATCATTTCCTCCTTATTGTTGGTTCCTGTTTCTGGGGAGCTACTTTATCTGAGCTGTGTCCTCCGCCCGTTCTCACGGGTCTGCATATTCTTTACCTCACTCCCCAGATAGTATGTCGTTGATTATACTGTCCTGCAGGCACAAACTTAGTAATAAGTTAGTACTATAGCTCCTTTCCCCACTCCCATATCTCCTGCACAATAAGTTTGTTTCTTCTCCACCCATAGTGTAATTTCAGTTCTTCTTAGAGGTGGTGTTCTTTCTGGTTCTTATAATTTATTATTATTTTTGGGCCAAACATAAGATTTCATATTTTGTATTAGCTGGCAGATCAGGGCTACTGGAATGGATTTGGTTTCCAGAATGTTCCTGCCCCCTGATCTTCTGGCCAGTGTCCTCTTCCTCTACCTTTGGGGTCCCAAGTATCCCTGTAACCTCTAGGGATCCACTGATTTCTTAAACCCCGTGGTCATTTCTCTTTTAAAGGATGATGTTCTCTCCTGCTCCTGCTGCTGGCTTCCACTATCTTCCTTCCCCTGTTCCTGAATATCCAGAGAAGGACCAGTTCTCTCTTGTTCCACTCTAATCCCTAACCTGAACCCTGCCATTCTTAAAGTAGAAAGCAGAATGTGAAGAACATTCTCCATATTTCAATAAGCTTGTTCCTTATCTTCTAACAATTGTCTCTATGTAGGTTATTCCTTCTACTGATTTTAGTCCACCTATTGGCCAAAGTTTGTTCCTCAAAACTCTATTCAATTTTCCAGATAATCCTCTTAATCTTTCTGCTTCATTCGGAGTTTCTCACAAATTGTTCTTATCAGGCTTTTGGGTAATTTTGATAGGTCCTTCTCTGAAACATTCCCCATTCTTCTGCACAATAGACACAATACAAAATACAATTCAGACTCCAAGGCTACTGAAATCGCTCCCACACAATGACTAAACATCTCCCAGATTCACACTACTCACACAATTGTTCTCTTCCAATCGTTATTCAATCACCCACTTAATCACTCCTATTCAATTATTCAAATCAATCGCTCTTATTTAATCGTTCTCCCAACTTTCTTATCAGCTAGATCACAATCACTTCATTCAACTCTCAGCATTCAAACAAAGAATATCCGGTTTCCCAAACTAAGGCTCCAGCTCTTAATAGCAATCTCTCCCAAGCAGGAATCTCTCCCACTCAAAACACTTTAAGTTCACAATGACAAACAAATCTGAACCACGCAAGTAAGACTATAATCAAACAAGAAAGTATTCCCCCGATTACAAGTAACCCCAGACACACCCCAATATAAACTACAAGCATCCACTTATTATGCCGATAAATGATAAATCACATTCTAATAAATCCTCCTCGTGGCATACTCGGTCAACGGAACAAATCCTCCCCTGACACAGTGATCGAAAGAATACAAACCCTGATCGAACCACCACGAATTGGATTCTAACAATACTACAATCCCGATTTAAACAAATACAAATATTTAATTCAAACTCACTTTTACTTCAATTATCTAACACCCAAAAATCCTTAAGCACACACACAGGAAATACAAGTAGCGGTCCGCGAACTTAGCACACTCTAAATCTTAACTTTCTAAACCTTAATACACTCTAGATCTTTTTACATACACAAAGTATTTCTACAATTCAAATCCAATAAAGATGCAAAAAAAGACGATGCTGGATTTCTACAATTTACAATAATAATTTAACATGCTAGTGCAGAGTTTACAAACACTCGCTCTCAATGCCGTGTCGCGCTGTTATCAATCAGTGAACCTCTCTCTCAGATAACGAAGATTTTCCCCTTCCTAGGGTACTCTTTGCTGAGGGGTGCTGCTTCTTAAATGGACAACTTTTCCTCCTAAATGTTACTTTCCCCTGCTAAGACTGGACTTCTATAGGGGGACCTCTATCCCTCCTCTCTAAGTTCTACAGAATTAGGGGTACCTCTTGCATCTGGGTACTTTTCACCAAGTTAACCAGGTTCCTGTCTCTCAGTTACTCTTCGCTATCAGGTACTAATCAACAATTGATCAGAGGGTTACTATTCACAGTCGATCAGCCGCTATTCAGAATTGATCTAAAACATGCACAAACTCCAAAGTTCTATTTACACAGAATTAGAATTCTACCATATGGGCAGACGTTCAATGTGAAATTCTGTATTTAGAAATTTGATTCTGAAAATCTAGACTCGTTCTCGGAACAACAAGTTTTGGCATGTATCTCTCCACATGCTGTTTGGGCCACTCCCTGCCCTGTTTTATGGGTCTCCAACCCAAAGACGTGCTATCCACCCACCCCCGTGCTTGCTAGACTCTGTTCTACGATCTTGTGTGGACCCTTTCCCAAGCCCACAAATGATCGATCTTCTCAGACTAGCGAAGTGCTGAAAATGAATGCAAAAACCGCACAGTGGCGCCGATTTCTCCACTCGTGATTGAAAGAGCTCAACACCCTTGATCGCAATCTTGTGGACGAGCCCCCAATGCAAAATAGCTCATTCTAAGCTTCCCCCTAGTCTAGTTTCAGTCAAACACCACTGAGTCAAGCACTTACGCATCTAAACTTTATTTTGGAAAAACACAAAAACAGTTCCCACTACTATACCTAACTACCATGGGTTTGATCCTCATATCTGCTTGGCCAAGCCCTCGTAGCCTCGTTCAAGCAGACACACTCCAGAAGGTCAGGCAGTCCTAAGCGCTCTCCCAGAAGATCGACACAGGCCCTTGTGGGAGTGGCCTTTTATAGGTCCCCGAACCTTGAGGGGCCGAACCACATGGGGGTGGTCTCTATACTGTCCAATAACAGATATCGATTAACACAGTACAAGATAGACATTTCCCCAACCCAATAATACAGTGAATAATACAATGTATCTGACAAAGTTACAAGATGCAACTTAACAGAGATGAATTATACAACATGTGCCTTGATAGTCAGGAAATCCAGACAAGGCTCAACACTTAATCCAATCAACATCTCGCAAAGTAAAGCTTTGCAACAATATTTACAATGTGTATGTCTGGTTTGCATTCACCCAATCCGTTTCATGCAATTTACACCTAAAAGTCAGAATCTGCAGATGTTCCATTCTCTTCTGCAGCTCTTACCTAGGCTCTGGACAAACTGGCACCATTATGCAGCTTGTCCCATTTATGCAGGAGGCACATTTAAATAGACCAAATGGCCCAGCAGCCCAGAAGCCTTTACTCAATTTTTGTGTCCTGGCCTCTCCAATTTGGCCAGAATTAACACAGCCAATTGCTTTCTGCTCCTGTTGGCAAGCAACACATCCAAGAGCCTTCACATTCTGACAGGCCTCATCCCTGGTAATATCAATGTATTTAGTTTAGAGGGACAGTACCGAAACAGGCCCTTCGAACCATCGAGAACATCAATCTTCCATTCATACCAGCTATATGTTATCCCACTTTCGTATCCACTCTCTATAAATTAGGGATCAATTTACAGAGGCCAATTTACAAACCCACATGGCTTTGGGATGTGGGAGGTATCCGGAGTACCCAGTGGAAACCCACGCAGTCACAGGGAGAACGTGCAAACGCAGCATAGAGAGCACCCGAGGTCAGGATCGAATCCGGTTCTCTGGCGCTTTGTGGCAGCAGCTCTGCCAACTGTGCCACTGTGCTGCTCAAACAAAGCAGATAAATCTAGGCATTTATAAGCTGCTTGTCACATATATGCATGACAAAATGAGAAGTCCTGCACTTCCAGCAAAGGGCAGGAATAATCATGAAGTGCAGGGCTGTGGTCACTTTAACAACAAGAGATAGAGCATATTCACTGGGAAGGCCGGACCTGTTCAATGAGGATGCAGATGTATGAACACCTGTTACAATAGCCTTAGCCTCTTGAGGTTCTGCTATTATAGAAACTGAACCTCCATCAACATATCTTGTGTTTAGGTTACAACTGCTGCTGAGATGTTCTCTATGTAGGTATGTTACAAAACTTACCTTCAGTGGTGCTGTATTTCTGCCACTGCCCATGTGCGTGACTTTGGCGCCTTTGAGAGGCGGGCGGGTTTAAAATGCAGTTTTCTCCAGACTATTCTAATCGATTTTTCTCAGGGTATTTAGTTGCTGAAGAGAAATCGCTCCGACATTTGTTTTATGAAGTTATTTTTAAACTACGCTGGATAATGTATTAGCAGGAGTAAATTAAAAATCATGTTGTAAGGCCGTGAACGCCGACAACAGGACGGATCTCACGTAGGGGACAAGGCAAGGACACCGTTTACTTTTTCATATAAACTTGCTTCTTAGGATGCCTTTAATCCAAATTTCACGTAAAAAGGTGACTTAGAAAAGATATGATCCGGCAGTATTTTTCCTGCTGATATTGGGGTTTAAATTCACCGCAACCACAACGTTCCAATCGATCGCGTTCCACAAAATCCCACTCGCAAGATGATTTAAATGGCCATTAATTTCCGGGAATTAAACACTAAATTCCTTCCATTTGGCCTATAAATTCATGACAATAAGATTTAAAAATTATGTTATATTGTGAATTATTGTGTGAATGTTATTTGGAACACACAGCCTATTTAAAATTGTTATTCTTTTCTTAAAAAATGGATAGATGTTTAGATCTAGTAATTGAATTTTGAAATTAGCTACAATTGGGTAACTAACTAATTAAATGCTTTAATTTCAGGTCATCCAAGTAAGATTGTTTCATATTTGTTTCAGAATACTTCAATCTATAATAACTAAAAATGTATTTCCGTTCTCTTAATTTTTAAGAAAGTTATGGGCTTTTGACTGTCCTCGATCACAGCTTTTGTGTTAAGTCAATGGAAAGCAATAGGGAACAAGATGCTAATTTCCGAGTATGAAAATAGCCATAACATTTTTAATACTGAAGATATGAAAGTGAATTAGTTGTCAAAGTAAACTTTTTATGCTTTATCTGATGAGATAAATTGCAGACTTGATTTTAAAATCTCAAAATTTTGTAACATTGTTACTCAATGTTAAACAGCTGTAGATGGACCAGGAAGAGAAAGCTGAGTCTCAACACATTACCTGCCCAGTGCCCTCCCCTGCTGGGTCCCAGGACAAGCTGTAGGAGCATATTTTATGAAGACCTCCTATTATAGTAACTGGAAGGGCAAGTCCAGAGGTAAAGGTACTAAACATTAAGGTGAGCATTCATCATCTTAAAAGTTTCTTCTAGTTTACTAAGAAAAGATTCAGCACATAGCACAAAGATTTGTAGGTTAATTGGCTTTGGTTTAAAAAAAATCTAAATTGCCCCTAGTGCATAGGATTGTGCTAGTGTATGAGGTGATTGCAGGTTGTCTAGTGTGTGGGTGATTTGCAGTCTGGCGTGAACTCGGAGGATTGTTTCAATGCTCTATCTCTAAAGTTCAAAGTATTCAGCAAGGTGTGTACTTGAAAAATCTAAACTTTTGTAAATGTAATGGAGATCATATCGCTATCTTGCATTTGCTTTCCTGGTTTATCACAACTGCTAGAGCATATAAATAGTAATACATTTAAAATAATTTGAAACAGTTTGATATTACTGGATAAATATAGGATCCAATATTAATGGCGCATAATCTGGTCTCAGTGAATGATCTTAATTATTCTAATCTTCAAATGTGACACCAAAAAACAAAATTATAACCAGCTCAACAGCAGTACATAGTTAAAAAAGATGTGAACGATCAGAATCCAAGCTTGTATTGGATACCAGAAGATTAAAATGACAGATTGTGATCTCTTGATATGATAATTGAAAATGTGAACCTGTATATATTATGTTAAAATATTGAGGCAACATTTGAAAATAAAATGGAGAGGAAGATTAACCTCATAAAGCTGTTATCTTGAAACATGACGTACACTTTTTATTAAAAGTTGAGGAAGAAACTGTAGAGTTGCATGATTTTCAGGTTTATTCAGTCACCTCCCTCATATTCATTGAGGAATCCAAGTCATATAACTATTCAATATCACACATGGTCGCTTTATCTCATCACAACTTTAATTATACATCACAAAATAAATCAGTAACCCTTTTTTTTATCAAGAGGTGTATCTCAAATCGAGGGTGGACATGCAGATAGTGTTGTTAAACCCATCAAAGATTGTCAGTAGGTCAGGAAACTAACTCCAACCACCACTCCTCACCCCCATCCACAAACAATCTGTCATTTCCTCAATCCTGACCCTAGATTCATGGCTGAATTCCAATTACCCAGGTACTAAAATTTGCCCAGAGAAAGCAGTGCAAGATTATAATGTATAATGGCAGCAGAATCTGAGGGGAGACTTGATAGCAGTATATACAATTATGAGAGGCATAGATAAGGTAGACAGTCAGAACCTTATTCGCAGGGTGGAAATGTCCAACACTAGAGAGCATAGCTATAAGGTGAGAGGGGGATGTTTAATGGTGATGTGTGGGACCAGTTTTGTTTTACACAGAGAGTGGGAGCCTGGAGCGCATTGCCAATGGTGGTGGTAGAGGTAGATGCGATAGCGATGTTGAAGAGGCTTTTAGGTAGGCACATGGATATGCAAAGAATAGAGAGATATGGAACATATACAAGCAAACAAGATCAGTTTAACTTGCCATAATGTTCAGCACAAACATTGTGGGCCAAAGGGCCCTTTTCCCGTGTTTTACTTTCTATGTTATATGTTAATCAGGAGGTTCCTAGATCAAATTCAAGGAAATTCTGCAATAATCACTCATTATTCTCAATGCTTTCTTCCATGCTAATAGGAAAATAATTATTTGTAAGGATTTTGAAAAGAGTTTACTTTCCAAATTTTGGAGATAGTTGGTCAATAGTTGGTGTCATCTATATTCCCCTAAATTGGACCTAGGCCATAAATCAATTTGGACTAACAACAACAACAAAATCAAATGTAATAAAAATATTGCTGCTTCATGCCAAAGATAGACGCAAACGCTGAAGTAACTCAACGGGTCAGGCATTATCGCTGAAGAAAATGGATAGGTAATGTTTCGGGTTGGGACCCTTCTTCAATCTTCAGTCTGAAGAAAGGTCCCAACCCGAAACATCACCTATATATTTTCTCCAGAGATGCTGCCTGGACCTTTGAGTTACTCCAGCATTTTGTGTCGTATTTAACAGCAAAATCAAGCTGCTTTTCAGAGATTTGCAGCTACACAGCTACACAAAGGGAAACCATACAGATGGGCACTACAGAAATTCCTGTGTTTGTGCAACTTCAGAAGGATGCTATTTCTCTGAGGAGTCATCATCCACAACATTCACCCATTGATCATTGATCATGCAGACCACAAAATAGCTTTCCAAGCTTATCCCATGTCTTATCTCTGTACCTTGAACATGGGTTGTGGCAAACAAAGTGGTCTTCCAATAACTTTCAAAATGCTCTGTGGACAGCTTGATTGTAATCGTGTATAGACGTTCCGCATGAAAAAAGCTTTTCATTATACCTCAGTACATGTGACAATAAATTAAACTAAGCTGTGTCCCTTTCAAGCAGAACATGACAATGCCATCTTCTCTGGGCAAAAAAAAAAATCTCTTCAGTACTCCCATCATTCAATAAATTAGTGCAGATTTAAGGATCCTAGTTATTATCCTCTCTGATTAGCAAATAATATTTCATATTCACCATCTCTATGTCTTAAGCATTTTGATTCTATCTCCCCTCAACATTCTATGCTATGAAGAAAATCTCACAAATGGTCCAATATTTCCTTATTGCCATAATTCTCCATCCGTGACTGTGTTCTTCTCTGTACTCGTTCATCGACTAACTTTGTGATGAGATTCAAACTGTATTCTGGCCACGGTCTGACTTGTGTTTTCGAGCATGAACTCGTTGATCTTATTTCTTCAGCCAATAAAATAAAATTTCCCGTAAATGCCGACTCAGATTGATGAATGGATGTTCACAGACTCAAATAACAATCTATGTACTGATCTTTTATTTCAGCGGCTCTCCATCTTTTCCTTTTATTTTTATCTCATAAAAGACAAAACTATCACTACCCTAAAGTTTAGCCTGTATGATGTGTAGATGATATGTGTGTACACCTTTAATTGATAGTACGATGTCCATGCTAACCACTCCCCCACCAGTTAGTATAATTGTAACCCACACGCCCCTAGCTCCCTCTCTGGTGCTCGTGACAGACCACGTACAGCCAGGGCTATGTATGCTGTGTGTTTAATAAAAGTTCTGAAGACTTAAAGGCGTCTTAGTACAATCTTCATGATGTTTTTCACATTATCCTTAAGTCTTATATAGAACATATAAGCGTACAGCACAGGAATAGGTCCTTCAGCCCACAGTATATTTGCCGAACATGATACCAAGATTTACTAATCTCATCAGCCGAAGATAGATATAAAATGCTGAAGTAACTCAGCAGGACAGGCAGCATCTCTGGAGAGAAGGAATGGGTGACATTTTGGAACAAGACAATTTTTCAGTCGGCCCAAAATATCATCCATTCTTTCTCTCCAGAGATGCTGCCTGTCCCAGTGAGTTATTCCAGCATTTTGTGTCTATCTTCGGTGTAAACCAGCAGTTCCTACTGACACATAATCTCATCTGCCTGCACATGATCCATATCCCTCCATTCTCTGTCTGTTGATGAGCCTATATAAAAGCCCCTTAAATACCATTATCATATCTGCGTGCACCTCCACCCCGACAACATGTTCTAGGCAACCATCATCCTTCGCATAAAAAACTTGCACATCTCCTTTAAATTGTACTCCTCTCACTGAAGCTGTGCACTCTTGATGTTGAGATTTTCTGATGTCCCACCTAAGTGGGGCATAAATCTCCTCCAATTCAATATTGGGAACTCTTTGTTTTCTACCACATATTCCTTTCTCTTTTGTTCAAATATATTTCCTCCTCCCTGAAAATTCTCCAAGTGTTGACAAAATAGAAGACAAATCCAATTCAGCCAATTGCCACCCAAAGAATTCTGCCTTCAATCATTAAACATGCTAAAAGATGACAACACCACTATGATCAAACAAGACTTATTCACCAATCACCAACATCTTGTTTGGCCAGGATCAGTCAGCTCCAAAAACACATCCTAGCCTCAGCCAAAACATGAATCAAAGAGCTCAATTGCAGAAACAAGATCAGAGTGTCTGTCCACGACATCAAGGCAGCAATTGGTTGGGTGTGTCATCAATTAAATGAAGTCAATGGGCATCAAGAAGAAAGCATTGTATTGGTTGGAATCATTCTCGCACAAAGAATATGGTGGGAAGCAACTGCTGATGCTGGTTTAGACTGAAGATAGACACAAAATGCTGACTCAACTCAGCAAGACAGGCAGCATCACTGGCGAGAAGGAATGGGTGACATTTTTGTTCGAGACCCTTCTTCAGACTTCAGAGATGTTGCCTGTTGCGCTGAGTTACTCCAGCATTTTGTGTCTATCAAAGAATGTGGTTGTTGGAAGTCAATAAATCCAGTTCACACAATATAACTGCAGGTGTTTCCTAAGGCAGTGTCCTTGGCCCAACAACCTATTTTCCTTCATAAGATCAAAAGTGGGGATGTTCACTTACGACAGCACAATGGTGCAGCGGTAGAGTTACTGCTTTACAACCCCAGAGACCCGAGTCTGATCCTGACCGCGGGTGCTGCCTGTACGGAGTTTGTACATTCTCCCTGTGACCATTTGGGTTTTCTCTGTGTACTCTGGTTTCCTTCCATATCCCAAAGACTTGCAAGCTTGTAGGTTAATTGGCTCCTGTAAAATTGTAAATTGTCCCTAGTGTGTAGGATAATGCTAATGTACGAATGATCATTGGTCAGCACGGACTCGCTGGGCCAATTGACCTGTTTCTGCGCTGTACCTCCGAAGTCTAAAAGTCTAAAGATTGCACAGGGTATAATTCCACTTGTAATTCCTTTAATAAAACAGTCTCTACTTGCATTAAGCAAGAACTAGACAACTTTCAAGCATGGGCTATTGTGGGAAAAATAAGTTCACACCAAAAATTGACCGACAATGATCACCTCCAAAAAGAGAAAGTGTAATTACCTATCTTTAGTATTGAAATGTATTACCATCATCAAGTCCTCTACAATAGTAAGATTAAATGAGAACTTACCAGTTCAAAGTTTGATCGTTATTTTATGAGGAGTTACGATGAGGGATTACGTGAAGAACCCGCCTGGCGCTGGCAAACGGCATACTTCAAAGCAGCGGCATGAAAAACACAGAACACAAAATAGCCGAAGTAACATAGTAAGGCTCATAATAGACTTAGAACTACCAGATGATCATTTATTTTATGAGGGTGGGGAGTGGAGGGCACGTAATCCCTCATCGTAACTCCTCATAAAATAACGATCAAACTTCGAACTGGTAAGTTCTCGTTTAATCTTACTATTTTACTTCGAGGCACGTGAGTGACTACGTGAAGAGTTTAAAGCTTTCTGTGTTTTTCGTGTCGTAGAATTTATTCCATACGACAGTACGGCTCATTAACACAATAACGAGCGAATAACACATTTTCCCCAAACATTGCCTCAAGTTATGTGATAAATAATTTTCACATTATAAAAAATGAAAATAATGCCCTTTCTATTGAAAAGCAAATTTATCACAAATACCAATTGATATATATTTTTTATGGCATGACAAAGCAACAATTATAGCGAACCGAACATTGCGTGTCTAAATCTGACACCATGACTGGTTCCTTTATTTTAACAGTAATCTACAGCCTCCTGCGGCCTTGCATCTTTGCTCGAGTGGCTCATCCTGTACCATTCTTGTGAATGTATTTTTCCTCATTAACAGAGTGATTTTCCACCTTTCAGTGTCTAGTTCCTACTGAATGTATCCAATTATTAACCATCTAGAAATACATTCCTCTATAACCATCAGTTTTACTGAACCCAATGTGGTTTTTGTGTGTAATAAGCAGTCTCATTGCCACAGACTCTTACCTACTGCAACATTTTCATCAATGTTCACACACACACACACACACACACACACCCACACAACTTAAAGCCAGCAGGATGTGCTTATAGGTTTACCTTGGTTTCGTTTTCAGGTCTTCTTGCGTGCTTTGTTTGGTAATTCATAAACATATATGATAATGAAATTTGTATCCACATGCCATTATAACGTAACATTTGCAATGTTTGCACTCTTATATTGATACTAAAGTTATCAGAATTATTATTTTCAATGTTTAAGTTTTTTGAATCATAGATAGAGTTTAAAGTCCATTTCTTAAGGCATTTCAAGATTTTTTATCTCCTGCCTTTATATTTTTTACAATTTTGGACAGATTATATATACATATACACATATCTATAATCTATATCTATATATATATATATATATATATATATATACACACACACACATATATATATTTTATTAACATTTACATATATAACCCTTTCCATATTAGGATATTATGAATGCATCTGATAACTTCTTGGTTAATATATTGTCCGTTTATAAGACGGTAACACTCTGAGCCCTATAATTGGCTCTTCAATTAATACTTAGAAAATGCAATCCACAAGGAATTCACATATATCTAAATGACAAAATAACTTTACTGTATATACAGACCTCCAATTTCTTATAACAAAATATAGTTATTTAGACTTATTTCCGCAAATTGCAGTATAACACTTCTTTATACATAATTATTTTATTGATATATCGTAATATTGGTTTACATTCATAGACTTCTTTGACCATCAGCTGTTGAGATGGTCTAGTCAACCTGTAGATAGTCAAATTCATATTTTCACTTATGGAGGTTTTTGTACAACAATAAATTACTGCAGGGTTTCTCAACCTGGAGATCCCAGTGGGTGCAGCAGCATCCAAAGAAACAAAGGGAGACAGGCAACGACCTAGGTCGAGACCCCTTTTTTGACTTCAATAAATTGCTGCCATTATGAATCATCACTAGCAGTTCAAAATCACACAATATAAGTGAACCATAAAGGACCCATATTGGGCCACCAAAATGCCTCTGGCAGTGTCCTGCTACATATTCATCAGACACTGCCCTATTAAACAAAAATGAGGAACACAAAGAATCTTTTCCTCATGTAATTGGGAGAAAAGCATCCTCCTTCACTGTTCTTAGATTACCCACAAGAATATTCTAAAGATTGGTGATTTAATTCTGTATGCAATCAATTAATCGTAAGTAATCCATATTAATGACAATATGTTTTTCTTCCCAAATTTGTTATCTTCCGATACCATTGTCTCTTCCTTAGAGATAAACAGGTGGACTAAACTTTAAAACATACCACATCTGTTTACTTAGATAACCCCATAATTGTTGTTTGACTTATCTTGTGACCCACAAGAAATATTTAAAATCAGTGATTTAATCTGTATACAACCAGATTAATCGTAAGTAGCAAAATAATGACAATATATTTTCCTCCCAAATTTGACCATAGTTAACATATGCCACAGCCGTGGTATTGTTCATCTTGATACGACATGGACAGTTCCATAATAAAACAATCGATTTTTTTATCCATAACTCCTTATACTTCAACAATTAATACGAATGTTTGGGAAAATTCTTAGGACAAACCATTTATGTTTGCCTGGTATAATTGTCTGCAGTCCGCTTAACAAAAAACATATCAATTATTGTTATAAGAATAGATAATATTCTTATCTTTACCCAAACATTCATAGAAGCTGTACATCATCTGTAACACTTGCTTCAGTTGTAATTTTATAGTTGAAGCAGCTTATGAACCTTTTTACATTACTAATAATGATAACGTATCATTTGATATTTTGCATAAGCCTCTTCACAAGGCATACATATTCTATAAGCTTCTGTATTCCTTATTTTGGAACTTTATTTATATTTTCCCCTAACCTAATGGAGGAACAAAGTATGTCAACAACAATAATACATATTTGTATCATGGAACAATTTTCCCCACTCTTATGGTGCTTAAATTACTTCTGAATTCAGAATAGTAATTTTAAAAATATTTTATTAATGCCTGAGCATATGCTTTATGTAATGGGTCAAGTCCTACCTTCCACCAGGTTTGTAATGGCAGGCACTAATTGCAGCTGCTCTTTATCTCTTCTAATTTAAATGTAATTGAGATAACCCATACCATGTACCTCATTAGTGCAAGTGCTGATTTTGTATCAGTATATTGTTCCTTCAGTGTTCAGTTTAACAAACTTGAACTGATTGATTGTTTGGACAAGTTTTAACTTGCACAGCTTGACCCACTTTAATTAATTTTCAAGCACCTGTAATATTGATTAACACTTTGTTAATCACAACAGTTTTCCATGTTCTAGATGTTTCTATTTTCTTACACTGTGAAAGTGTAAATAATGATATTATTGTATGGTTTATACCATGAATCTTTACACTAAGGTAATTTTATAATATACATGTACGTTCCCCTTCTTTTTTAAAATTTACTTTTGAGTGCAAACCTGAAATCAGTTTTTCCCCTATACAGGTGAACCAATCCTCCTTAGTTATATTAAGTTTTAACCATCATAATACACCTGTAATCCCCCATAATTGGAGATTTCATGACTTATTTTGTAACCAGATGTTTGCACCTCTTCAACGTACATCAAGCCTTCTTTTCCCCAATTATATAGGTTAAGATAAGGCTATGTTTGGATAATACCACTTCTGACTTTATTTTGATCCATCATCAAATTTTTGATTGGATCATAGTTTTTTCACCGTAAGATAAAAGATCTTTGTCTTTGTTTTTGATCCATAATCAAAATTTTTATTGGATCATAGTTTTCCTTCCCAAAGTTTAAAGATCAGTGGTCATTCTTTTGTAATTAATATCTTTGATTTATCATAAGGCAGGTATTCTATAATAATCAGGAGTCTAATATACCTGATTTGTATTAATCTGCAACCCTATGATGCAGATTCGGTAAATTATATATATTTCTTCCTATTAAGCTCCACAACTAATGGCAATTTATTTTATATTGAAAGTATTACATATTTGCACCATTTTGAAACTTTGAAATTGTATTTCTTATATCTCATATATTTGAGACGTGGATATTTATAAATGGATTAACCATTGATATTTAAATAAAACATAAAGTTTTATCGTATTCTTGAAGTTGGTGAGATACCATATAATTAATGTAGGCAGCTAGGTTTTTTCCATAGCCTCACCACTTCCTTTAGATATAGCAAAATCTTTTGCTATCTCAGGCACACCTGGCCTCACTTTTATTTATTTTATTTGTGGTGTGCATTCATAATTCACATCACCACTTGCAGGGTCTGTCTTTTGCAGCCCTGATCCACTTGGAATTATATCCAAAGAGACTTCCTCCACCCTATCCAGGGTCAGAGTTTTTATTTCTCAATTTGGCACATAGCCATATTTTGTATATTCAAGCCCTTCAGGGTCTTTTTTGGGGAACTGTTTGGGTACTGTGACCCTGGTCTTTAGTACATTCAAGCCCCTCAGGGTCTTTTTTGGGGAACTGTTTGGGTACTGTACCCTAGTCTCTTTTTATATTATGGAGTACTTTCTCCATATCGCGAATTTTATTAACTTTTTTAAAATACAGTCTTTCTGACTTTTAAAATATCCTGCCAATCCCGATATATCTTTCTAAAAATTTCTTTAAAAAAGTAGACTCAATAGTCACTAACTTTATTTGGGACTACAAAAATCATAGAATAAATAAAAAACATTTATGTAAAGCTAAAAATAAACGGGGGCTTAGCTTTACCAAAATTTTATGTTCTATTATTGGGCAGTTAATATTAGAAATATGAATTTTTGGTTAGGAGAAATAGATAATAAACCAAATTGGTTAAAAATGGAAAGAGAAAAGACTGTTTTCCATTTGAAATTAGCTCTATAATATTTGCTAATATTAATGTACCTAAGAAAACTTATAGTGAAAATTTGATAATAGAAAGTGGAATACGTATTTGGAAACAAATAAAGAAAACACTAAAACTTAAATTTATACCGCTAGCTCTTACAATTGCCAATAATTTTACGTTTAAACCGTCAATGATGGATAAAGCATTTATACAATGGAAAAAATAAAGGAATTTCTAAATATAGGGGATCTTTAATAAGGATAATTCATTTCTTTCATTTCAAGAATTACAACAAACTTACGGGCTTCATAATAATGAATATTTCAGATATTTACAAATCAAAACTATATTTCTGCAAATACACAAGAACTTAGAAAATAGAAAGAGTGAAATTTTAGATGAATGCTTGAATAAACACCCAAATACAGAAAAAATGATATCATACATTTATAATATTTTGTTGGAAAGTGATATCCCCATCATCGGAAATACATAGACAGCGCTGGAAAATGAACTAAGTCAAATAATAAGTCCAGAAATATGGGAAGAAAGCCTACAACATATACATTATTGCTCTTTAAACGCTAAACATGCACTTATACAGTTTAAAATCTTACATGATTACATTATTCTAAATCTAAACTACATAATATATTTCCAAAACTATCACCTATATGTGATAAATGTCAAATCATGGAAGCAACTCTGTCACACTCATTTACTAATTGTACGAAAGATTTTACAATATTGGAATGAAATATTCAAAATAATCTCGAAAGTTATTAATATTACTATGATTTATGACCCAAAGTTAATCATACTTGGAGTACCGGAAATGGAACAAATAATTATAAGGAATCATAGAACTTTATCGACTATTCTTTAATAATTGGGAAAAAATTAATATTAAATTTTGGAAAGGCCCTGTATCCCCAACAATTAAAATGTGGAATACAGAAATTGACGGAGACACTTCACTTGGAGAGATTGAGACTTGTCCTCATGGACAGGTTAGATCTCTTCAAGGAGATATGGTCTCCCTATATTAAATATCTACAGGGTCACAACGGTTCGGCGCAGGGACTTGACTGAGGCCTGAATATCTGAGTGGATGAAGAAATACACATAACAAATCATGAATGTATCTCCAAGATTGGATTACTTACTAATACTTCAATCTCCATCAAACTTTTCACACTTTCTTTTCTATTTTCTATTCCTTTTTTCTATCTCTCTATCTTAACTTAAGGAAAAAAATTATAGAAACATACTATATAAATTTTTAATATGTACACACTTATTTCTGTTTGTATGAAAAAGATTATAGATGTCTTAAACTTGTAATTATATAAAACTATGTACTTTCAATTATACAATTAATTATGAAATATAAAATTAACAATAATACAAACATTATTAATATTTTGATAACATTATGAATATTTTAAAAAAATGTTGTTTAAGATTGGGTTACTACGTAGTTAAATTAGCGGGGATTTCTATTGTAATTAGAAGAATATCTATGATTTGAAAAATCTAAGTGTATTACTTATTTTAGGAATATACTACATATACTCCCCAATTATATAAAATAAATAATAATGAAATGTATAATGGATAATACTACAATTATCATAAATAGTACTAATTAATAATCAATACGTTATAATTTTATACATTGTATAAATCTCAATGTCGTATAAGAGTGTATTTGGTATATACTGTTTCTACAATAAAAAAAATAAAAAAATAAATAAATAAAAAAATAAAATATCCCTGCCAAAATTTGTGGAGCATTTAAAACCTTTCTACCGTATTTTAAACGGTACCAGTATCGGAACCGGCCCCGTAATTAATCTCTCGTCCCGATCACTGGGTATTCTTTCCCCGGGACGTTCTATTCAAAACTCCGTTGTTTAAACAGAGTATTTCAATTCAGTTTAAACTTTATTTATTTAAACCTTTAATACTCTGGTTTCCACCAGGCACGGAGTTTTTCCCTGTCCTAATATTTTTTCACTGCACTTACCTGCCGGTCCGAACCTACCGCTGTCGAGGAGCTGTCTGTGCAGCTCCTGCTTCTGCCGTCAGCGTCGACGTAATGCCGTTTGCCAGCGCCAGGCGGGTTCTTCACGTAGTCACTCACGTGACTCCGAAGTAAAATCAATGTTCTGTAGCTCATCATTCATTAGTAACTCATCGAGACCAACCTTTTTAGTACTACATCTACAAAAGCAGGGGAAGGGCTAGGTTATCATATGTGTAAAATTTAGGCTTGGAACTCCAGCAAGTGGAAGGCACCAGCCAGGAGTATGATAGAAACATAGAAATATAGAAAATAGGTGCAGGAGTAGGCCATTTGGCCCTTCGAGCCTGCACTGCCATTCAATATGATCATGGCTGATCATCCAACTCAGTATCCTGTACCTGCCTTCTCTCCATACCCCCTGATCCCTTTAGCCTCAAGGGCCACATCTAACTCCCTCTTAAATATAGCCAATGAACTGGCCTCAACTACCTTCTGTGGCAGATAATTCCACAGACTCACCACTCTCTGTGTGAAAAATGTTTTCCTCATCTCGGTCCTAAAGGAATTACCCCTTATCCTTAGACTGTGACCCCTTGTTCTGGACCTCCCCAACACCGGGAACAATCTACCTGCATCTAGCCTATCCAACCCCTTAAGAATGTTGTAAGTTTCTATAAGATCCCCCCTCAGTCTTCTAAATTCTAGCGAGTCCAAACCAAGTCTATCCAGTCTTTCCTCATATGAAAGTCCTGACATCCCAGGAATCAGTCTGGTGAACCTTCTTTGTACCCCCTCTATGGCAAGAATGTATTTTCTCAGATTTGGAGACCAAAACTGTGCGCAATATTCCAGGTGTGGTCTCACCAAAACCCTGTACAAATGATGGAAGTCTCCTTACTGTTAGCACTAACACCATCCAAGATGAAGCAGCCCATTTGATAGGTACTAATTATTTAGTAGCTTCATTGTCAGTTTACACTAACTACAGAGTTTACTCTCTGCGAAGTGCACTGCAATTACTTAACTAAACAACATTGCCAAGATTCACAGTCACAATCGCTCTCACTTCCCATCTTCTGTTCCCAAACATTCAGGTTAAAGAATTTATAGTTGTTGCCTCAAAGCTACATTATGCTTTAGAGATACAGCATTGAAACAGGCCGTTCGGCCCACTGAGTCCGTGCCGACCAGCGATCAACCAGTGCACTAACACTATCCCACACACTTGGGACAATTTATTTTACAATTTACAGAAGCCAATTAACCTACAAACCTCTTCGTCTTTGGACAACAGAGAACCAAGAGAAAAGACAGACATGGTCACAGGGAGACATGGTCACAGGGAAACTCCCTACAGACGGCACCGTAGTCAGGATCGAACCCAAGTCTCTGGCGCTGTAAGGCAGAAACTCTACCACTATGTCACTGTGCCACACTGAACTACTAACTACTTACGAGGCTCAGTTTTCCTATTTGATAAATGTTCAGACTGCTGTTCCTTTCATTCCCCTTTTTGTACTGGAATTGTTTCTAGTTAATCTCACAAGCCTTTCATTGGAGTCTTTTTGTGTTATTAAATATCTGGCCTTACTTAAACATTGAATAATGTTAGACTTAAGTTAATATGCATGCCCTATCCTTGAAATTTGATCTTTCTTTCCCTTTAAGACTCTGGTACTATTGTCCAATGTGCATTTGGAGACCGTCTCAATCCTTTCTAAAACTCTGAGATCAATGTCAGTATTGACACAGTGTCAGTCATCATTGCAAGCCATTGATAACACCAGATGCTCCATCAATCAGTGCCTGACACTCCACACAAAATCTGACTTCAAAGCAGAAATGGAAGGAAATATAACGATACCAAATGTTTTTTTTAACATTTTGCAGGTTATCAGATGGTTGAAAAATCAGACATTTGAATCTTCTTTGAACCAAAAGGAAATCTGCAGTGGACTTCATACTTGAAGTGAGATGTCGCTAAAAATTATCGTTCCTCAGTCTGCACTGCTCAACATCAGCCAGCAAGTCTTTTATGCTTTTGGTCTTTGCTAATGGCATAGAGGGCTATATTCGTTTAGCAAAAGTCTTCAATAAACTCAGGTTCAATGTGCAAGTTGTGTCTTATCTAACCTATTTCCTTTGGTATTCCAGCTACTGTTTCTTTCTCTACATTCTTACTTTTGATGACCAGATTGCCAGGAATCCATTTATGCAAGCAATCCTTTTGTACCCTATCATTCTTGCTTAACTTTCCAATAGTAATTTATTCAATATCTCCACCTCCATGCATTTTTCAGATAGGAGATGATCCTTTTGCAATCCCAGGGATGGTTATATTAATCTCAAACCCTAGTCCACTAAATTATTCAGGATGAAAAGTATTCATAATTTTCTAACCAATACGGTCTCATTGGTGGGTCAGTGATAAACCCTTAAAAAATATTGAAGTCAGGAAATCTGGAAGTCTCCAGGAAACGTAAAATAATGCCATGATTAAATTCAGCAATCAAGAACAAGAATGGAGATATCAGATTATATTACAGAGCGAGGCAGGGGTAACATCACAGCAGGCCTTTAAAATATGAATGAGAATTTTAAAATGTAAGTGTATGTCAACCATGAATTGATGGTTATCAAAAGGCACAATGTCATAAGCAATTAGGACTTGGTTAGTATCAGTACTTGGATAGCAAGTTCGTAGAGGGATACTGGTTTAAACCATTCAAGTCTAGAAATGGTATCGAAAAAGTTTTCAGCATTTCATTAGTTGAACTATGAATCAGTTCATAATACAATTTTGGATAATACACTTCTGTGTCCTCCCATACTCCGAAGATGTACAGAGTTGTCGGTTAATTGGCTTGGCATAAATGTAAATTGTCTCTAGTTTGTGCAGGATAGTGTCAATGTGCGGGAATCATTGGACTCTGAGGGCTGAAGGGCCTGTTTCCACCCTGTATCTCTAAACAAAAAATTAAACTGTCCAGTGTTCATCCAAATACATGTTCTGCTTTCTCCTAAATTGGCTCAACATATAAAGGAAAGAGAATGCTGAAATACCACAGCCACTTAAAGCTCTCTCATAATATCCAACATTAAAAGAAAACACATTTACTCTGTATTTACCTGTCCTCTGGGTTCCATCAAGACTCTTAACACTATGGTAATCATTGTTCAACAATCACCACATGGATGATTAAGACTCCACCTGAAATCAGCAGTGTTTTGAACTAGTAAGTAAAGAGAAAATATTCATTGAATTGTCTGCAATAGTCTAAGTACTTACATGTTAACCCAATGAAAAATATAATTGGGAGATTAAAATAATTAATCTGGAGTTGCAGTTATAATTGCAGCATTAATAATTTTAGATTTTGTAACCATATTTTTACATTTTATAATACTGATTTATATTGCAGCACAAGAAACAAAGTGTACAATGTACAACGGTTCGCTTTGGTTTGCAAACGTTTAGACTGTAATAAAGATAAATAAAATACCGTAGCGGCATCTGCTGGTGCCCACGGGTAATCGAACCCTGTGGTCGGGTACTTCGGTCATATGACTGTGGGTAGGGGTCGTGTGTTTGCAAGCTTTCTGGGCGATGCCAAGTCAGTCATTTTTGGCCACCGTTGTGGTTAGACCATTGTTGGCTATGTTGTACAGAACCGTTGTTTCATCACTTTGATAATAAAGCTCGTTTGAATCAACCCTCATCTCAACCCGTCAAATTGGTGACCCCGACGTGCCCTATTGAAAATTGGACGCCAGCATGCAGAACAATTACACTCCCGCCGCTGCTTCCGATGCCCATCAGAGCGCCGTCGGCATAAAACTACCGGTGTTTTGGCCCGATCAGCTGCAAGTATGATTCGCACACGTTGAGGCACAGTTTCATCTGTGCCACATTGTCGCGGACGAGAATAAGTATTTCCATGTGGTCCGCCTCCCGTCTGCTGCCTTATCTATGGGACCCTCCCGCAATCACTAAGCACGGCCTCAAGGCCCTCCTCTTACACACTTTCGGGCTCAGCCGCCGGGACCACGCAACCCGCATCTTACACATGAACGGTCTAGGGGATCGCAGGCCATCGGTTCTCAAGATATCAAAATACATATTTAGAACTTAATTAAAAATCTAACAATTTTAAACAGAAAGAACACAAATAAAAAGATAAAAAGAAAAAAGAAAAAAATCCATCCAACAAAAAGAAAACAGAAATTAAGAATGAAAATAAAAAATTGCTGGCAAAAAAGAAAAAATCTCCAAATGAAATCAATCCCTAATTTTAACTCTATTCATTCCAACATAGAAAATCATTAATTATTAGTAATAGTGATTAATATTAATTAGTAAAAATGGTGTTAGTAAAAATACCGCGGTGTGTCTGTAATATGTGTTAGTTATTTATATTAATAGTGTAATGATGTTAGTTATTAGTATCCAAGTGAAGTTTTCCGATCCACTTCTTTCTCCGACTTCCATCCAACGTTGCCCAGTTCAGTCCAATCCTGCATTGTTTCGTAGAGGGATACTGGTTTGAACCATTCAAGTCTAGAAAAGGTATCGAAAAAGTTTTCAGCATTTCATTAGTTGAACTATGAATTAGTTCATAATACAATTTTGGATAATACACTTCTGTGTCCTCCCATACTCCGAAGATGTACAGAGTTGTCGGTTAATTGGCTTGGCATAAATGTAAATTGCCTCCAGTTTGTGCAGGATAGTGTCAATGTGCAGGAATCATTGGACTCTGTGGGCCGAAGGGCCTGTTTCCACCCTGTATCTCTAAACAAAAAATTAAACTGTCCAGTGTTCATCCAAATACATGTTCTCCTTTCTCCTAAATTGGCTCAACATATAAAGGAAAGAGAATGCTGAAATACCACAGCCACTTAAAGCTCTCTCATAATATCCATCATTAAAAGAAAACACGTTTACTCTGTATTTACCTGTCCTCTGGGTTCCATCAAGACTCTTAACACTATGGTAATCAGTGTTCAACAATCACCACATGGATGATTAAGACTCCACCTGAAATCAGCAGTGTTTTGAACTGGTAAGTAAAGAGAAAATATTCATTGAATTGTCTGCAATAGTCTAAGTACTTACATGTTAACCCAATGAAAAATATAATTGGGAGATTAAAATAATTAATCTGGATTTGCAGTTATAATTGCAGCATTAATAATTTTAGATTTTGTAACCATATTTTTACATTTTATAATACTGATTTATATTGCAGCACAAGAAACAAAGTGTACAATGTACAACGGTTCGCTTTGGTTTGCAAACGTTTAGACTGTAATAAAGATAAATAAAATACCGTAGCGGCATCTGCTGGTGCCCACGGGTAATCGAACCCTGTGGTCGGGTACTTCGGTCATATGACTGTGGGTAGGGGTCGTGTGTTTGCAAGCTTTCTGGGCGATGCCAAGTCAGTCATTTTTGGCCACCGTTGTGGTTAGACCATTGTTGGCTATGTTGTACAGAACCGTTGTTTCATCACTTTGATAATAAAGCTCGTTTGAATCAACCCTCATCTCAACCCGTCAAATTGGTGACCCCGACGTGCCCTATTGAAAATTGGACGCCAGCATGCAGAACAATTACACTCCCGCCGCTGCTTCCGATGCCCATCAGAGCGCCGTCGGCATAAAACTACCGGTGTTTTGGCCCGATCAGCTGCAAGTATGATTCGCGCACGTTGAGGCACAGTTTCATCTGTGCCACATTGTCGCGGATGAGAATAAGTATTTCCATGTGGTCCGCCTCCCGTCTTCTGCCTTATCTATGGGACCCTCCCGCAATCACTAAGCATGGCCTCAAGGCCCTCCTCTTACACACTTTCGGGCTCAGCCGCCGGGACCACGCAACCCGCATCTTACACATGAACGGTCTAGGGGATCACAGGCCATCGGTTCTCATGACCGAGATGCTCGCGCTGATGGACGGACACCGCCCGTGCCTGTTATTCGAGCTGGCTTTCCTTGAGCAGATGCCCCATGATGTCGCCTAATGCTCTCCAGCGCGATTTCTCGAATCCTCAGCAGCTCGCCGAACCAGCCAACGAGCTCTGGATGACCAAGCACCAGGATATCTGCACCATTAACCGCACCCGCGCGTCTTTCGCCTTGGCGGGCCCACGAGGAGACTCTGCCCACTTCATCCAGATGTGGGTAGCTCCCACCCATGGCAATCCACAAAGCAGGAGAGAGGGTTAGCAGTATTGTAATGTAACCAGACTGACTCTATTTTGTATTTAAAGAGAACACATTCATATGCATTGTGTTAATAACATACCTTCATGGTGGTTAATTGGCTGTCCTGCACTATCAAATGTATTTTGGCGAGTTGAGACTAGGGTTGATTCAAACGAGCTTTATTATTGAAGTGATGAAACAATGGTTCTATACAACACAGCCAACAACGGTGTAACCGCAACGGTGGTCAAAAATGACTGACTGGGCATCGCACAGAAAGCGCGCAAACTGGATAACTTTTTAATACTCCATTCACTTCTTTATTTTCGATTTTTTATCTCTATATTATTTTTCTCTATCTTTTCTTACTTATTAAAAAAAAAGTATAGAAATATAAATAAGTCTTAAATGTTAATATTAATAATATTACGAATGTATGTAAGAAGTATTTTCTATTAATATGTATTTACAACTAATAAAAAATATTCATCAAAAAAAGAAAGTGCGCAAACCCACAACCCCTCCCCACAGTCACATGACCGAAGTACCCGACCGCAGGGTTCGATTTCCCACGGGCACCAGCAGGTGCCGCTACATCAAACCAAAATAATGTCATGGAAATAGATGTGCAGCAATATTCTCATCCCAGCACAGTAATTTTACTTCGGAGTCACGTGAGTGACTACGTGAAGAAGGCCGTCAGTCGTCATGCGCGTCATTACGTCTGAAGCATGCGCCAACGACGGACTGGCAGGCGCGTTGCATCTCTCCAGCGGTAAGTTTTAAAAACCGAGGAAAGTGTTTTTAAATTAGTTACTTACGGTCGTTGTTTGGTGGGCTTTGGTTGTTAGTTTTTCTACCAACAGAACAAACCTACCATGTCGAAGGTGTGGAGACGGTCTGCAAAGCTGGCTACGGAAGACCGTGGTGCTGTGGGTAGCAACGGCTGTCCGAGTCACCATCAAGGCCGCCGGTGTTGGAACCAGCGGCAGCAGTCTTGGTGCTACAGGAAAGCACTGTGGCAGTCCTGCCAGGGCGCAAAGCCACCCACAAGTCTGCCAGACCCATAGACTCTGATGAGTCCGGGCCTGAGGAATCACCTCCCACAATGGGAAGCGTCTGCGGGCGCCTCTCCCAGATGGAGCACCTGTTGGAGAGGTGCCTCCAGACTGATCTGCTCCAGAGGAGGGAGCAGTATCAGCCCGAGTCTCCACGGGAGCTTGCGCTAGCAGCACCTTACACAGGGCTTCAAAGTGCCTTCCTATCTGTAGAGGGGAGTACACCGAGTTAGCAGTATCCTGACTCAGAGCAGGGAGGCACATCAGGAAAACACCCTGGGGACCTAGGGGCTACAGTGCCTTTATTGGCGTCCAAGTTCGCTATACCTACCCGAACCGGAGAGGCCTTGGATGAAGAGCTAGCCACCACCATAAACTACCTGGCCTCGCACCAGCTAAAGGACCAGGTAATGGAGGAGACCACCAGCCGCTACAGTACACCTGTCAACTGTGCCTCCCTCAGTGTGCCGGCCATCAACCATGCCATCTGGGGCCATATTGGGCCAGGGGTAAGAGCCCAGGAGGTAAAACTCCAGAAAATTCTAAAAATACTGGCCTCAGGGGTAACGGCTTTTGCCAGGTCTATCGATGGCGGGCCACTAATGGAGACACAACAGGACATAGTGGGACTCCTCTGCAATGCCCTGTTCAAGATAAACTGTCTGCGCAAGAGTGCAATACGGCCGGCACTCTACCAGAAATTTGCGGTGCTGTGCAAAGCCAGCAATGTACAGCCGGCCAACTACTTGTTTGGGGCAGACCTGCCGAAGCAGATATGAGAGCTGGATGACGAGGCCAAGACTCTCCGCCTCATGAGCCGAGCCTCAACTCCACCCAGGGGCTCATCGCTACGAGGCCACCCCTATGCCACCTTCCACACCAGGCGCAGCCAGCCTTGGGGCTCATGGACAGAATGCAGAGTCCAGCTGTCCCAAAGAGGAAGGCAGGAGGCCAGGACCACACAGGCAGTAACGCCTAAGGTAGGACATTCTAGTCCCTTGTGGGACAAATTACACACATCTAACTTACAAGTTGGGGGGAGGCTAAAACATTTTTTGAATGAATGGATTTGGATTACAGCAGACCCGTTCATAATGCACAGTGTAGAAGGGTTTAAAATTTAGTTCCTTCTTGGCTCGTCACCACCCACTCAAAATTTACCAAATCGCACATATCTGTTCCCACAACTGGAAATATTTGAGATACAGGCTGAAATTCAGGCTTTACGTGCAAAATGGGTGATTCAGAGATCTCACCCAGAATCACACCAATTTGTATCGAATATATTTCCCAAGCAAAAGAAAGATGGATGGTGTCGTATTATCCTAGACTTGATGGAACTCAATACCCATGTGCAGTATAAACATTTTAAAATGGACCACTTTGGTACAGCTATCCAGCTGGTTTCCAAAGGATGTTATATGGCTTGCATTGATCTGAAATATTCTTATTACTCCATTCCAATACACAGGAAACACGGGAGATATTTGAAATTTAACTGGATGAGGCAGATGTGGCAATTCAAGGCATTGCCAAATGGGCTGACTTAGCTCCCATGCTTTTTACAAAATTACTAAAACCAGTTCTGGGACTGCTACGAGCTCAGAACCACATTGTGCTGGCTTATTTGGATGACATTCTAATAATTGGCAACACAAAGGAATCAGCAATAGCATCTGTTTCAGCTACCAAACTCATGTTTGCGAGGCTGGGATTTGTAATCCATCCAGTTAAGTCTAAATTGACCCCAATCAGGGGAATTGATTACCTGGGGTTTACAATCAACTCAATTCAGTGACTCTGCCAGCAGTCAAGCAATCAGACTTGATGGAAGCCTGCAATAAGCTAATTGCTAACCAGCGGTCAACAATCAGGCAAGTAGCAAGCATAATTGGCAAGCTTGTGGCAGCCTTTCCAGGAGTACCCTTCGGATCTTTGCACTACCAAAATTTACAACAAGCAAATGAATGGGCCCTCAAATCTCACGCAGGCAAATTCGGGGAACATATGCACTTACCACCATATGCCATTGCGGAGTTACACTGGCGGGCTACCAATATACATCACTGTTCTAAGAAAATTCAAATTGACACACCATCGGTAATAATACAAACCAATGTGAGTGGCCTAGGCTGGGGGGCATCAGACACTAGCTCCAGCTGTGGGGGCCGATGGAATGTGCAGTGGTCCTTAATCCTACAGCAATATGGCATTAACTAACTTAGAGTTGTTGGGAGCACTCTATGGCTTAAAGGCTTATTGCAGCAACAAGCATCATGTGCATGTACAACTTCAGATTGACAACACCACGGCAGTGGCGTATGTCAATCACATTGATGGAATAAAATCTGAGTCATGTGATAAATTGGCAAACCTCCTTTGGCATTGGTGTATTGCAAGAAACATTTGGGTCACAGCTATGTACCTGCCAGGTAGATATAATATGGTGGCGGACACTAGATCACGGAAATTCAATGATAACACAGAATGGATGTTGAATCATGTCGTGTTCACTGACGCTGTTGGCCAATATGGCATGCTGGATATTGATTTATTTGCCTCAAGGTTGAATCACCAGTTACCCAAATATGTCTCATGGGAGCCAGACCCATGGGCAGTAGCAGTCAATGTGTTCACCCTGCATTGGGGAGGAATGTTCTTGTATGTTTTCCCTCCCTTTTCCCTCATCAGCCGATGCTTGGTCAAAATAAAGTAAGACAATGCCACAGGCATTTTGGTAGTGCCAGATTGGCCTATGCAATCTTGGTTCCCACTTGTCCTGGGAATCATGACACAGCCTTTGATGGCTGTCCCCAACAGCAGGGAGCTGCTGGTACAACCGGTAATGGGGGGCCATCATCCGCTACATGACCAAATCTATTTGTTGGTTTGCAGATTCTGAGGAGACCTTTCTTGGGACTCGGACTGGCTGATCGAACAGTGGATGTAATTACAGTGGCCTGGAGGGACAGCACGCAAAAGCAGTACGTCTCCCACATCAAGAAGTGGGAGACATATTGCTGGGCATCCAACATCACAAATGACACTATGGGCATCACTGACATATTAGAATTTCTGTCTACCTTATATCATGACCAGAAATTAGTCTACAGTGCCAGGAGTGCACAGTCCTCATACATAAAACTGGGAACGGGGGTCCTACCGGTGGGAAAGCATCCCCTTATTACCAGATTCATGAAGGGCATATATAACACTACACCCCCCAGGCAACAATATACCAACACATGGGATGTAAGCGTGGTGCTAACACTACTCCGTCAGTGGGCTCCAGCCAGCACACTATCCTTACACAAGCTCACCCTCAATGTGGTCATGCTAATGGCGCTTATTACGGCGCAACGAGTCCAGACACTACACAAACTGCGACTTGACAACATGCACAACACTGCCAACACCATAACTTTTGTCATTTATGATTTAGTTAAACTGAGCAGGGCCGGGGTGCCATGGCCCAGGCTTGAGTTCTTGGCATACCCCAAGGATCCTCGATTATGTGCAGTAGATCACTTGCACCAGTATATTACAGTCACCAGGTGCCTTAGAGGCACAGAGCTAGCTGTCCTAATCAGCCACAAAAAGCCACACCATAGGATGTCAACACAAACCATTTCCAGATGGCTAAAAGAGGTACTTGCATTTGCAGGAGTAGATACTGACATTTACAAATCTCACTCCACCAGGGCTGCATCAACGTTCGGCAGAAAGGGCTATGTACGTTCCTCTCGACAGCATCCTAGCGGCGGCACGATAGGCCAATGAAAGGATGTTCCACCAGTTTTATAATAAACCCATTGCCGGATCGGGGGTGTTTGCATGTACCATTTTGAATTTTGTTTATAGTTTCCACCCAGGTTGAGCAGGGTCACTATTGTTTTGTTTTGCATTAAAGCATCAGTTTTTTAATCTAACTATGTTATGTCTGAATGCTTTAATATTTTTTCTCACTCACCATTGGTCAATCCATTCAGTGTGTGATGCCTGGATTCGAACCGGCGTGAAATCACAGAGCTTTGAAATCTTCACGTAGTCACTCACGTGACTCCGAAGTAAAATAGTAAGATTAAATGAGAACTTACCAGTTTAAAGTTTGATCTTGATTTTATGAGGAGTTACGATGAGCGATTACGTGCCCACCGCTCCCAACCCTCATATTATCAGGTCATCTGGTAGTTCTAGTTTCTTCAAATCTTTCTATCTTTAGGTCAACTTCTTTTTATCTGTGATTCCACACCGCTGCTTTGAAGATTGATGCGCATGACGACTGACGGCCTTCTTCAGGTAATCGCTCATCATAACCTCATAAAATCAAGATCAAACTTCAAACTGGTAAGTTCCCATTTAATCTTACTATTGTTCTTGATTCTAGCTGATAGGCTAAAAATGGTTCATCCTACCCTGTGATAGAGACCCCAAGACCCCAAAATTCCCAGCATTTATTGTGGAGGGATTTATGGGAGCACTGACTGACCCAAGGTTACATACACAGCAATAAAAAAAAGACATTTTCATCAAAAGCAAATCAAAATCTGGATTGGGTCTTGTTCAGAAGATATTTACATTTTCTTTGCAAAATCTGGCCATTAATGCAGTAGATAACATTTACACCCAGTATACTAATGAGTTATTTTTCTGCGGCTGTTCAACCCAGCAAAACGGTAAAGATGAAAAATGATCAATAACTAAACTTAAATATTCCGGTTCAAAGATTCTGACAGCTTTAACTATCATACCACTTCATTACTGCAATGGTGTAAAAGGATTGAGCACTGAGAATTCATTTCCACAGCACTTAAATACATTCCTTCGGGCACATAATGTCATCATTAGTGATGGGAAGGACATCAAACTGCAACAATTACTGTGTGAGGCTCGGATCCAAATGATGGTGTTCCAAGCAAAGATTACTCTCTGTTCAGAAGTTAATAAGTTATATTAAGGAATTCGATTTTTATAGTGCCATTGCATCATACAGACACAATAGTAAATGTTTAACCATTTAGCAACAAAATGAAAAGGCATCAACATCAATTTTGAGTCCCATTTACCATTTGACATCATTCCCTTGGCTGCCTTTGATCCCGGAGAGTGCTTTAGGTCTCATTAGTACAACTGTGCTAAGTAGGCAGGATCTCCAACTTCTGAAACAAGAGAGAAAAAGAAAAGCAAATTGCAACTCCACAATCAAGCTTCCTCTTCAAAACTGCAAGCTGACAATGTTTCAGCCTCAATTTGCTTCAGACGATTTTAATCAGATACCGTATGATCTATAATGGCATTTCTTTCAGTTTCAAGATGACAAGCAGATTGCTTGGGCAATTGTGAGATTCTATTTTTAGTATAGCTTCTGTCAGGTAATATTGTGAACTTAAAGTACAGTATATGGTTAGCTGACATTTTATGATGTTCATTTAAAGCAAAAGACAAATGTGCCTTGGGATTCATATGGCAATGTCTAGACCAACTAATGCCTTGGAGTGATTCTCCATCAACTCACAGTTAGCTACTTCAGCTGTTCCCTAATAATTCCAAGTTAATGCACATACTGACTGATGTGGCAGACTGATATCGGGAAGCATAAATTAAGTTGTTTAATATGGATATTACGACCTGAAAACAGCCCAATGGTCATAAATCTGATCATGCCTTTGCAGTAGATCTGTCTATTAACTTTCATTGGAAATTTGGAACCATCTATGCATTTTATTCACTCTCTCTCGAAGTTTTCAACTACCAGTCTGATCTCAATAGCCTGGAAATTCTATTGTGTGATACAAGGTTTGTTCACGAAATGATGGAATTTTGTTGAGAATCTGATTGTGACAGCAATCACATCAAATGGCTAGCAAAGTAGGTTTTGGCATGAGTTGTAGAAGCACCCAAAAGCACTTAATTCATTCATCGGGGGAGCCTGAGCTAACCCTGACTAAATAAATCCATCCTCTCCGCACCCACTCTATACTATCATAGATAAATGGCGTTTCAAGTTGGGACCTTCTGCAGATGAAGAAAGGTCCTGACCTGAAACGTCACCTACCCATGTTCTCCAGTGATGCTGCTTGACCCACGGAGATACTCCAGTACTTTGCATCCTTTTGGTGAATGCATGAAGGTTTTAAAGATGCTGCCTACTCTGCAGTAGTGTACTTTCTAGGAGAGTCTCTGACTTGATTGTACTTTTCTAGAACCTTAACACCAACATTAATCATAATCTTTAACACTTCAAAATTTATTTTACTTCCTGCCTCTTCTACCGTGCGCTCTTTCAGTATCATTGAAACTCTTCTTGTTCCATCTCAGAAACGGCATAAGCAATGAAATAACACACCGAGGAGGCAATTCCTTTGGAGGAAGGTCTCTGAGCTTTGCAGTACGCTGAGGTCTGCACAGAGACTGGAACTCCAACTCAGTTGAAGTTTAAGTTAAAGGAATCTATATCTGGCAAAGCATCGGAGCAGCTACAGGTACAGGGGGCATAAACAGCTCATAAGGTAGACAAAAATGCTGGAGAAACTCAGTGGGTGAGGCAGCATCTATGGGGCGAAGGAATAGGTGACGTTTCGGGTCGAGACCTTTCTTCAGAAGAATGCTCGACCCGAAAAGTTACCTATTCCTTCGCACCATAAATGCCCCCTTACCCGCTGAGTTTCTCCAGCACTTTTGTCTACCTTCGATTTTTCCAGCATCTGCAGTTCGCACTTAAACATCATAAACTCATAAGACAGTTTACCAGCTTGCAAGGTCATCCACAATACTGCTGAGATCAAAGTAAGGAATTCATGGACCCAGCACAGAGATAACGTATCTCGGGGAATCTTCATATTTAGAAGTGACCTTGCAGTTAATTTGGGGATTGTATAAATTAGCGATAGCCTGGAATCAATGCTAAAAAAAACACTACAATCCTCTAACTTTAAATGTTGGTATTACTTTCCATTCTAATAACAATGAGAATAACCGAGTTGCGTTTTCTTCTGTAAACATCGAGCTATTGATTTTGGCTGAAGCTTCATCATGTTAAAACAACTTCAATTTTCCCTCACCTGGAAGTAGAGGTGGGAAACAGATCCAGTGTGCTTGATCTAGTTCTGCGGCACTTCTTCTATCTCAGTGCACCTGTACTGGTGGCCCAAGCAATCTGTCTCTTAAATTGTTTTGATGCACCACAAAATAATAAGCTAATGCTGAATCTATTGATTTCAAGCATCCCAATCTCCTTTCCAGTGACATTGGAGACAAACAAAATAGATGTGCAAACTACCCAAACATTCAGACAGTTTATCTAATGAGGAGCAGGGTTTTAGAGAACAGGAAAGTTCCATATGTATAGGAAGGAACTGCAGATACAACCGTAAAACCATTAAAACCGTAGATACACAAAATGCTGGAGCAGTGCTTCCACAAGTCAAAAAAAAATCCTTAAATTGAATCCCAAATTTCCTGGATTTGATGGTATTTCCTGAAATTTTCAAAAATGCTTCCTGCGTGTTATTTTTTCGCTGGCACATATTAACAACACAAAGAAGAACAAGGCAAAACAGATCTGTGTAACTACACTGCATCTGCCTGTTTCTGTTACTCACTTGTACAGTGTTGTGCAAGGCAGCTTTCATTGCCTCCAACAGGTATTGTTTTCATTTTTTTAACCTGCGTCTCAGTCTCAGTCTCTGCTCTCTCTCCCGTCACTCTCTCTCCCTCCATCCCCCTTACCCTCCCTCTCTCCCTCTCTTCATCCCTCTCACCCTCTCCCTCCTTCCCTCCTTCTCTTCATCTTCCTCCTCCCTCCCTCCCTCTCTCTCCCTCCCTCTCCCTCACTCCCTCCCCCTCCCCCTCCTTCTCTCTCTCCCCTTCCCTCCCTCCCTCTCCTTTTCTCCCTCACCCTTTCTCTCCCTCCCTCCCCTTTCCCTCCCTCTCCCTCTCTCTCTCTCTCCCCTTCCTTTTTTTCTCTCCCTCCCTCTCTTATTCCCTCCATCCCTCTCTCCATCCCCCCCTCCCCCCCTCACTCCCCCTCACACTCTCTCACTCTCCCTCCCTCCCTCTCCCTCCTTCCCTCTCTCCTTCCCCTCTCTCTCCATCCCTCTCTTTCTCCCTCTCTCCACCCCTCCCTCTCTGCCTCTCTCCCTTTCGGCCCCTTCAGCACACCCACCGTCCTGTAAAATCAAGGTCAATCCCAATGTAATTGCAAACCAGGCACGTGCCGTGAGTAATCAGCCAGGGTAGGCAGTGGCTTTTAAAAATCTTGAAAACCGCGCATGCACAGATTATTCTCTCCCCGGTGAACTGTCATTCGGCTTTTTTTTTAAATCGTGGAAACCGCGCATGCACGGATTGTTCGCTCGACTTTTATCAAGTAATTTGTCTTCAATAGGTCCTATCTCTTAATAAAGAATGAAAAAACATATAGCTCAAATAAATTTACTTACCATATTATTTGTACACAAAATCCATTCTTCTCTCTTTGTTAGCAGCAAAAATATCTGTAAGTTTGCTTCGAGAAGCTCTTCAGGTAATCAATCTTTGAAAATCCCGCTAAGAAACTTGCGCATGCACAGTGCACAACGCAGCACATGCACGCAGTTCACAGTGTAAAAGCAGAATTTCAGCTGCCTTTACGGACCATTCCAACTGATGGCTTGAAGCAGCGTCGACGGCATGTGCGTAGCACATACCTCCGCGTAAAACGTACTGCGGATGAAAGGCACGGGAGAATTATGCCTTCCTAAGAGATCGATCTCTTAGGGAAGCATAATTCCCCCGTGCCTTTACTATTTATGAACATTTTATATATGTTATATATATATTTTATATATGTTTTATAAATATTTTATATATATTATACATATATAAAATAATTACTATTTTATAATTGTAGTCAGGGTAGGCACTGCCTACCTTGCCTACCCTGATGGCACATGCGTGCTGCAATCCCACCGCCCACTGGTAACTTTTCACCACTAGGCTAATCCAGAATTCTACCACTGCCTGAAAAATAATCAAAGGCTCAACGTCCACTGAGAAAGAGAATTCCAAAGACTCGTTGTTATACGAGAATTTTCCCAAACAGCCTGTGACATTTAGCGCTGTGGCCATAGCGCTGTGTTTAAAGTCCATAGCTCTACAGACAGTAATGCTATATTTAGAACCCATAGCGCTGCAGCCGACAGCTCTTTGTATAAATTCCCACGCATTAAATTGACAGCGCTCTGTTTAAACCTCCGAGCGCCAAACCGGCAGTGCTGTTTGTATTACCTTTATACCCCTTCGCGGGCCAGATGCGGAAATTTCCCAAAATTTCCCAAAATTATTAGATTTCCCTAAAATTACCCGAAGACAACCAAAATTTCCAGACTTTCGGGTAATAGACAATAGGCAATAGACAATAGGTAATTTCTTTCAAAGCGGAAACACTGAGCTGCAGTAATGCAGCGGGTCAGACAGCATCTCTGGAGAAAAGGAATGTGACATTTTGGGTCTAATGAAGGGTCTTGACCCAAAATGTTACTTATTCCTTTTCTCCAGAGATGCTGTCTGATCCGCTGAGTTACTCCAGCTCTTTGTGTCTATCATACGTTACACATGTAGATTATTTTGTTGCCAGTGTTTTAGTTCACTATCAGTTTTTATATTGTTATTGGCATCTTAATAAAAGCCTATGACCATACTATTCTTCACATGTAATCCAAACATGAACAGGCTCAATTATCAGTCAAATCAGGCTATTTTATATTGAGTTCATATTTTTAAACTATAATTCCAAGTTAGAATAATTTCCTGGAGGCAATTGTCTTCCACTGCACCTGCAACCCCTGTCGTTCTACTGGTCTAGATTATGGATTTGAGAGATACTGTATATTCACTGTGGGTGATAAAAAAATATCATGATAAATGGGAACCTCCTCCAGCTGAAGGTGAATTATTGAACAGCAGCATTCATTGTATAACAAATGTGCTGCCAATTCAAGTACAATGTGGAGAATATCCAGGTGAGCAAGTAAGAGCTGATCCTTCTGCAGAGCTTTAGAAAACATTTCTGCGATAGAATCATCCATTTGATTGATTTGCTTCCAACTCTCGTACATTTCACCAGCCAAAGTATCGATTGCATTTTTTGCAATGTTTTTCGCCATCTGCTCTGAAATGCTTTCATATTACATCTCTTTCTGTTTCCATGACTATACTTCCCCTCTGCTGTAGAATGTTAATCCTGATCAATTAAATATTTACTTTGTACCTTGCAAATTCCTGTGCAATTTTTCACGTTGCAACAATACTTCCAGCGTAAAGTGGTTTAGGTCAGTCGACTTCAGTTGTTTTGCAAGAGCTTCTTCTTCTTTCGTGTGGCGTGCACAGCCTGAAGTTGTAGGACAACTTGTTCTATTTGATCTTCTGTTTGTACACATCAAGTTGATTGCATTAGTCAAAACAGGGCGGACCACATGAAGGTTGTAATCTTCCACCCCGCAAGAACTTATAAAGACTTGAAAGAAGTTGTTGTAATCCGCAATGTTTCCCATGTTGGGGGAGTCCAGAACCAGGGGTCACAGTTTAAGAATAAGGGGGAGGCCATTTAGGACTGAGATGAGGAAAAATGTTTTCACCCAGAGAGTTCTGAATCTATGGAATTTTCTGCCACAGAAGGCAGTGGAGGCCATATCACTGGATGTTTTCAAGAGAGTTATATTTAGCTTTTAGGGCTAATGGAATCAAGGGATATGGGGAAAAAGCAGGAATGGTTGTGCTGGCTCGTAGGGCCGAATAGCCTACTGCATCTGTTTTCTATGTTTCTATGTTTCAAAGCAGTTTGCTGTGTTTTTTTCTTCAGTGGAATATAATAATTAGTCTATAATCCACCTTCTCTGGACTTGCATACATTTAGACTTTTTGCAAGAAGACTTTTTGATAACAATGGAAGTTGAAAATGGGATTATTTGTGGAACTTTTAATTCAAATGTCTGTCAATCTCTACCTTGAATATATTCATTCAATGTGTTATCACAGATCTCAGTGCCAAAGAATTCCAAAGATTTATAATATTTTCAGTGAAATCCATACTCTTCTCCATCTTGAGTGAACAACTCCTTATATGAAGTATACCCTCCAATAACCACCACCACCTAATTGTGGGTACCTCTATGTGGCAAATCATTCCCTCAACATCCACCTCACGCTTATCAGGGTGTATATCTATTTCTATGAAATCGCTTCACGTTCTTCTATGGTCCAAGAAGTTTGGGTCTATCCTGCACAACCTCTCTTCATACGTCAACTCTTCTCTCTCAGAAATGAAACTGCGCTCCACTGCCTCTGATGTACAGAACAAAACTGTAGGCAATAATCTAGGCATGGCCTATTCACATAACATGTTCCTTTCTATCTTCCTCACAGCATACCAGACATTTTTGTATCATTAGCAAATTTGGTTATTGTAGAAACAGTCCCTTCATCAAGGGCATGAATATAGATTGTGAATAATTAAGGTTCCAGCAATGCTCCTTGTAGCAACTCACTAGGTTACAGACTGCCAATCAGAAAATTACCAACCCCGCTTCCACTTCTTCTTCTTCCCCTCCCCTCCTTTAACAACCCCCCTCCCCCAGCCTCCCCATCCTTCCCCTGTGCATAACTAGCACCGATTTCTGCCCTCCCCTCCCCCTTCCACCTACATTTCTTCCTCTAGCTTCACAATTAACAACTTTTCAATCCTTTTGTCTCACACCTTCTGTCTTTTAATCTCTTTGTCCAATCATCTACTTGTCAAAAATCTCCTCTCACCCGTATCCACCCATTACTTGCCAGACTTTGTCCTGCCCCTCCTCTCTTCCAGCGTTCTTCCAACTCCCCCTATCACCGCATCAATTTGAATTAGTGTCCTACCCCAAAATATCACCGATCCTACTCTAGAGATATTACCTGACCTATTGAGCACATTTTTGATGGTGGATTTTTGTAAACCAGCATCTATAGTTCCTTGCTTCTACATTGCTCTGCTTTCTGTTAGTTGGCCAATATCCAATGGATACAAATATATGACCTCTAACAGTATACACTTTTACCTTGTGTTGAATGCACTTTTTTATTGTCCCTTATAAAAGACATTCTGGAAATCCAGATACTACATCCATTAGTTCTCCATATCCACATGTTTTTTATTTCCTCAAAGGACTCCAGCCAATTTGCTAAACATGATTTTTCCTTTGTAAAACCATATTGACTCAACTTGACTATCTTTTTGTTTTAAAGTCCTGCCATTAATTAATTAATAATGGGTACCAGCATTTCCCTAATATGTTATGCATGCTAATCTATATTCCCCTGCTATCTATCGCATGTTTTTGCTTTTTGTGCAGCTCTCCAATGCTCTGGCACCTTTCCAAAATCCAGGGAGTATTGATAGGTTGTAACCAATGCCTCCACTAAATCTGGAGTAAATATCTTCAAAATACTTGGATGCAGGCCATTAATTCCAGGAACTTGTCAGCCTTTAGCCTCATTAATTGGTCTAATACCTTTTCTCTGTTGATTAATTATTGCAAGTTCCTAACTCCCTACGCATTCTTGATTATCTATTATAATTGGGACAGTTTTAACGGTTATCATAAAAATATTCAAAAATAATGCCAATTCCTATTAAATTCCCCAATCACATCAGGACCACCCTTTGTGTAGCCACAGTTGGGGCCCTCCTTCAAACTGTGTGATCAACATTTATTTTAGTTATTCTCTTCCTTCCTGGAAAATCTCTGAATATCTGTTCATGAATTATTTGTTCATTGAGTTGGATACTCCATCTTCTACTGTAGTCATCCATTGCTGGTTTTTGAAAATAATTCAATCCTCTAGCTTACCAGATAACATGATAATATTGTATTTCTTTTTTTCAATTTGAAAACCTTAACTAGTGTAGTCTCTATAGATCCTCCTCATGGAGCTTGGCTTCTTCACTGGAATATACCTTTGCTGAGATATATGACAAATAGAGTCATAGTCATAGTGTCATAGACATAGAGTGATACAGCATGAAAACAGGCCCTTTGGCCCAATCTGCCCAACATGTCCCAGCCACACTATTCCCACCTGCCTGTGTTTGGCTCATATCGCTCCAAACCTGTCCTATCCATGTACCTGTCTAACTTGTTCTTAAATGTTGGGATAGTCCCTGCCTCAACTACCTCCTCTGGCAGCTCGTTCTATATATCCACCGTCCTTTGTGTGAAAAAGCAACCCCTCAGATTCCCATTAAATCTTTTCCCCTTCATCTTAAACCTACTGTACGTCCTCAAGTCCTTAATTCATCAACTCTGGGCAAGAGACTGCATTACCAAATCTATTCATAATTTTATACACCTCTATAAGATCACCCCTCATCATCCTGTGCGCCAAGGAATAGAGTCCCAGCCTACTCAACCTTGCGCAGTAGCTGAAACCCTCTAGTCCTGGCAACATATTCGTAAATCTTTGTACCCTCTCCAGCTTGACAAATCTGCTTAAAAGGCTGCCAGTGGCAATTTATCCATAAAACTTAATCTATTTTCTCAATCCATATTAGCCTTCAACTTCCCTCATTTTAGGTGAGGGCACAAGAGTACTAGTTTCCCAAACTCACAATCTAAATGAACTTGAAATTCTACTACAATTTGACCTTTCTTTTCTATGGAATCCTTTATCACGATATTATGAAATATTCCTGTATACTCTGCTCAAAATGAATCATATGGCATCTAGGTTAGACGTATAACAAGGTTAAAGAATGTGCATTTTACTTCACATATGAAACACATTGTTCAAATAAATGGCTTTAAGAAACTGCAGAGTACAATGGCACCACATTATTTCTTTGCTCAGGAATGTGGAAAACGTATTTTTGATCAGTTAGGCTGAATTAATTTTATCATCTATTCTAGTTCAAGAAATATCTAATTTCTTATTTGCACAATTGATTGACATATGCAACAAAATTAATCAGCTTTTGTATAATTAAATCTCTTGATTTCAATGCCTGACATAGACCAAAATTAATTCTTGCCGAGTGTGTTATATCATCAAAAATAATATCTGTATTTTTGGAAGCAATACTTTTACTTTATTTTATGTGATTTTCTGAAGCAGTAGCTTATAACAGAGCTGTGGAGTTGTACAGCATAGAATTTGCCCCAACAGCCCTTTGTATCTGTGCCAGCCACTATGTCAACTGTACTACGCCCAATTGTCTGTATTAAATCCCTATCCCTCCATGCCTTGCTCATTCAAGTACCTATCCAGATGCCTCAAATTATATTGATGTTCCTGATTCCACCACCACTACAACTGGCAGCTTAGTCCAAATGCCAATAATTATTTGTACGAAAACATTACCCCTCTGATCCCTTTTAAACTCCTTCCTCACACTGTAAATCTGTACCCTCCAGTTTTAGGCACCCCTGCCATGGGAAACAGACTATGGGTGATCATCCTATCTAAATACAACCTGACTAACATTTTGTACAACTGTAATATGATGTTCCAATTAGTGTACTCAATGTCGTGTCTAATGAAGTCAAATTTGCTATATACCTTCTTCACCACCTTGTCTACCCGTATGTCGCCAATTTCAGGGAACTGTAAGCTTATACTTCTGGTCTATCTGCTCAACAACATGACCTAGGGCTCTGCCATTCACTTGTACATTGTGCTGCAGTTTAGCTACCCAAAATGTGTTATTTTCCACTGGTCTGAATTACCGTATATCCATCAGCCATTTCTTTGCCCACATTCCCAGTTGATCAATATTCTTGTTGTCACAATACATTGAACTTTGATGTCATCTGCGATTGTACTAATCATGCCATGTACATCTCATCCAAAACATCAATAGATATTGCAAACCACATGGGTCTCAGCACCTATCCATGAAACGGTCTCAGTCTTATAAGCAACTCTCCGTCACATCTTCTGCCTCCTACCATTAAGTAAATTTGGTATCCAATTGGCCAGCTCACCCTATCTCCCATGTGTTTTAATCTTCTGAACCAGCCCTTGGTCAATGCATTATGTGAATTATTAAAATTAACTTTAATCTTAATACATATTCTTTACATTACCCACAATATTTTAAACTGAGATCTACTGCACAGCTAAGTAAATTCATGAGCTGTTCCCAGTGATAACTATATCTTATGCACCAGTTGTAACAGTTGGTCATGCTAACTGCTTTGGTGGTCACAAGCTGTTACTCCTCTTCAGTTGGGTACCACAATGTTAGTAGCAATTATTTTGACAAAGAGCTTACAAGATGTCTCTTTTTCAGTATGAAGTCATTTGTAATTCTTTGTCAAACATTATTTGTACCATCTGTGGTAGGACTGTGGTATTCTGCTGTTTTTTAAAATCACATGTGCTCTAAAATGGGTTAAGATTGCTCATTAGTCTATTTATTGAAAATTTCAATTGATCCAATCTGTACAGCCTTTTCAGGAAATAATTTCCATCAAATCCACCAAAGAAAGAGCTATCCAATTTTATTTCTAAATAACACATATTTAATTTTAATATTATTTCCCTTTGTTCTGTTTTCTCCCAACCGAGGAAACAATTTCTCAGTACCTGTCTAATCTCGATCTACTTAAAATTAAACTGGTTATCCATAGCTAGAGAACAAATGATGAGAGATACAGGGCCAAGAGTTCCATCCTGTATTTTCTACAAGAGATTTGCATTTTAATAGTCTCCTTCTCTTTTGATCCTTTTTTTTCTCATGTGCTCTTTAGTTGGACCTCTGTTGCAACTCAGCCTTTAAAAGCACAAACTACTTTACAAAAAATCATATTAAAATGTTTTCCAATGGAAAACGATTTTTAAAGTAAATATCCTGCTAAAACTGATGCTGCTTCTAGACTACATCTTGTCTTTGCACCTGCATGCAATGCACAGGAGATCTATTACATTTTCTAAAAATAATCCTTTCTGAATTCAGAATTGTTCTTGTTTGAAAGTGTTTTTTTTTTCTGGTGGGGCAAGGGTTTCGTTTTCAATCCTCACAGGAAAAAGGCAAAAAACGTACCAGACTGATAATACAGATTGTGTGTTGGCAGATTCTACAAACTGCAAATGCTGAGTTTGGGGCATTGTTCCTACAAGCTGTTCTGGAGTATAATTAGTGAGACACCATCCAGGTTTTTGAAATAGGCAGGAATTTTGAAGATATTTAAGGAAGACATTGAAAGATGCCAAAGGTATATGTTTCCCTTCCCCACCTCTCCCGCCACACATAGACACATTTCCCTCTATTTTGCCATCTACCTTCCCAAAGAAAAGCCATACATGATCAAATTAGTCTGTGATACCATTTGCGATTGGATCAATCTGTTGCTCAAGTAATTATGGGGTGCCAAGAAAGCCCCATGGGAATTTCAAGCAATTTGATTTTCCTATTATTTGATGCTGATGTCTTTAGATATAACTCTCCTATTGTGAATATGGATATTTTTGCAGGCTATTTCCATTCCAAATAATATTTGTTGTCAGGCCTGTTATATCACAACTTTTGATTTACATTTGGCCAAACAGCTGTTGCTACGCATTCAGGTCTCAGTTTTCCACTGAACGTTGGTCCCATTAGATATGCTATGATAAGCACAGAAGAGGAGATATTTTATGAATAGACCACAAAATTCACCATATATTCCATCAGCAGAATATGTTGATTGAA
Source organism: Okamejei kenojei (assembly GCA_035221665.1). Classification (NCBI taxonomy): domain Eukaryota; kingdom Metazoa; phylum Chordata; class Chondrichthyes; order Rajiformes; family Rajidae; genus Okamejei; species Okamejei kenojei. The sequence continues at coordinate 21,970,965 of CM069141.1, read as the reverse complement.
AATAAAATTCAGTACTTTGAGCCAAAGGATGCCAATCTCTAAGGCCTGTGGGTGTAATGTTGACTGAAAATATAAATCATGGGTGACAGAACGTAACAGAATGAATCATCCGAAGTGAACCAATTTAAAATAATATAAATTCTCTTGAAAAATTATTTTATATTCTCCTGCAGGGTGGTATTATGATCCTGTGTTTGTTGGTAGGATTATAATAATACCATGCTTCTAACTCCCATGTTCTTCATTATTTGAAAATGTCAGGTTGCTTTTCCAATATTCTGTATCTGACACTGATGATTTTTTAGTTCTTTCATGGCTGGGATTTGTGTGTTAAGAATATACTGTGCCCAATTTTTTTTGTGTGCTTTTGACCTTGTGTTCACGACACTGTATTTATAGGTTTTCATGTGACTATCTCCAACAAGTTGATTTACATTTAAAAAGGATTCATTTTCACAGTTTCTTTCCATTTTGTTAACGTAACTGTTTTTCACACAAAGTGCTGTAGTAAATCAATAGGATGGGTTTCGAGTCGGGACCCCTCTGCAGACCCTTCCTCAAATAAGGGTCCTGACCCGAAATGTTTCCCATCCATGTTCTCCAGAGATGCTGCCTACCCTACTGAGTTACTCAGAGTTTTTTATGTTCTCCCTGTGACCATGCGAGTTTTCTCTGGATGCTCCGGTTTTTCTCACAATCCAAAGACGTACAGGTTTGTAGGTTAATAGACTTTGGTAAAAATTTTAATTGTTCCTAGTATATAGGATAGTGCTAGTGTACGGAGATCATTTGTCAACACGGACTCGATGGGCCGAAGGGACTGTTTACGCACTGTATACTCCTCTACTGTCACTTTGTCCTTTCCTGCTAATGCAATGATCATTCCTCAACAGACACAAACTTAACATCCATCATTTCCATGACTCCACTATATATGATTTTACTTCGGAGTCACGTGAGTGACTACGTGAAGAACCCCGTACAGCCGTTGGTGCGTCATGACGTCTGACGCATTGGTGCAGTCAGCCGGTTGGAGCAGCAGCGTTCCTCCAAGCAGTAAGTTTAAAAACTCGAGGTAAGATTTAAACTTTTTTCAGAGTTCATTTTCTGTGACGGTTGGAGAGTTCCTTTTGGAAATGTTGCAGAAAGTGAAAAAGTTGGCGGCGAGGCGCTCCGGAGGGAGGAAGGTTGACGACCAGGAGAGTGTTGTTGGTGGAGGCCCGTCTTGTGCACCTGGTCTGATGCCGGCTATAGAACCAGCAATTGCGGACCCACTGGCTGTGAGCAGTGTAGGCTTACCAGTAGGGCGGAAGGCCACTGGCAAGTCAGTTAGGCCCGTTGACCCAGAGTCGGGCCTGGAGGTTGTACCCTCTACAGGAGAGTCCGTTTGCTCACGGCTCTCCCAGGTCGCGATTTTATTGCAAAGAATGCTCAACAGGGACCAGCTCCGTGAGGAGGTGGTGCCCAAGCCAGGCTATGGAAGAGCCTGAGCTAGCAGCACCTTTTAGAGGGCTGCAGGAATATCCTGCCTGTGAGGAGGATGTTCCAGCAGTGCAGTTCACTGACACTGAATCAATGGTGGGGGAGAGCAGTAAGGGAGTTCAGTTGAAGGTCATTCCTAATATTGCTGGAAAATTTGCTATGCCTAGAGAGGCAGGAGAGCCAATTGGGGAAGAATTGGCTACAGCAATTCAGTATATGCTCTCCCACCAGTTACAGGAGTTGGCCGAGGTGGCCAAGAAGTATTAAGTTCCTATTAATTGTGATCTCCTGAAAGTACCTGTGGTTAATCATCAGATTTGGACATAGTTGGGGGTGTCAGCTAGGGCTCAAGAAATGAAATTTCAAAAAGTGCTCAGATTGTTCTCGGCAGGGCTTACGAGTTTTGTGAAAATAATTGATACAGGGAATATGTCTGAAGCCCATCAGGATGCACTGGGAATGTTTTGTAGTGCATTCTTTGAAATCAGAAGAGCCACTATAAGGCCGATGTTTAATCCTAAACCGCCCAGTGTACCGCCACAAAATCTGTTGTTTGGAGGTGATCTTGTTAAAAGAGTTAAAGAATGTCTTGAGGATGTAAAAACTATGGGCCTCATTAAGCCAGCTGGCAAACAAGGGGAAAGGTTTTATCCTTATCAAAGAGGCACCAGTTTGGTTGCAGGGGAAGGAACCAGCCATACAGGTCTACAATACCGGAATTGAACAGGCTGCCACCAGTGTGAAGGGGAAGGTGCCATCCTCTACAAGGGGCCGCGGACAACAAGGTCTGCAAGGATATATGCAGGTAAGGAATATGCCTTTGAGAGAGAATGAATTAAGTAATGTTGCTGTTGAAATTGGGGGAAGGTTAAAATTGTTTCTCAAACAATGGCAGGAGTTAACATCAGATTTGTTTATACTTAACAGTATTGAAGGGGTGAAAATTGAATTTTACTCTAATGAGAGTCCACCTAATCAACATGTTCCAAGTCGGAAACTTATATTTTCAGATGAAGAAAATGTGCTCATACATGCAGAAATTAATTCATTACACAAGAAAGGGGTAATTGAGACTTCAGTCTATCAAAGTTGTCAATTTGTGTCAAGTATTTTTCCAAAATTAAAAAGACTGGGGGATGTACAATTATCCTGGATTTAACGAGTTTGAACAAATTTGTTTGTTGTTGGCATTTCAAAATGGAAACTTTTTCCACGGCCAAACATCTAGTTTCCAAAGGGTGTTATATGGCAAGCATTGATTTAAAGGATGCATATTACTCAGTGTCTATTCATAGTGATGATAGAAGATATTTGAAATTTATTTGGATGACTCAGTTGTGGCAATTTAAGGCACTGCCTAATGGATTAACTTCAGCTCCTAGACTATTTACTAAATTGGTAAAACCTGTGTTAGCATTACTCAGCGCTCAGGGGCATGTAGTAATGGTCTATTTAGATGATATTCTGAAAGTTGGAAAGACTCATGCTGAAGCTCAGTCGTCAGTTTCAGTTGTTAAATTCACTTTTGAACAATTAGGGTTCATCATTCATCCAGATAAATCCAAATTATCACCAGTTCAAATCATTGATTATTTGGGATTTACCATTAATTCAAACCACACGTTGGTAACTTTGCCTAGGGATAAATTGCAAGCAGTTAATTGAGGACTGTGTTAATCTCCTTGGAGAACAACGGCCTTCAATTAGACAAGTAGCCAGGTTGATTGGTAAATTGGTGGCTGCTTTTCCAGCTGTATGCAGTATGGTCCTCTGCATTATCAACAATTACAACGATCAAAGGAACAGGCACTGAGAATACAAATGGACAATTTTGACAGGCTTATGCAGTTGTCAGTTGGGGCAAGTTCTGACATACAATGGTGGATAGTAAATGCTTGAAAAGTTTTAGGTAGGTTTTGGTGGAACCACCTTCAATGATATTACAGACTGATGTAAGTGCACTAGGCTGGGGTGAAACATATATGTCTTCCAGCTGTGGAGGCAGATGGAATGCTGATCAGGCATCCCTTCTTCAATTAAGAGGGATCAATTATTGAAAGTTATTGGGAACCTGGTATTGGTTTAAAGCTTATTGTTCTACCAGGAGGGACTTGCATGTGCAGGTTCAGATTGACAACACCACAGCAGTGGCATATGTAAACCACATGGGTGGAGTCAAGTCACAGTCTTGTGATAGATTTGGAGCTGGTGCCATGACAAAAATATCTGGCTTTCAGCAATTTATTTGCCAGGTAGATTCAACACTGTAGCTGACACTAGGTCACATCAGTTCAATGATAACATAGAATAGTAAGATTAAACGAGAACTTACCAGTTCGAAGTTTGATCTTTATTTTATGAGGAGTAACGATGAGGGATTACGTGAAGAAGCCCCGCCTGGCGCTGGAACGGCATACTTCAAAGCAGCGGCATGAAAAACACAGAACACAATAGCCGGAGTAAGATAGTAAGGCTCATCATAGATTTAGAACTACCAGATGATCATTTATTTTATGAGGGTGTGGAGTGGAGGGCACGTAATCCCTCATCGTTACTCCTCATAAAATAAAGATCAAACTTCGAACTGGTAAGTTCTCGTTTAATCTTACTATTTTACTTCGGAGTCACGTGAGTGACTACGTGAAGATTTTGAAGCTTCTGTGTTTTTCATGTCGTAGAATTCTTCCATACGACAGTCCGGCTAGGTCAACACATACATGAGAAAAACCAGACTAGTTTTAGTTCTTTCCATAAATCTTTTAATGATAAAAGAACATATAATAACCCTCTTTTTACACCTGAGGGAACCATTACAAAGTGATAAAAGATATAAGTGATAACATAATTGATAATATCAATCAATAGTGAAACAAAGCAGGTGATTATAGTGAACCCAACACCGCGTGTCCAAAGCCTGTCATTGTGTGAACAGGTTTATTGTAGAACTTTGAAAAAGTTTCTTCTTTACACCACCCTGCGGTTTCTAAAATATGTTCGAGTGGTACATCCTGTAACTTCGCCGCGGATGTAGCTGCTGCCCTGGTGGAGTGAGATTTGAACACATCAGTGTCTACCCTGCTAAAAGTAACACCTGTTTTAACCATCTTGAGATTGTTTGCACTGAAGCTTTTGTGTGTGGTTTCTTATGCGTAATCATTAATGTTTTTTCATCTCCTCGAAGAGTTTTGGTAACTTTTACATAATGATTCAAATGTTTAACTACACACAACGTTGGATCAATGGGATAAGCTTGAAACATTACCTTCGCTCCAGTTTCTCCCTGGTCTGCTTTGTTTGATCAGATCATAAACATAGAACACAATGTTATCTGCAGTCACATGCTTGCAGTCTAAACGTAACATTTGTAATGTTTGCACCCTTTGAGCTGAAACCAATTGCATTAACATTACTAATTTAAATGTTAACCCTTTCCAATGACAAAACTTCGATTGGAGTCCATTGCCTAAGTAAGGTAAGTACAATGCTAACATCCCAAATTTCTGTATATCTTGGTTTGGGTGGATTTTTGTTAAAGATTCCTTTCATAAATCTGGATATTAATGGATGTGATCCAATTGATTTCTGGTCAGAGATTTGTCCTAAATAAGATGATAAGGCACTACGTGCACTATTAATGGCACTGTAACTTAAGTGTTGTTCAAAATGCAACTCGGCAAGGAACTCCAATATGTTTGCAATGTTCACAGTATGATAGGATATATTTGACTGTCTGCAGAAATTTTCCCATTTCTTTATATGTGTCATATATTGTCTCTGAGTGCTATCTCGCCATGATGCGACTATAATATCCATAGTTCTATCCGACAATCCAAGCTCCTGTAGTGGTCTGGTCAAAACCTGCAGATTAACAAATTCATATAAGCATGTAATGGATGAATTTCTTTGGTTACTGGTTTTATCAATAAATCACTGCTGCTAGGAATTGACATATATGGTTCTTTAATCATGTTTAACATCAATGGAACCATGGTTGTGTCCCCAATTTGGAATTACCAATAATCCTGTGGCAGAATCTTGTTCTATTTTTCTTCAGACATTGCTGAACCAGAGCAAATGGCGGAAAAGCATAAAAGAACATATTCCCCCAGTTTTAGTGAAAAAGCTATCTGCTACTGCTACTGCTCGTCCGTCACTCTACACCTCCATCCCCCACCAGGACGGTCTCAAAGCCCTCCGGTTCTTCCTCGACCAGAGGAGCAACCCATACCCGTCCACTGACACCCTCCTCCGCCTAGCAGAGTTGGTCCTCACCCTCAATAACTTCTTTGATTCCTCCCATTTCCTCGAAACACAAGGCGTAGCTATGGGGACACGCATGGGCCCCAGCTACGCTTGCCTCTTTGTTGGGTACGTCGAACAATCCTTGTTCTCGCGTACCAGGGCCCCATCCCCGACCTCTACCTCCGTTACATCGACGACTGCTTTGGTGTCACCTCCTGCACCCACACACAACTGACTGACTTCATTCATTTCACCACCACTTCCATCCGGCACTCAAATACACTTGGACCATTTCCGACACTTCCCTACCATTCCTTGACCTCACCATCTCTATTGCAGGTGAACGCCTCCTACCGACATCCACTACAAAACCTACTGACTCCCACAGCTACCTGGACTACTCTTCCTCCCACCCTGCTCCTGTAAGGACTCCATCCCCTATTCCAATTCCTCCGTCTACGCCGCATCTGCTCCAGGATGAGGTGTTCCACACCAGGTCATCAAATGGCCTATTTCTTCAGAGAACCGGGATTCCCCTCCCCCACTATTGATGAGGCTCGCACCAGGGTCTCCTCCATATCCCGCAACACTGCCCTCGCTCCCCATTCCCCCACTCGCAAACAGGGCAGAGTCCCCCTGGTCCTCACCTTTCACCCCACCATCCGGCAAATACAACATATAGTCCTCCGCCAGTTTCGCCATCCAACGTGACCCCTCCACCCGCCACATCTTCCAATCTCCCCCCCTGTCTGCCTTCCGCAAAGACCGCTCCCTCCGCAACTCCCTTGTCCATTCTTCCCTCCCCTCCCACTCTACCCCTTCCCCGGGCACTTTCCCTTGCAACCGCAAGAAATGCAACACTTGTCCCTTCACCTCCCCCCTCCACTCCTTTCAGGGACCCAAGCAGTCCTTCCAGGTCCGACAGAGGTTCACCTGCACCTCCTCCAACCTCATCTACTGCATCCGCTGCTCCAGATGCCAGATGATCTATATCGGTGAGACCAAGCGGAGGCTTGGCGATCGCTTCGCCGAACACCTCCGCTCGGTCCGCAATAACCAACCCCACCTCCCGGTGGCTCAGCACTTCAACTCCCCCTCCCATTCCACATCCGACCTCTCAGTCCTGGGCCTCCTCCACGGCCAGAGTGAGCAACACCGCAAGCTGGAGGAACAGCACCTCATATTCCGCTTGGGGAGTCTGCATCCTTTGGGCTTGAATATTGAATTTTCTCAATTCTGTTAACCCTTGCTGTCTCCTCCCCTTCCCACCTCTCCCTCAGCCCTCGGGCCCCTGGCATTCCCTCTATCTCTATCTCCCTCCCACACCCCAGTCGCACCAGCTTCTCATTTTTTTACAATGGCTTGTTCCCTTTATCATCGATACTTTTTTGCATATCTTTCACTCATTGTTCCTTATCTCTCCACATCACCGTCTATATCTCTCGTTTCCCTGATCCCTGACCAGTCTGAAGAAGGGTCTCGACCCGAAACGTCGCCTATTTCCTTCGCTCCTTAGATGCTGCTGCACCCGCTGAGTTTCTCCAGCTTTTTGTGTACCCTCTACTGCTACTGCGTCTGGATCTGGTTCCCAAGACACATATTTAGGCAATTGATGATTTAGTCTTGATGCAAACAGATCAATGTCTGGTAAACCCATATTGAGTCACAATTTTACTGAAAATTACTGGGTTCAACATCCATTCTGTGTTGTCTTTAAACATCCTTGATCTATTGTCTGCCACCACATTGTCTTTACCTGGGATGTAATTTGCCGAAATCCAAATTTGGTGCTTAATACACCATTGCCATATCTGATTGACCAAACAATCACATGATACCGATCTGACTCTACCCATGTGATTAATATATGCAACAGCTGTTTTTATTGTCTAATTGTATCAGTACATGCAGATTCTTTTTTGTAGAACAATATGCCTTCAACCCATAAAATGCACCCAATAATTCTAAATAGTTAATACCATATGTTTGGAGAAACATTTCCTCTTGGACAGTCTTTCTGCCCCCCACAGCTGGTGAATGAATCTGTTGCCCCCCATCCAAGAGCACTAGCATCTGTTTGTAAAATTACTTCAGGCTGTTGTATCAGAATGTTTTTAGCAGCTTGTGGGACATTTTCAATCCACCATTGTAATTCCAATAAAGCTTCTTTTGTTAATTGCATAGGCATATCAAAATGGCCTGCTCTCTTTTTTGGAGCTCTTATTTTGTCCCTTTGAAGGTTTTGGTAATGTAATGGACCAAATTCTACTGCAGGAAATGCTGCTACTAGTTTTACCAATAACCTTGCTACTTCTCGGATGGAGGGATAAGGTTTTGTGAATGAGACCCCTACAGGTCACTAAAATATCATCAATCTTATCTGTTGGCAAAGTTACTAACATAGTAACTGAGTTAGTTAATTGACTGTGCTGGCTGCAGCTGGGACTTAATTGGATGAATCAAGAAACCTAACTTCTCAAATAAAGTTTTAGTTGCTGAAACTGATTTTTCAGCTGATTCCTGATTACTATTGATGATTAAAATGTCATCCAGATAAGCCATAATGATGTGCTTTTGTGCTCTTAATTGTGCTAAAGCTGGTTTCAACAGCTTTGTAAAGAGCCTGGGAGCTGAACTTAACCCATTTGGTAAAGCTTTGAATTGCCACAGCTGTCCCAGCCAATTAAATTTTAAATACCTTCGAAAGAACTGATGTATTGGTAACTGAATAGTACGCATCCTTTAAATCAATTGTAGCCATATAACAACCTGCTGATATCAAATGTCTTGCAGTGTTAAATGTTTCCATTTTTAAATGTTTATATTCGACAAATTTATTAAGATTTGTAAGGTCCAGAATAATTCTGCAACCACCATCTTTTTTATTTCTTGGAAATATATTTGACACAAATTGATGCTCATGTTCAACAGTTTTTTCAATAACACCTTTTTTAAACAATTTGTCAATTTCCACATTTATTTCTGCCTCTTCAATTGCAGAAAACATAAAATCATAAACAGGTTTATTTTGTACCGGAGAATTAACACCTTCTTTAAATGTAATAGTAGCTCCTGAAACTGTTTGTAAAATAAACCAATCAGATGTGATGGCAAGCCATTCATCATAAAACATTTGTAATCTCCCTCCAACTGGAGATTTGTCCACAGTTTCTTTAAGCATAGAATAAATTTTTTGTACCTCTCCATATGAACGTGGTGGTCTCCTTCTCCCCGTATACGGGTGAACATTAGGCTGTGTCGGATGATAACATTTTCTTATCATACTCCTGCCTCTGTTTCCAAAATCAAATCCCCTTCTTGATGAAAAAATACCTTTTTTTGTCCAAAGACGAAAGGTCTCATGTGGCTAATAGATTTAGCCTCTTCATCCATTTTATCTTATTTGTTTAGGCAGGTTTTCTCCAAATAGATAACTAGGAGCTTGAACACCACTTGATCGACACAGACCTGCAAACCTTGGATGAAATATGGGCCGAATCGCAATTTTCCTCATACAATTAATTTCATAGAAGGAATTGCATAATAAGCCCAACGTATCTTTTTGATTTTATCCATCTCCAAACCCTCCATTTGCCTTCCAAAAGCAGTAATGGCAGCAGAAATCAATTTGAGGATTCTTTGAAATCTTATTTCTTGTCCTCTCATGCCTGGAGTCATAGGCGTCCATATAGACGGATTAACCGTAGGTACCTTCAATGAGGTGCAATTTTCCGGTGTTTTATATAATTCTGCTGTTTCAATCATCACAGAATCTTGACGTTGGTGAGATACCATATAATTAATACTGGCAGCTAGGTTTTCTTCCATAGCCTCACCACTTCCTTCAGGTATAGCAAAATCTTTTTGCCATCTCTTTTTTAAGGTATAGCAAAATCAGGTATAGCAAATCTGGCCTTCTCTTTTTTATTCGTGGTGTGCACTCATAATCCACATCACCACTTGCAGGGTCTGTCTTTTGCAGCCCTGATACACTTGGAATTATATCCAATGAGACTTCCTCCGCCCTTAATCATGGGTCCGGAGTTTCAAATTCCCAATTTGGCTCATAGCCATATTCTGTATATTCAAACCCCTCAGGGTCATTTTGGGAAACTTCTGGGTACTGTGACCCTTGTCTCATTATATTTTGGAGCACTTTCTCCATATGTTCCATTTTTAGCCATATAGCTTTATTATCCGGAGGACTTTCATTATCAGTCATTATCAGAAACCACGGGCCTCACGGACTTCTTTTTACTTTTTCTAGGAACATTTTCCTCCGTGGTTTGTATTTCTGGAGAAATTATAGTCTCATTAACGGGTGAATCAGCGGCCACCAGTATCGGAACCGGATCTGCACTAAACTCTTGTCCCGTTTCTTTAGCTTCACCCCGGGACGATCTTTTTACCCGCAAAATTTTCCTTTGAGACTTCTCCATTTTTCTTTTCCATTTATCTGGCTAAATCAGTACGCCAGCGTGACTCTGATTTTAACTTTTACTTTCTCTTTTGCTGGTTTTACCAGCGTAACGTCTTTTTTAGAACGTCCCCACTTTTCCTTACACTTACCTGCGGGTCCGTTCCGGCCGCTGCGAGGAGCCGCTCTCTGCAACTCTTGCTTCTGCCGTCAGCGTCGACATAATGCCGTTCCAGTGCCAGGCGGGGCTTCTTCACGTAGTCACTCACGTGACTCTGAAGTAAAATGGATGTTAAATCCGGATGTATTTAATCAAGTGATTGTTCAGTATGGAATGCCAGATATTGGCTTGTTTGCATCTAGATTAAATCATCAGTTGCCCAGATATGTTTCACGGGAACCAGATCCTGGTGCAGCAGCGGTGGATGCTTTCTCACTGCTTTGGGTTGGAATGTTTGTGTATGCATTTCCTCCATTCTGTCTCATCAGCAGATGCTTGCAAAAGATCAAGCAGGACTCCGCTTCAGGGATATTGGTAGTGCCAGATTGGCCTACACAAGCATGGTTTCCTTTTGTATTACAAATGGCTAGGCAGCCTCACATGATTATTACCAAGAATAAAAATCTACTGGTAAATCCAGTAACTGGGGGTCAACATCCTTTACATGATCGTATTGATCTGTTGATTTGCAGATTTTAATAATACCTCCCCATACCTGGGGAGAGGACTGTCTGATCGTACTGTGGATGATCTCACGTCGGCCTGCAGGGATAGTACACAGAAGCAGTATATCACCTCGATAAGTAAGTGGGAGCAATTCTGTCTACACCAGAATATTTCATATCAAACTGCAGGGATCGCAGATGTATTGGAGTTTTTAGTCCACATCTTTATTTTGATCAAAAATTAAGTTACAGTGCGATCAATACAGCCAGGAGTGCTTTGTCTTCTTATTTACCTATGAGTTCAGAATTGCATTCAGTAGGGACACATCCGTTATTTTCACGATTTATGAAGGGAGTTTTCAATTCTAATCCTCCTAAACCCAGGTATGCCGGTATTCGGAATGTGAGTGAAGTTCTTATGCTTCTTCGCCAGTGGGCTCCTGTTGCAAGCCTATCTATAGCCATATTAACCATGAAGGTGGTCATGCTTATGGCATTGGTATCAGCCCAACGTGTACAAACATTGCAAAAGCTTCGGCTAGACAGAATGCATGTGTCGGCAGATGCCATTATATTTTATGTCTATGATTTGCTTAAACATAGTAGAATAGGCATGACAGGATGTAAGATTGTGTTTTCAGCATACCCCACAGATGATCGCTAGTGTGTAGTCTCACATTTATCTCGTTACATTGAGGTTACTAAAGCCCCACGAGGAACAGAGTATGCATTATTTATTAGCCACAAAAAAACACACACTAAGGTGTCGGTGCAAACAATTTCAAGGTGGCTAAAGCAGGTTCTGGGAAGTGCTGGAATTGATACTGATAAATTCAAATCTCATTCCACCAGGGCGGCATCAACTTCCGCGGCAAGGGCAATGGATGTGCCAATACACCATATACTCGCGGCCGCAGGATGGTCCAGTGAGCTGACCTTTCAATGGTTTTATCACAAGCCGATTTCAAGGCTGGGGGTGTTTGATGATTCCGTTTTGAGTTCTGTTATAGTTTCCCCCTGAGTTAGAGGGGTTTGTTATAGTTTTGTTTGTAAATAAACTGTTATTCATTTAACAAAACGTATATTATTGATGCATTATTGATTGTTTAACGACTTTTTGAGTCAATCGATGCAGTGTGAACGCCTGGAATTTGGATCTGCGGCGTGAAATCACAGTGCTTTGAAGTCTTCACGTAGTCACTCACGTGACTCCGAAGTAAAAATAGTAAGATTAAATGAGAACTTACCAGTTTTTGAAGTTTTGATCTTTATTTATGAGGAGTCGAAGTTGAGGGACTACGTGCCCTCCGTCTCTACCAGCCCTCATAGATATCACCTGGTAGTTCTAGTCTTTGTTATCTACCATTATACTTCAGTCAATGTTATCAGTAAAATAGTAAGATTAAATGAGAACCTACCAGTTTGAAGTTTAATCTTTATTTTATGAGGAGTTCCGATGAGGGATTACGTGAAGAGGCCCCGCCAGGCGCATGTGCGTCATACTTCAAAGCAGCGGCGTAAAAACACAGAAACTATAGTCGAAGTGATATAGTAAGACTCAAAAGACTAGAACTACCAGATGATCTTTGCGATAATGAGGGCCGGGAGCGGAGGCAAGTAATCCCTCATCGTAACTCCTCATAAAATAAAGATCAAACTTCAAACTGGTAAGTTCTCGTTTAATCTTACTATTTTACTTCGGAGTCACGTGAGTGACTACGTGAAGATTTCAAGGCTCTGTGATTTCATGCCGTAGATCCATTCCATACGACACACTTCTTCAGTTGACACAGTAGTGAATAAATAATGTATTGAACATTGCTTTGAATTATTCAGTAAACATTTTTTAATGATAATAAACAAAACAGTAATATCCCCTCTGTCCCAGGAGGAAATTACAAATGAATTTAGAAAAGAAAAGAAAATCAAACCGAACCCAAAACAGAATGCCCAAAACCTTGCACTATCAGGACAGATTTATCATAGAACTTTGAGAAGGTCGCCTCCCTAGACCATCCTGCGGCCCCAAGGATTTGGTCTAGAGGCACGTCCTGTGCCTTCGCTGTGGATGTTGATGCCGCCCTGGTGGAGTGAGATTAAACATATGAGTGTCTACTCCAGCACAATCCAAAACCTGTTTTAACCATCTAGAAATAGTTTGTCTGACACCTTTTTATGAGTTTTTTGTGGCTGATGAGCATTACTGTCTCAGAGCCTCTGAGACTCTTAGTTACCTTGATATATTGACTCAGGTGCTTGACTACACATAGCGTTTGGGTATGCTTTAAATCTTACTTTGGTTCCAGCCATTCCTGGCCTGCTTTGTTTGATTAAATCATACACATAAAACATAATGTTATCTACAGAAGAGTACATGCTATCTAGCCATAGCTTTTGCAATGTTTGAACTCGTTGTGCTGATACTAGCGCCATGAGCATAACCACTTTAAGTGTTAACTTCTGAAAAGACAGTGACATAATTGGAGCCCATTGCCGAAGCAGTGTGAGAACTATACTGACATCCCAGAATTCTGTATATTTAGGCTTAGGAGGGTTCTTGTTAAAGATTCCTCTCATGAATCGGGACACTAACGGATGAGACCCGATAGATTGTTGTTCTGAAAACTGCCCTAAATAGTAGGACAAAGCACTGCGAGCACTATTAATGGCACTATAGCAAGTGTTCATCAAAATACAATGTAGCAAGGAACTCCAACACATCCGGTATGCTTGCAGTATGGTAAGATATATCTGACTGCAAGCAAAACATCTCCCATTTCTTAATATGAGACACATATTGTTTTTTATGTGATAACTGCAGCTTGGAGAGATAGCACATCCATGGTCCTACTCGACAGTCCAGGCCCTTGGAACGGTCTGGTCAGAACCTGCAGATTAACAGATTTATACGCTCATGTAATGGATGACTTTAACCATATAACCATATAACCATATAACCATAAACTTTCTCCTGTTACTGGATGCACCAACAAATAACTGCACTTGGAGACAGTCATGAATGGCTGTCATTCTCAGCACCAATGGGAACCATGTCTGTGTAGGCCAGTCCGGAACCTCCAAAATGCCTGAGGCAGAGTCCTGCTCTATTTTGGTGAGGCATTGCCTAATGAGGCAGAATGGGGGAAAAGCGTAAAAGAACGTACGTCCCCAATGTAGCGGGAATGCATCCACCGCTACTGCTCCTGGATCTGGTTCCCACGAAATGTATTTAGGCACCTGGTGATTTAGCCTGGATGCAAACAGATCTATATCTGGCAAACCATAGCGACTGACAATCATTTAAAAAACATTAGGATTTAGCATCCATTCTATGTTGTCATAAAATTTCCGTGACCTGTTGTCTGCCACTACATTAACTCTACTTGGTAGGTAGATAGCTGAGACCCAGATATTTCTGGAAATACACCATTCCCAAATGAGGTTAGCCAGATTATCACATAATACGGACCTTATTCCTCACCTGTGATTGATATAAGCAACAGCCGTGGTAATGTCAATCTGGAGCTGAACATGTAAAATATTCATTGCTGAACAATAAGCTTTTAATCCATAGAATGCACCTGACAAGCAATTCTAATAAATAATTTATAACCATGCCTTTGCAGGATAAAATCCTTTTGCAACACGGTTATAAATAGTAGAACTCCATCTACCACCACAGCTAGACTCGCTGTCTGTGGCTCCTCATCCCAAAGCACTAACATCTGTTTGTAAAACCACTGAAGGTTTTTGAATCAAAATGTTTTTGGTACTTTGTGCAATATTGATTATCCACCATTGTAATTCGGCGATGAATTTGGTTGGCAACTGCATTGTTCTATCAAAATGACCTGCATGTTCTTTAAATGCTTGTTCTTTAGCTCGTTGCAAACTTTGATAGTGCAGAGGTCCAAACTCCACTACAGGGAATGCCCCTACCAATTTACCAATAACACTGGCTACTTGCCGGATGGAGGGTTGTTGCTTTTCTGCGAGACTGGTACAGACCTCCCTGATTTCCACAGCCTTGGCTGTAGGCAAAGTCACTGACATATCAACTGAATCAATGACAAACCCCAAATAGTTAATTTTATGGGATGGCTCTAGCTTGGATTTTGTTGGATAGACGAGAAAACCTAACCTCTCAAACCGGTGTTTGGTTGCTGAAACCGACGCTTCAGCTGTTTCCTGCGTGTTGCTTATAATTAAAATATAATCTAGATAAGCCATCACAATGTGATTCTGGCACGAAGTAGCGCCCAGAACTGGTTGATTTAACAATTTCATGAACAACCTAGGAGCTGAGGTTAACCCATTGGGCAATGCCTTAAATTGCCACAGCTGTCCCATCCAATTAAATTTCAAGTATCTACGGTACTGATGATGAATTGGTAGTGATTAATATGCATCTTTCAGATCTATGGTTGCCATATAACAAACTTGTGGGTGTTCTGACAACAGCAGTTCAGCAGTATTGAAGGTGTCCATTTTAAAATGACCTATACTGGACATAGGAATTTAATTGGGTTAGATCCAGAATGACTCACCATCTTTTTTCTGTCTGGAGAATATATTGGGCACAAATTGTTGAGGATGGTATGTCGTCCTCTCAATTACCCCTTTTTGGAACAAAACCTCAATTTCTTTATTTACCAGCAGAGTTTCTGGTCCAGAAAAAAACAATACCCGACTAGGGATATTTTGTGCAGATGGATGTAACCTACCTGTAACTATAACCTACCCCCGAAGGCGGAGGTTGTTCCCCAGAGGATTTATCCTGGACTGAATGAATCACCCATACCTCCATAGTCGACCTTGAACTTCTTGTTCTCCATGCCATGCTGGGGTTGTAGTTGACGTACACAGGTGGGTAAGGATGCCGTCCAACTGGTACCACTGCTTGGGCTTGCCCCAGGATCTGACCCCCGTCGTGTCGAACAAGACCTGTGAGGTGGCATCCTGGCCGAAAGGATGTAAGTTTTCATGAGGCCAATCATTTTGGCCTCTTCTTCCAAGTCTTTGACCTGTTTGAGCTGGTCCTCGCCAATTAGAAAATTTGGCGCTTGAATGTTCGATTTCCTGCACAGAGCTGCAAATCGTGGTTCAATGTTGGCTTGATAGCAATTTTCCGGATGCAGTTGATTTCGAAGTATGCATTGCACAGCAGGGCCAACATATCCTGCTGTGTCCCGGACATCGGTGCCCCTTGGACAATTTTGCAGAAAGCCGTGATCCCTGCCCCCTCCAATTTGAGGACTCGCTGGAACCAAATCTCTTGTCCATGCATCATTGTGCTCATTTGTGACGAGATAGCAGAGTTCACAGTGGGCACCTTGAGCGAAGCACAGTTAACAGGTGTCACGTAACGCTTGGTTGTTTGTTCCATAATGGAATCCTTTACCTGGTGAGAGGCCATGTAGTTGATGTTAGAAGCCAAATTTTCCAAAATTTCTTGCCACATCCGGGACACCTGGAGCATGGCTCATGTGCCTTGGTGTGTGCCCAAGAGCAGTGACACCAACTTCAGGTCAGACTCCTCCTGCCCTGGCTCTGCCGAGCCTTGCTCTAGGGAGGTCTCTACCAGCCTATACAAGGTGCTGCTGAGGGTGATTCCCACTGATATTCATAGGCGGTAAAGTCCTCCTCGCCATATGGGCCTCTGCGTGAGGCTGTTTGGGGAATCCTTGGGGCATTCGACCCCGATTGGAATATTTCGTGGCTCATCATTGTCTGATGCATTTTCTCCCTTTGATCAAGCCGTCCCCAGACCTTCTTGTTGGAAGGAGGGGAGTCTTCCTCATCAGACTCGTCGGATAAAACGGGCCTGAGAGATTTCCTTTTGGCCTTTCTCCTTGCTGGAGTGGCCTCAGCACCCTGAAGCACTGGAGTTAATGGAGGAAGTTGAGCTGCCGGTAGACCTGCAGTCGGAGCCGGTGTTACCACAGCCGGTATCTCCCTACCCGATCTGCGAGCACTAACCGCGGGCCCGCGAGTTAAGCTCCTACTACGGACAGACTTTTTTTACAACTCGCTCCATTGTCTAATGACTCCCGCTGGCTCCTGAGCCAGTCTCACAGAGTTTAAGTACCCGCAGAAACGTTTTAAATCACTTACCTCCCCGTTTACTACTTACCGCTGGTGGAGCTGCGCTCTCCAGCCATCGGACGTAATGACGCACATGCGCCTGGCGGGGTTTCTTTACGTAGTCACTCATGTGACTCCGAAGTAAAATCATTCCTCAAAGTCCAGTGACTTTAGACTTTTGACACAGTGCGGAAGCAGACCTTTCAGCCCATCGAGTCCGCAGCGACCAACGATCTATCTATCCTATCTTACACACTATCCTACACACTAGGGAAAATTTCCAGAAGCAAATTAACTTACATTTCGGTTCATCTTTGGAGTGTGGTAGGAAACCAGAGCACCCGGAGAAAACCCATGCAGTTCTCCACAGAGAGAACGTACAAATTATGTACTGAGAGCACGCGTAGTCAGGATCAAACCTGGGTATCTGGTACTGTAAGACGGAAACTCGAACGCTGCGCCACTGTGCCATGCTGATTCTGATCAGTCCTGATTTGTATTGTTATCTACCCATTCCAAAATGCATTTTAATTGTTTCCTTGGAAATTTGAATGTTTAACCTGAACATTCCAACACAAAAATTGAGGAATAACTTAAACAATTGCAATATTGATTATTGTTATGGTGAGAGTGTTTGTGAGAAGGGAAATCATGGCATTGTTTAATTTAAATGAAAAAATAGTTATTAATACTATGTATTTTATGTTTGACTATAAGAAAGTTAATTGCTAACTGTAAGCACTTTTATGAAAGTCAGTGGGAACTCGATAAGATCACACCTCAGCTTCAAGAAATAAAGACCTAGTCTTTCCAACCTTTATCTACAGCCAAATGCATATATTATTATTCATTTGATTTTGTATATAAATGCAGACACATCACATCTAAAGGCAGCGTCTTAACATAACATGGGAAACTACTGTATAAAGGAATGAAGGAAGAGTTGGCTTGAGTGGGCTGGAAAAATGGTCTAAGGAACAGGTTACTGAATGAGTAATGGCAGATATTTAAACCGACCTCAATGAAAAAGATGGACCATCAATAGCAAACAGTGGCAGTTAAGGGAAATATTAGAAAAAGCATTAGATCGTGCAAAGCGGCAAAAACACAGGTAGAGCAGGAAACTGGGAATTGTTCAGGAATCAGCAGCAGTGAACGAAAAAGCTAAAAACGAAGGAAGAAAATTGATATGAGATTTTTAGTTTTTTTATTTAGTTTAGTTTAAAGATACATCGTGGAAACAGCTGTTCGGCTCACCAGGTCTGCCCTGACCAGCGATCCCTGCAGATTAACACTATCTTTAGCAATGTTACAACATTTTGATATTTTAAAAATCAAGTCTGCAATTTATCCCATCAGATAAAGCATAAAAAGAAGTTTAATTTGACACCTAATTCACTTTCATATCTTCAGTATTAAAAAAGTTATGACTATTTTCATACTCGGAAATTAGCATCTTGTTCCTTATTGCTTTTCCATTGACTTAACACAAAAGAGGTGATCAAGGACAGTCAAAAGCCCATAACTTTCTTAAAAATTAAGAGAACTGAATGAAATTTTCAGTTATTATAGTTTGAAGCATTCTGAAACAAATATGAACAATCTTACTTGGATGACCTGCAATTAAATCATATAATTCGTTAGTTACCTAATTGTAGGTAATTACAAAATTAAATTACTAGATCTAAACATCCATCCATTTCTTAAGAAAAGGTTAACATTTTTAAAAAGCCTAAGTATCCAAATAACATTCACACAAGAATTCACAATATAACATGATTTTTCAATCTCATTGTCATGAATTTATAGGCCAAATGAAAGGAATTTAGTGTTTAATTCCCGTAAATTAATGGCCATTTTAATCATCTTGTGAGTGGGATTTTGTGGAAAGCGGTCGATTGGAACGTTGCGGTAGTGGTGAATTTAAACCCCATAGCCATGGTTTTCAAGGGAAATTGGACACTTGTTTCGAAAAAAGAGAGATATCTACAATAATTATAGGAGGCATGGAGTAAATGAGGTGCTAGAGGAGTATAAAGAATGTAAAAAGAATCTTAAGAAAGAAATTAGGAAGGCTAAAAGAAGATATGAGGTTGCTTTGGCAAGAAAGGTGAAAGTAAACCCAAAGGGTTTCTACAGCTATATTAATAGCAAAAGGATAACGAGGGATAAAATTGGACCATTAGAGAACCAGAATGGACAGCTATCTGCAGAGCCAAAAGAGATGGGGGAGATATTGAACAATTTCTTTCTTCGGTATTCACCAAGGAGAAGGATTTGAACTCGGTGAGTTAAGGGGAAAAAGTAGAGTAGCTATGGAAACTATGAGATTCAAAGAGGAGGAAGTACTGACACTTTTGAAAAATATAAAAGTGGATAAGTCTCCAGGTCCTGACAGGATATTCCCTAGGACATTGAGGGAAGTTAGTGTAGAAATAGCAGGAGCTATGACAGAAATATTTCAAATGTCATTAGAAACGGGAATAGTGCCGGAGGATTGGCGTACTGCGCATGTTGTTCCATTGTTTAAAAAGGGTTCAAAGAATAAACCTAGCAATTATAGACCTATTAGTTTGACGTCAGTGGTGGGCAAATTAATGGAAAGGATACTTAGAGATAATATATATAAGCATCTGGATAAACAGGGTCTGATCAGGAACAGTCAACATGGATTTGTGCCTGGAAGGTCATGTTTGACAAACCTTCTTGAATTTTTTGAAGCGGTAACTAGGGAAATTGATGAGGGTAAAGCAGTGGATGTTGTCTATAAGGATTTCAGTAAGGCCTTTGACAAGGTTCCCCATGGAAGGTTGGTTAAGAAGGTTCAATCTTTGGGTGTTAATGGCGGAGTAGCAAGATGCATTCAACAGTGGCTGAATGGGAGATGTCAGAGAGTAATGGTGGATGGCTGTTTGTCAGGTTGGAAGCCGGTGACCAGTGGGGTGCCTCAGGATCTGTGTTGGGTCCACTGTTGTCTGTCATGTACATCAATGATCTGGATGATGGGGTGGAAAATTGGATAAGTAAGTATGCAGATGATACTAAGATAGGTGGTGTTGTGGATAATGAAGTAGATTTTCAAAGTCTACAGAGAGATTTGGGCCATTTGGAAAAGTGGGCTGAAAGATGGCAGATGGAGTTTAATGCTGATAAGTGTGAAGTGCTACATCTTGGCAGGACAAATCAAAATAGGACATACATGGTAAATGGTAGGGAATTGAGGAATGCTGTGGAACGGAGGGATCTAGGAATAACTGTGCATAGTTCCCTGAAGGTGGAATTGCATGTAGATAGGGTGGTAAAGAAAGCCTTTGGTGTGCTGGCCTTTATAAATCAGAGCATTGAATATAGGAGTAGGGAAGTAATGTTAATATTGTACAAGGCATTGGTAAGACCAATTCTGGAGTATGGTGTACAATTTTGGTCGCCTAGTTATAGGAAGGATGTCAACAAAATAGAGAGAGTACAGAGGAGATTTACTAGAATGTTGCCAGGGTTCCAGCAACTATGTTACAGAGAAAGGTTGAACAAGTTAGGTCTTTATTCTTTGGAGCGCAGAAGGTTAAGGGGGGACTTGATTGAGGTCTTTAAAATGATGAAAGGGATAGACAGAGTTGACGTGGATATGTTTTTTCCCATTGAGGGTAGGGAAGATTCAAACAAGAGGGCATGACATGAGAATTAAGGGACAGAGGTTTTGGGGTAACGTGAGGGGGAACTTCTTTACTCAGAGGGTGGTGGCTGTGTGGAATCAGCTTCCAGCAGAAGTGGTGGAGGCAGGATCGATTTTAACATTTAAGAGTAAAGTGGATAGGTATATGGACGTGAAGGGAATGGAGGGGTATGGTCTGAGTCCAGGTAGATGGGACTAGGGGAAAACAAATGGTCGGCACGGACTGGAAGGGCCGAGAGGGCCTGTTTCCGTGCTGTAATTGTTATATGGTTATATGGTTATATGTTATATGGTTATCAGCAGGAAAAACACTGCCGGTTAGTATGGGTCCTAAGTCACTTTTTCACAACATGAAATTTTGATTAAAGGCATCCTAAGAAGCAAGTTTATATGAAAAAATAAACGGTGTACCTTGCCTTGTCCCCTACGTGAGATCCGTCCCGTTGTCAGCGTTGACGGCATTAGAAGATGATTTTTAATTTACCCCTGCTATTAAATTATCCAGCGCTAATTTTAATAAACTTAATAAAACAGCAGTCAAAACGATTTTTCTTCAGCAGCTAAACAGTCTGTTCAAAATCGATTTGAATAGTCTCAAGAAAAAATGCATTTTAAACCTGCCCCCCTCTCAAAGGAGCCAAAGTCGCGCACACGGCCAGTGACAGAACTGCAGCACCGCTGAAGGTAAGTTTTGTAACATACTTACTATCCTACACACATTAAGGACAATTTACACTTGTACCAAGCTAATTAACCTAAAAAACCTGTACGTCTTTGGAATGTGGGGGGAAACCGAAAATCTCGGTGAATACCCAACGAGAGCGTACAAACTCCGTACTGACAGCACCCGTAGTCAGGATCGTACTCGGGTCTACTGGTGCTGTAAAGCAACAACTCTACCGCTGCACCACCCTAATATCAAATCTAAAAGCAAGGTTTCTATGATATATGAGAACCTATGGTAAATTTGGAGCCTCTGGAGAATGAGGCAGCGATATTAACAGCAGAAAACAAGGAAATGATAGATTACTTAAACCAATACTTTGAATCATTCTTCATGGCAGAGGACCCTGCAAATGTACCAAGGATGGCATATCTAACAAATTGGATGTTTTTCAAATAGAAGAAGATAATTTGTCACCATTCCTATTATGAGATACACATATTGGAAAAAGTAGAGTGTCTGAAGGCCTGATGGCCTGAACCTGAACTTATTAAAGAAAATGGTTACAGTGTTAGTTAAGACATTGGTTGAAGTTTTTCAAAATTCACCAAGTTCCAGGAGGCTATCAGCAGATGGGAAAACCACAAATGTGATACTTTGTTCAAGGAGAGAGGCAGACAGAAAATGTACAACTATACATAGGTCAAACAAGGTTACATCTGTTGCTGGGAAGATGCTGGAGACGATAATCAGGAAACAAATATTAGTCATTTAGAAAAGCTTCCTACAATCAAGCCAAGTAAATGTGTTTTATAAAATGTTTTCTTGTTTAACAAATTTGTTAATATTCTTCAAGGCTAAAATAAGCAAAATAAGGGGGAAACTGTAGACAATCTGAATTTCCAGTGGCATTCAATAAAAAAAACTGCACAAAAGGTTAGTGCTCAAAATAGAAGCTCACATGGGCGGCACGGTGGCACAGTGGTAGAGTTGCTGCCTTACAGCGCTTGCCATGCCGGAGACTCTGGTTTGATGCTGACTATGGGTGCTGTATGTACGGAGTTTGTATGTTCTGCCCATGACATCGTGGGTTTGCTTCGAGATCTTCGGTTTCCTCCAGCACCACAAAGATGTATAGGTTTGTAGGTAAATTTGCTTGCTATAAGTATAAATTGTCCCTAGTGTGTAGGATAGTGTTAATATGCGGGAATCGCTGGTTGGTGTGTACACAGTGGGCCAAAGAGCCTGTTTCCGTATGGTATTTCTAAAAAAAAACAGTATTGAGGGAAGTATGTTAACATGTTAACATGTTTTAAAGGCTGGATATCACATAGATAGAGAAAAAGTTGCATTAGGTGGGTGACAAGTATGTATGATAACAAACTTGGGGATCTGGCATTGCTTGCAATTGATAATTTCAATGATAAAAAAAAATGAAGAAACTGTCTTTCTATCTATATTGCTAGAAGTCTGATCTTGCCCACTTCCTGTTGTTCTGTATATTAATTTTAGAAAAACCGTCCCACTCTACTGCGCAGGACAAGAGGATTTTTCCCATCGATGAAGAATAAAAGAGTTATTAGTGTTTAAAAAATGTTGAGATTCTCTCTCCTGAAGGCCACGCCCCTTCTGGAGGGACTATAAACAGATTTAAATCTCTTCTTAATTATGTTGAAGCGGGCTCTTCTGACTGTACATGCTTTGTTTGATGCTGTTTTGACTGTGACTCTATTTATATGTTCTCTGTTGTTTTTAAATTATTGTCTGTAACTGGGAAACTGTGCTGCTGCCTGTCTGGGCCAGGGCTCTCTTGTAAAAGAGATTTTTAATCTCAATGAGACTTCTCCTGGTTAAATAAAGGTTAAATAAAAAATAAAATAAAATAAAAATAACACCCAAAAGTGTTGAGTGCCTCAGTCAGTCGCTGCAATATGGGGGAGCGAGAGGGTCACATCCCTCAGTCTGAGCTGTGAATAACACTGAACATATGTCTACTAAACTGTGAGTGGTTTTACTGACCTGTCAGTGCCCTTAATGTGGTTTGAAAATATAGTTTGGAAATGCTAAAGCTGTGTTGTCTTTGGTTTGGAAATGCTAAAGCTGTGTTGCCTAATTAAAGTTGTCTTGCCGAATTAAAGTTTCCTTGCCGAATTAAAGTTGCCTTGCCGAATTAAAGTTGCCTTGCCTAATTAAGGTTGACTTGCCCAATTAAAGTTGACTTGCCTAATTAAAGTTGCATTGCCTAATTAGAGTTGCCTTCCCTAATTAAATTTGCCCTGCTTAATTAAAGTTGCATTGGCTAATTAAAGTTGCATTGCCTAATTAGAGTTGACTTGCCTAATTAAAGTTGCATTGCCTACTTAGAGTTGCCTTGCCTAATTAAAGTTGCCTTGCCTAATTAAAGTTGCCTTGCCTAATTAAAGTGGCCTTGCCTTCTATATAATTAAAAGTCTAATCTTGACCACTTCCTGTTTGCGCTTTATATTGATTTTAGAAAAATTGCTACCATGTATGGCTGTGATTTTTGGCCATCTTTTTCAGTCCCCCATCCTCTCACCAGGTGCCGAGGATTTTTCCTATCGATGAAAAATCAATTAGTGTTTTTTTTTAATGTTGAGATTCTCTCTCCTGTCAATCATGCGCTGAAGGTCACGCCCCTTCTGGTGGGAGGGGAGAGGGACTATAAAACCCAGATAGGTGGCCATGGCTCAGGAGGGAGAGGTCACGACTCGCTGTATTTAGTGGCCTAGCATCCTGCTTGAAATGGTATGAAACTGCACTTGAATTTGTTGTCCTTGCACCCTGCTTGAAGTGGTAAGAAACTGCACTTGAAATTGGTGGCCTTGCACCCTGCTTGAAATGGAATTTCAAGGAATAGCCGTGAGTCAACTGCCAGCCCACCAGCCGTGAGTGAGTGAGCTGCCAGCACAATAGGCTTGAGTGACTGAGCCGCCAGCCCAAGAATCCATTCGGCCCACAATGTCCATACAAGCCCTCTGGAAACCAGTCCCTTCAGCCCACAACACCCATACTAGCGCTCCAGAAAGCCCCCCCCCCCCCCCCCCACCCGGCCCACTGGCCACCAGTATTGGAATTGGTGGAGAGGTGGAATATTGTGTTGGGGGACCAGCTCTCCCATGTGTTGCTATGACCCAATGGGTCCCACTTAGTCTAGTATAATTTTGATAAGTAGTCAGTGCCGACAAATTTGATAAATATGGAGCCAGCAGTGATTGACATTGTTGAAAATGCAGAATGGCAGATATTGACATTAAATTAAATATATTTTCTGTTGACTATGAGAGGATAAGAAGTTGTCTGGTTTTACAGTCAATGACAAAGGAACCATACTTACCATTCGACATGCTGACCGAATGAGATCTTGTGGGAATTTTAATCAGTAATTCACGGTCATTAGACAATCTGTTTCTAACAACATGCCCTCCAAGGGGGGTCTGCGGAGTAAACAAGCTGTGATTATTGAATTTTAAGAATGGTAAAAAAAATACTGTGGCTCTTCAAACAGTCAGACTGAAAAATCTTTACTGAGCCACAGTCTAAATCTGGATAAATATGTTATATACTTTATATGATATAAATTAGAGTTAAATCACGGACAGAAAATAAAATGCGCAAAGCAAAGAAAAATAGAATCAAGAAAGAGATAAAAAGGATAGAGAGAAAAACAAGAAAAAAAAAATAGTAATCTTCCAGATGTGCAAGATTCCATTTTTAAAATATATTTGCAGAAACAATTTAAAGGTAATCATGACTACTCACATACTTTAAAATTAATTTATGCATAAGCCATTGTTGGTGGCACAAGATGGGCATGTAATCATCTTCATGATTTTACATGGAGTACAATGGAATGGCCATTAGTGTGTTAGCAATGACACTGGTGGTACACAGCCCAGAGAGACAAAAATATAACAAGTTCTGCATATGCACATTCTGGAAGTTGCTGTTTAATTTACACCTTCGTGACAGTAATGAATTTAGCCTCGCCACTATTGTTAATCCAAGCCCATGTAACTATATATTAAATGAAAATTGCCTTCTGGACTCTCGCAAGATTTACACCATGCAGTTGTCATAAATTTGTGAAGACAGTAGAGAAACACTCTCCCTGACAGAACAAGCATCTGTTCCCAGATCAAAAAGCCTTCTTCAACCCACTTTTTCATACATTTTCCAGTAAAATTGCAATAGTTGAATTACATGGTGATATATAGAACCTCTACAATGCCCAACTCATTCATTTTTCCAAATACATACCAGGCTACTATTTCTTTTTAATGCATTCTCAAATGTACTTGAGAAGCACCAACCAGTTAAAAATTTAAACAACAAAGTAATGGAATAAAGTAGGTAGTCATTCCTTCCATCTATCATTGCTTCAATTAATGTTAATGAATGATAGCAGCTGAGAATTGCTCATTTCCACTTTATTGCACACTGTATATCTTATACTCTTAAAAATGTTCAAACTCAGGACACCTTCAACATGATTTATTGATTGAAAGCAGAATCATTATCAAGTGAACAGCCTAAGAATAAACAAATAGTCAGATGAATCATAGCATTTGATAGACCTGAATCTCTCCAACATTTGACTATAGCTATTGATTTTAAGTGACGTAATCATACATTTCCTCCCATTTTAGGACTTTAATGTTATAATGCATGTCTTGCGGTTAAGCTGAAATGACTTGAAAAGATCAGTTAATGACTCATTGCATCTTCACAAGCCCTTGAGCTGATACTATGATCAGTCCCAGGAGGTTTCTTGGGGAATTCTACCAATTACTCCATGCAACTTTGAAATACAATATAGTTGGTTAGTAAGTTGTGCAGATGACATTGATTTTGCAGACTTGAGGAAGGTTGTTAATGTAGACAGCGGGATATAGGTTATCTGCAGAAATGGGCGGAGAATTGGCAGATGGAGTTTAATCCGAGTAAGTGTGAGGTGTTGCACTTCGGAAGGTCAACTGTTAGGGGGAATTATATAATTCATGGTATTGCCTTTAACAGCATTGGTGCATTGGAGGGATTTGTGTCCAAGTCCATAACTCCATGAAAGTGGTAAAATTATAAATAGATAGAATATGATATGCATCTTTTCATAGGTCAGCCTACTGAGTATAGGAGTCAGGAAGTCATGATGCAGCATTATAGAACTTCGGTTAGACTGAATTTGGAATGTAGCGTGCAATTGTAGATGCCCCTTTACACTAAGGATGTGGATGCTTGGAATGGGTGCAGAGGAGGTTGACCAGAATGATGCCTGGATTAGGGGTAATAGCTGCAGGAAGAGATTTGATAGACTCGGATTGTTTTCTCTGGAACACCCAAGGTAGACCAGATAGAAGTATATAAATTATGAGCGGCAAAGGAAGGGTCGACAGCCAATGTAATGTAAAATACTAGAGGACATAGCTTGACAATGGAGGGTAGAGCTGTGAAACACTGAGGGGCAGAAAACGCTAGTGGGAGTTGTGTACAGGCCACCTAACAGTAGGAGTGGAGTTGGGGATGGCATCAAACATGAAATTAGAAATGCATGCAACAAGGGTAAAACAGTTATAATGGGTGACTTCAATTTACATGTAGATTGGATGAATCAAATTGGCAGGGGTGCTGAGGGAGAGGATTTCTTGGAATGTATGCGGGATAGTTTTCTAAACCAACATGTAGAGGAACCAAGGAGAGAGTAGGCTATTCTAGACTGGGTACTGAGTAATGAGGAAGGGTTAGTTAGCAGTCTTGTTGTGCGTGGCCCCTTGGGCAAGAGTGACCATAATATGGTTGAGTTCTTCATTAGGATGGAGAGTGACATTGTTAATTCAGAAACAAGGGTTCTGAACTTAAAGAAAGGTAGCTTTGAGGGTATGAGACGTGAATTGGCCAAGACAGACTGTCAAGTAATTCTTAAAGGGTTGACGGTGGATATGCAATGGAAGGCATTTAAAGACTGCATGGATGAAATACAACAATTGTTCATCCCAGTTTGGCAAAAGAATAAATCAGGGAAGGTAGTGCATCCGTGGATAACAAGGGAGATCAGGGATAGTATCAAAACTAAAGATGAAGCATACAAATTAGCCAGAAAAAGCAGCCTACCAGAGGACTGGGAGAAATTCAGAGTCCAGCAGAGGAGGACAAAGTGCTTAATTAGGAAAGGGAAAATAGATTATGCAAGAAAACTGGCACGGAACATAAAAACGGACTGCAAAAGTTTTTATAGATATGTGAAGAGAAAAAGGTTAGTTAAAACAGGTTAGTTGGGTCACTTGCAGTCAGAAACTGGTGAACTAATCATGGGGAACAAGGGCATGGCAGACCAATTGAATAACTACTTTGCTTCTGTCTTCACAAAGGAAGACATAAATAATCTGCCGGAAATAGCAGGGGACCGGGGGTCAAATGAGATGGAGGAACTGAGTGAAATCCAGGTTAGCCGGGAAGTGGTGTTAGGTAAATTGAATGGATTAAAGGCCGATAAATCCCCACGGCCAGATAAGCTGCATCCCAGAGTACTTAAGGAAGTAGCCCCAGAAATAGTGGATGCATTAGTGATAATTTTTCAAAACTCGTTATATACTGGAGTAGTTCCTGAGGATTGGAGGGCAGCTAATGTAACCCCACTTTTTAAAAAAGGAGGGAGAGAAAAAACGGGGAATTACAGACCAATTAGTCTAACATCGGTAGTGGGGGAAGTGCTAGAGTCAGTTATTAAAGATGGGATAGCAGCACATTTGGAAAGAGGTGAAATCATTGGACAAAGTCAGCAAGGATTTATGAAAGGTAAATCATGTCTGACGAATCTTATAGAATTTTTTGAGGATGTAACTAGTAGAGTGGATAAGGGAGAACCTGTGGATGTGTTATATCTGGACTTTCAGAAGGCTTTCGACAAGGTCCCACATAAGAGATTAGCATACATATTTAAAGCACATGGTATTGGGGGTTCAGTATTGACGTGGATAGAGAACTGGCTGGCAGACAGGAAGCAAAGAGTAGGAGGAAACGGGTCATTTTCAGAATGGCAGGCAGTGACTAGTGGGGTACGCAAGGCTCAGTGCTGGGACTCCAGCTATTTACAATATATATTAATGATCTGGATGAGGGAATTGAATGCAACATCTCCAAGTTTGCAGATGACACGAAGCTGGGGGTCAGTGTTAGCTGTGAGGAGGATGCTAGGAGGCTGCAGGATGACTTGGATAGACTGGTTGAGTGGGCAAATGCATGGCAGATGCAGTATAATGTGGATAAATGTGAGGTTATCCACTTTGGCGGCAAAAACAGGAGGGTAGATTTTTATCTGAAAGGTGGCCGATTAGGAAAAGGGGAGAGGCAACGAGACCTGGGTGTCAAGGTACACCAGTCATTGAAGGTAGGCATGCAGGTGCAGCAGGCTGTGAAGAAAGCGAATGGTATGTTGGCATTCATAGCACAAGAGCAGGTTCTACTGCAGTTGTACAGGGTCTTGGTGAGGCCACACCTGGAGTATTGCATACAGTTTTGGTATCCTAATCTGAGGAAAGACATTCTTGCCATAGAGGGAGTACAGAGAAGGTTCACCAGACTGATTCCTGGGATGGCAGGACTTCCATATGAAGAAAGACTGGATAGACTCGGCTTGTATGCGCTGGAATTTAGGAGATTGAGGGGGGATCTTATTAGAGACTTACAAAATTCTTAAGGGGTTGTACAGGCTAGATGCAGGAAGATTGTTCCCGATGTTGGGGAACTCCAGAAGAAGGGGTCACAGTTTAAGGATAAGGGGGAAGTCTTTTAGGAACGAGATGAGAAGATCTTTTTTCACACAGAGAGTGGTGAGTTTGTGTAATTCTCTGCCACAGAAGGTAGTTGAGGCCAGTTCATTGGCTATATTTAAGAGAGAGTTAGATGTGGCCCTTGTGGCTAAAGGGATCAGGGGGTATGGAGAGAAGGCCGGTAAGGGACACTGAGTTGGATGATCAGCCATGATCATATTGAATGGCGGTGCAGGCTCGAAGGGCCGAATGGCCTACTCCTGCACCTACTTTCTATGTCTATGTTTCTAATCAGTCTGAGGAAGGGTTCCGACCTGAAACGTGCCCTAATCATTTTCTCCAGAGATGCTGTCTGACCCGCTGAGTTACTCCAGCATTTTGTGTCTATTTCTGGCTCGAAGGGCCGAATGGCCTACTCCTGCACCTATTTTCTTTGATTCTATGATTCTATGACAATAGACAATAGATAATAGTTGCAGGAGTAGGCCATTCGGCCCTTCGAGCCAGTACCTCCATTCACTATGGTCATGGCTGATCATCCACAATCAGTACCTGTTCTGCCTTCTCCCCATATCCCTTGACTCCACTAACTCTATCTAACTCTCTCTTGAAAGCATCCAGAGAATTGGCCTCCACTGCCTTATGAGGCAGAGAATTGCACAGATTCACAACACTGGGTGAAAACGTTTTTCCTCATTCCCTTATTCTTAAACTGTAGCCCCTGGTTCTGGACTCCCCCAACATCGGGAACATGTTTCCTGCCTCTAGCATGTCCAATCCCTTAATGTTATATAAGATTATTAAGGGATTATTAAGGGTTTCAATAAGAATCCCTCTCATCTTTCTAAGCCCAGTCGTTCCATTCTTTCAACATATGACAATCCCGCCATCCTGTAAATTAACCTCGTGAACCTATGCTGCACTCCCTCAATAGCAAGAATGTCGCTCAAATTTGGAGACCAAAACTTGAGACCAAAACTGCACACAATACTGCAGGTGTGGTCTCACTAGGGCCCTGTACAACTGTAGAAGGACCTCTTTGCTCCTATAAGGTGAGAGAGGCAAATTGAAAGGAGATGTGCGGGGCAAATGATTTGGTGGTGAGTACCTGGAATGCACTGTCATGGAAGGTGGTTGAAGCAAATATGTTAGTGGCATTTAAAAGGCTTATGGATAGACACATGGCTATGCAAGGAACGGAGGCCTATGGAGTACGTGCAGGTAACTAAGTGGTGGTCTTGGCATTATGTTCGGCACAGATATCGTGGGTCAAAGGGTCTTATCTTGCGCTATATTGTTCTATGTTTTATGAACACTGAAGTTAAAATATATACGTTAGATTGTTGTGACACAATTTGAAGTTGTATGTCATTGAAGAGGAAATTCAAGCCATTATCTATTAACTATTAAAACTCTGATTTTGTGAGTGTGTGTGGGTGTGTGTGTGTGTGTGTGTGTGTGTGTGTGTGTGTGTGTGTGTGTGTGTGTGTGTGTGTGTGTGTGTGTGTGTGTGTGTGTGTGTGTGTGTGTGTGTGTGTGTGATCGTGATCACATCTTCTTGAAAAAACGACGAGCAAACAGTAATTTTTTTACATATTCCGGTACAGATTTATCCCATGCAGTCCGAAATTGCCTTATCTGAAATATTTGTGATTTATTTCTCGAGGTATTAATGGAAATGTTCACAAATCCAATAATACTTGCCTTTTTGTCGTTGAAGACGTCACAATGGATCTGCGTGCCTGTGTCTTGCTCGCACTGCGAGTGACATCCCCCCCGCCACCTCTCCCTCCTCCCCCTGTTAATCAGAAGACACAGCCTCTCATCGCCCCCTCCCCCCCCCACCTCTCCCTCCTCCCCCCGACCTTTCCCAACTCCCCCCCCCCCCGTTATTCAAAAGACGAGCAAGGCGGGCTCTGGATTGAAGCCGCTGAACTCGCAGTCCTTTGGTTGACGCCCACTGTCCGCTGTCCACCTCTCCCTCCTCCCTCTGTTATTCAAAAGACGCCGCCCTCTCACCCCCCCACCTGTCCGCCTCACCCCCGTTATTCAAAAGATGCAGCACTCTCACCCCCCCAACTCTCCCCCCTCTCCCCATCCCCCGCTCCCCCTCTTTCCCCCACTCTCCCCCTTCTCTCCCCCTTCTCTCCCCCTTCTCTCCCCCTTCTCTCCCCCTTCTCTCCCCCTTCTCTCCCCCTTTTATTCCCCTCTCTCTTCCCCGCTTCCGCTCTTTCGCCCCTCCTCTCTCCCCCCTCCCACCTCTCTCCCCCTTGGCCACTCTCTTCCTCCCCTGGCCTCCCTCTTCCTCCCCCTTCCTCCTCTCTCTATCCTCCACCTTACCCCCACCCCCAACACTCTCCCCCTCCCCCTCTCTCCCCTCCCCCCTCCCCTCCCTCCACCGTCTCTGCCCCTCACACTCTCCCCCCCTCTCTGCCCAATCCCTCTCTCCCCCCTCTCTACCCCCCCTCCACCCTCCCTCTCCACCCTTCCTCTATCCCCCTCTCACTCTGTCTCTGCCCCTCTCTCTCTCTCTGTCCCTCTCTCTCTGTCCCTCTCTCTCTGTCTCTGCCCCCCTCTCTCTATCTCTGTCCCCTCCCCCTCTGCCCTCTCTTTCCCCTCTCTCTCCCCCCGCCTCTAGAGACGCATGCAAGTTGGGAGCTATGTGTCAGTGGATAGGGTGGGGATGGGGTAAAAGTAGTCAATTAATAATATTAATATAATATCAATGTGGGTGGTTAGTGTGTGTGTGATACCACAGGCTGCCCCCCCCCCCCCGCAACCGTGCGTTGAGGGGAAGGGACCCAACTGGTCCCACTTGATCTAGTAAATTATATAACTCTGTTTACCAATTAACTATGTGAGACCAATTTATGTTTGTATAGGTCTATTGCATAGATACATTTATCATTCTATTATGCAAAATTATATTTATATCTCCCTCAAAGATTTAGTACTACCATCTGCCAAATGTAATTGCCTGGGATTCAAGAAAGAAACATGATTTACAAATATTATGCTTCATTTATGAGCTGAATAATGTCCATTATCTGGGTGTTGTGGTTGCCAAATTACTTCTTCTCTGAAATTCATTCATAGTGGGAATCACCATAATTGTCATGTGGGTACAATGTTAATCCCTGTGAGGCTTGTACCCACGAATGACATGACACCAATCAGAACATAATGCTGATTTGAAGGCAGTGTTTGTGACTGGAGCTCAATATTCCAGCTAATGCTATATGCTGACTCACAGGACTGAACAGATATGCTTTTGTGCAGAGCAGACCACCCTCCTGACATTGCCATGGCCAGCATTGATTAAACACCTCGTCATCTACTTGGAAACAATTTGTGTTTGACTGATTTTGAAGTTGCTCAAGCCTAAAGGACTGATGTGCCAGCAACTGAAAGGATGTATTCCACTTCAAGGCTTCTGCGGTGTCCGAGTGCTAACAGACACAGGCGCATCAATTGGCATTCTGTTTGGAGAGCAGCACGCTGGGGAGAATAGGGGGTGGGCACCCAGTAAAGGTCAGAGTACTGGAACACGTAGGAGGAGGATGGGGAAGCAGGGTTCCCAACATGAAGCCTTGTAAGCCTAGTGCCTTCAAGTAGAAAAACACATATTAACCTCAGCCTTAAACAATCCATAAAGTGCCTGCACTTCAATAAGGATGTCCATACTGAATTATGTCTGGCTATGGAGATCTGAATGTATCTTGTTTTTGCTCAGTGTAAAGCAGCAGATTGACGGAGCACGTGGTGGTATCATTATGTCAAACTTTGCATTGGGAAAGAGTGCCATGATTGATATGTGTCATTTTTTGAGCATCTTATGACAACCTTGAGGGGAACTTTTTCTGAAAGTGATTCACTCCCTCACAAACCTGCTCATGTGTAGCTGTGCAGACAGTAGGTTATCGTCTGGCATCTAAGATCAAGGAATACTCTTCAAACCTAAATGATTCCTAGGAGGTCAGTGTGATGTGAAGTTAATTACACAAACACCAACTATTGAGTAACAAAATAGATTAATGTAACTACATTCCCTGCACCATTGAAGTTTGTCTTTCATATGTGTTGGACTTCTAAGTATCCTGTGGGCCAGATGAGGATTAGATGCTATTGGGCATCCTATCTCCCTCACACAAAAGTCTAAAACATATATCCTTTGATGCAATGTTTCATTACATGATGTACAAAATAAGGTTCCCCTTGATCAAATCACAGTATCCTTAAGCAATGGCTATCTTCCTTGTCTGTTTAATCTTATATTTTATAATCTCCAATATAAAGGAGGCATCCAGACCTCCTAATCCGGATAATGACTGACATTCATGGACTCGCCTATTCTTATGTCACCATGTTTCAAGATGTGACTAATTACATTGGGAGGCTTGACACAAAGGTGTGAATATTTTGCTATGAAACAAAACAAATTCAAAACCATGACAGTGGTCATGATGATTATGTGGCAGTCCACCATGACATCATCACCAAAGAAATAGTGTAAAAATAGGCAACAAGATCTCTCCACCAATCACCTTGTTCTTTCCAGAAAACAATCCACACATTTGTAGACAATAGATACAATGGCACAGAAGTAGAATTGCACCCTTACAGTGCCAGAGACCCAGCTTCGATCCTGACAATGCATGCTGTCTGTGCAGAGTTTGTACGTTCTCCCTGTGACTGTGTGTGGTTTTTTCTGGGTGCACTGGTTTACTTCCACATTTCAAAGATGTGCGGGTTTGTAAGTTAATTGGCTTCTGTAAATTTTCCCCTAGTGTGTAGGATGCAAAAGTGGGATAACATAGAGCTAGTGTACGGGCGATCGTTGGTCGGTGCAGACTCAGTGGACAACGCGTGTATATCCAAAGATTCAGGATTCAAGATTCAATTTAATTGTCACATGGACCAATTAAGGTACTGTGAAATTTGAGTTACCATACATCCATACTATGTAAAAAAGCAAAAATACACACAGCACATAAAATAAAGTTTAACATAAACATCCACCACAGTGGAATCAACATTCCTCACTGTGATGGAAAGCAGTAAAGTTCAGTCATCTTTCTCCTTTGTTCATCCATGGTCGGGGCCTTGAACCCTCCGCAGTGCCACTGCAGAGAGTCCGATGTTCAAGCCCACTCATCGGGATGATCGAAACTCTGGCGATGGGACGAATCGGAACGCTCCGCGGCATGGAGCTCCCGAGTCGGCCGCTTCTTACAAGAGGCCGCTGCTTCATGGTGTTAAAATCCACCGGCCCCGCAGTCGGAGCTCCAACACTGGCGATCCTCGGCAAAAGATCCCAGGCTCTGCGATGGAAATTCCGCGCCGCACCAGAGGCTTGAAGCTCTGGGCGGGTCTCCAGGAAAGGCTGCACCACTCCACGCTGCAGGCCAAGGGGGGGACGGAGATGCGACACGGAAAAAAATCGCAACTCCGTCGAGGTAAGTGGAAAAAGTTTCCCCCCATCCCCCCCCCCCCCCCCCATATAAAACATACAAAGAGACATTAAAACAAACATTCAAGACATGCTTAAAATAATAAAAACTGTGAAGGGACAAGACGGACTGCTGGCGAGGCAGCCATTATGGGCTGAACTAACTAAATATACAATTAAGGCTACAGGAAAACAACTGCCACTGGAAGAAACCTACTGTTCTCATCAGAGTATTTTCTAACAGTTAGATATTCTGTTGATTGTTGCCCACCATTGCTACCTTGAATATTCAGCTCTTGCCATCAAGCCAGCTCACTATCAATGTTCCTGATGAAATTTATAAATGGAAGTATATCAAATACTAAATAAATGTTCACAAGCTATATTTGTGCATTGTCCTAGTTTCTGGCCTCTTTGTGCATTTGCCTTCTCTAATTCTCTTGCACAGTGCCAACTTAGTAGCAGTAGTTGCTGTAATGAAAGGTTATGAATTTCAATAGGGAAGTTGCAGTAGGACAATAAGATGAACCAGGGCCTAGATAGCCCAGCCTTGGAGGAGTCATAAAGCAATTAATAACTGTCAGGATGAGTTTAGTATGCCTGCAGTCCTCTCATTTGTAAGTGTGCCATAATCCCCACAGAATTTCCAAGCCCTTCAAGTTGTAGTATTCCAAATGAAGATTAAATATGCAATTTACCAGTAGGATTAAATGAGAACTTACCAGTTTGAAGTTTGATCCTTATTTTATGAGGAGTTACGATGAGGGATTACGTGAAGAAGCCCCACCAGAGCGCATGCTTGTCATACTTCAAAGCAGCGGCGTGAAAACACAGAAACCCAATAGCCGAAGTAACATAGTAAGGCTTTTAGAAGACTAGAACTACCAGGTGATCCTTTAGATTATGAGGGTGGGAGCGGAGCGCACATAATCCCTCATCGTAACTCCTCATAAAATAAGGATCAAACTTCAAACTGGTAAGTTCTCAATTAATCCTAATATTTTACTTCGTCACGTGAGTGACTACATGAAGATTTCAAAGCTCTGTGATGTCATGCCGCAGATACAGTTCCTTGGTTGACACAGGATAACCAAATAATGTATCAAACATTGTTTAATTTATACAATAAATGTCTTACACAATAAAATTTCACACAACAGTAATAACCCCTCTTTCACAAAGGAGAACTCAAACAGAACCCAAAAACAGCTTGCCCAATCATTGCATTGCAAGGACAGGTTTGTCAGAAACCCTAAAAGGTTCCTTAACTGGACTATCCTGCGGTGAGGATTTGGTCTAATGGCACAGCCTGCGCCTTTGCTGCGTACGTTGATGCCGCCCTGGTGGAGTGATTTAAACACATCAGTGTCTACTCCAGCAAAATGCAAACCTGTTTCGGTCATCTAGCAATAGCTTGTACTGACACCTTTGCATGAGGTTTTATGTGGCTAATGACCATCGCTGTTTCAGAGCCTCTGAAACTCTTGATGACCTTGATATTATTAGCTCAGATGCATAATTACATATAGTCTTAGATGAATGGGTATATTTTAAGCTTACTTTGGTTCCAGCCATCCCTGGCCTGCTCTGTTTGATTAGATCATATGCATAAAACACAATATCATCTACAGAAGAATGCATTCCAGTCATACCTTTTGCAATATTTGGACCCATAATGCTGCACCATGAACATGATCACTTTGAGCGTTAACTTCCTGAAAGGCAGAGATGTAATTGGAGCCCATTGCCAAAGCAGTGTGAGAACTATGCTCACATCCCAGATTTCTGAATATGTATGTCTGGGACGGTTTTGTTAAAATACTTCCTATGAATCAGCCACCAATAGATGAGATCCGACAGAGTGTTGTCCGGACCCTTGCCCTAAGTAGGAGGACAAAGTACTTCTAGCACTATAAATTGCACTATAGCTTAACTGCTCGTCAAAATGCAATGTAGCCAGGAACGCCATTACATCCGGTATGCCTGCAACCTATGATGAGATATACTTAACTGTAAACAGGACATCTCCCATTTCTTAATATGAGATAATATTGTAGTTTAGTATTATCTCTCCAGACCATCGTAATCACATCGACGGTTCTACTCAATAGTCCCTGGAGCAGTCTGGTCAGAAGATACAAATCAATAAATTAATATGCTCATGTAAAGGGGAACTTTCCTCCTGTCCCAGTGTGAACCAACAAGTTACTGTAATTGGGATGATCATGAATGCTGTGTCATCTGTCTCAAACCAATGGGACCATGCTGTGTGGACCAGTTTAGAACCCACTAAACACCTAAGTGTAGTCATACTCTATTTTGGTGAGACATTGATTGAATGAGGAAGAAATGGGGAAGCGTAAGAACATACATCCCCAATGTATCCTCCGCTACTGCCCCTAGATTTAGTTCGCATCCGAATACAGGTACTGATAATTTAACCCAGATACAACAGATCTCTGTCTGGCAATCCATACCAGCGAACAATGATTTTGAAACTTAATTCATTTTATGTTTGTCATGGAATTTCCATGACCTGGTGTCTGCAACGTTCGCATTATCTCTACCTGATAGTTATATATCTGAGACCCAGATGTCCCTTGTAATGCACCAGTGCCAGATAAGGCTAGGCAGACTGTTACAGAATAATGACCTCATTCTACCCATGTGATTGATATGGGTACCAGCTGTGGTATTGTGAATCTGAAGCTGCACATGCAATCGTGCTTTGTTGAGCAGAATTCTTTAGGCCATAGAATGCACCCAGCAATTCTACGCAGTTTACCCCAGCCTTTGCAGGGTTAATGCCTCTTTCACATTTTACCTGCCGTCCCAGCCAGACTTGATATCAGTGGCTCCTCATCCTGAAGCTCTCATCAGTTTGGAAACTAAGGTTATTGAGTCACAATGTTGCTAGTACATCGCGAGACTTTAGTTACAATTTTGGCCCTAGCCAAAGTACTGTCATGTTAATTAACCAATGATGACCTCAAATAGCCAATCATTCTAAATGATACTAATCTAAGTTTAATTAGATGGGCGTGGACCTAACCTCTCAACAGGTGTGTGGTAGCTGAATATTTATCTTTCAGATCTATGGCTGCAAATATAACACCCTTTTTTTATCCCAGTTACAATACTGACATTTTTATTTAAACCTTTTATACTGGACCGTAAGGGTTAAGTATGTTCCGACCCAGAATGACTCGACAGCCACCATTGTCCTTTTGGGTGGGGAATTGGACACAATTGTTAAGGCTGATATGCATCACCCACCTATAGAGCTAGTGGTATTGAACCCCAATACCAAACTATGTCTATTTTATACGAGTGGATGTACTTCCGAGAAACCTATTTGAGATCCCCGGATACAGTCCAATATTCACTTACTGTTTCATAATCTGAAAGGATATGGTTTTTGAGGTGGCATCCTGGCCTCAGTTTTAGTCTCATCGTCCAGGTATTCCCCTAGGTACTAGATAATCTGCGCAAGGCTGTGAACCGTGGGTTGAGCGTAGGCTGGATATTTATTTGTAAATATTAAACTAACAAATGGGTATAATTCCTGCTTCCACCAGTTTTTTGTATATTTATTTTTTTAGGCCTTTTGCAGCCTTAATTCATGCGCTCCTTTAGAGCAATGCACAGTAAACAGGTGTTTGATATGTGAATCTTTCCCCCATTATGAAGTCCTGGAATTGGTGAGGACCATTAATTTGCTGGCCAAATTTTCATCCCCGACTTCACCGGTATGGTAAATTCGGGGATGAAAATTCATTTTCACACATGAAACAGCCCTATCGCAGGCGCTGCTAGCGCAGCTCTCCGTAGGCCAGCGCTTTTACACATGAAGCAGCCCTGCCCCAGGCGCTGCTGGCGCGGCTCTCCCGTAGGCCAGCACTGTGATAGATTTGGCGTCAGTAGCACACTGACCCATCCTGGTCTCCCCCTCCAGCAGAGAGACCTTGAGCAACCCTGTCCTAGGCGTTGCTGGCGCCACCTCTCGTTGAGGTCGGCACTTTTTTCCCCATGAAGCAGCCCTATTCCAGGCGCTGCTGGCGCAGCCTGTCCCATGGTCCTGCGCTATTATAGTGGAGTCTCACTAATTTGGTAGTGTGAAATTGTAAAGGGTGAAATACCCTTATTAGCGAAGAGGAACTCTTGCAGCCCGACTCACCTGAGTTCCAATAGGGCTGCACAAGTTCTCTCTCTCCCTCCAATTTACCTCCATGCGTGTCTGGGGCACCGTGTCCGTGACTGCTTTGTCTGCGGCTGTTATCTGGAAACCCGATCTTTTTGCCGGCTATCCGCTTCTGCGATCGGACCGGGGTTCCCCCCCCCCCCCCCATAGCCGACTTAGGCATCGGACCTCCGATAAATCTGGCAGGAAACCTCTGTAACCTCTAACCTCTGAAACCTCCTGCTCGAACAAAGAACGCTGGTAAGTAAAAAATACTTACCTTCTAGGTTGAAACTTACCGCCGGCAGGAGCGTTGCCCCACCAGTCTGGTGCTTGCCAATGCATCTGACGTAATGACAAGCATGCGCTCTGGCGGGGCTTCTTCACGTAGTCACTCATGTGACTCCGAAGTAAAATCAATACCAGCTACCTCAGTAACTACACACCAAATTACTTTGATCTCTCATTGAAATTATTACTTTAAAATTCATATGAATTTTAAATTTTGTATTTCACTTGAACCATAGTATTGCCTCAAATCCCACTTATCTGCCTTAATTCACTAAGTATAACATGCAATAGATGGCATGTCATTGGCAGGCACAGGACAGGTGCACCACTTTCAGATATGTGTTTTTTGAAGTGCCTGAAATATTTTTATAATCCTACAAATCCATTTAGCTAGTGCTAAGGGACTTTGAGAGGAACCTTTATTATCTTGAGCTCCATGCTGAAGTGCTGAAAAATGGAAACGTTTGCAAATGATTCCCATATCTCTTACAACCAGCCATTTGGCTGCCAGACAATGAAATGTTAATTCACCAGTGAATTAAATGTTATTTCTCATAACTCAGTAAGCTCATCTAACCCCAAGCAAGCAAACATTTTCCCCATAATGTTTTAACTATTTTGGAGGTAGAGGACATGCCCAGCCCAACTTGCTGTGTACTGTATGTCTCCCTATCCTGCATTTATCAACTTCTACATCATTTTGTATATATATTTTTTGTCCATGTTCCTGCTCTCTGTTTTCTTCCACTCTAGTATGGCTTCTGAACAGTCCTTTCTTAACCAGGGTACTGTCAGAATTACCTCTACGCCATTATGGATACTAGACTTTGTCTATGGAACTGATGCGCTATGATGCTGAGAATTATATTCTGCACTCTGTAGCTTACCCTTTATTCTACCTATAGCACTTGAGTTTGACCTAATTGTATTTATGCATAGCATTATCTGATCAGGTTGGATAGCATGCAAACAAACCTTTTTCAACCGTGACTTTAATAAACCAATACCTAATTCTAACTGCTGCCATTGACTTGTTAACCAGATACACATATTTATAGCTTATTTCTATGGTCACCCCAGTTTTACCTTATCAGAGACAATTCATCCCATCTCCTTACAACTTAACGAGCTCTTACGTCTCCTTGCCAGTTCTGACAAAAGAAACATCTCCTAACCCACCCTCTGTGTTACAGTGGCTCGAAGATTTAGTGTTTTTTCTTAAACTTGAGAAAATTAAATATACATTGAGCGGAGGTACTGATAATTTTTTTCCAAAATGGCAACCTTTTTTTATCCAATTTACTTTACAGACTGTTTGGGTTTTGGCCCGAAACATTGCCTATTTCCTTTGCTCCATAGATGCTGCTGCACCCGCTGAGTTTCTCCAGCATTTTTGTGTACCTTCTTACTTTACAGACTTGCAGGTTCTGCTTGACTAAGGGCTGGTTTGTTGAATGTTGTTATGCGTAGGTGCACTCTTCACTCTTAATTAGCCAGGGTGGGGTGGGCGGGGTGTGTGACTGATGGTATGGTTGTCTATATTACTAAAGGTCTGATCTTGACCGCTTTTGGCTTGCTGTGCTGTGATTTCGAAGAGAATGCCATCACCTACGGCCGTCATTTTTGGCCAGTTCGCACAGAGCCTCCCTCTGCCTTCCTGGACCAGAGGATTTTTCCCATTGATGAAAAATCAGAGAGATATTAATGTTTTTAACAAATTCCCCATTCTCTCTGTTGCCCCTGCTGGAGGGAGGGGGAGGGACTATAAAACCAGGAAGTGGTGTGCCGCACTCAGTCTCTGCAAGATGGAGGAATCAGAGGGTCACGTCTCTCTGAGCTCTGAATAGCACTGGACAAATGTATACTCAACTGTGAGTGCCCTTAATGTGGTTTTAAAATGAAAATATGGTTGGTTTGAAGTAAAAAAGCACTGCCTGCAAATGTTTGTTTGGAGGGTTTGGGTTGAAGTTAAAAGACACTACTACAAATGGTGGCTTGGGTGCTTGAAGTGAAAAGGCACTACTACAAACGGTGGCTTGGGTGCTTGGCTTGAAGTGAAAAGGCACTACTGCAAATGGTGGCTTGGGTACTTTGGCGAAGTGAAAAGGCACCACTGCAAACGGTGGCCTAGGTGCTTTGGCTTGAATAAATCTTTGAGCCACTGTAACACAGAGGGTGGGTTAGGAGATTTCCACTGTAGGAGAAGGTGACGTCTGGCTATTAAAGATGTAAAATTAGTAATTTATTTTTGCACAGAGTTTAATTGACTTGACTCATCCCGGGCCCCAAAGATGGCAATCAATGGACAGGGCTGTAGAGGTATTCCCATTACGGTAGACATTATATTAAAGTAGCCGTATCAAAAATTATATCATCGTGGACAAAGAAAAAACATGTGGCTCAGATGACAGTGTAGGCCCAAACATCTATCACATTTTCCTCCACTTCTGGATAAATCCCAGACAGTCTTGATTTAGAAAAATGGACCCTGTGTATAACCTTAAACTGATTGAGTGCAAGACGAGCGCAAGACGTGACAGTACATAGCCCACCCACAACGTTATCCCACCACTCCTTAGTAAGTTGAAGTCCCAGCTCGTCCTCCCAAGCAGCCCTTGTTTTAGAGTTGGACTGATTGCAAAGACCCAGAATACATAGAAACACCCTCTAGAAACAATACCGTTGATGTGTATGCCTACTGAAAAGTAAACAGAATCCAAATGTGAGGGATTGTTACATACAGGTGATTGTTACATAATGAACCTAAGGAAGATGCAGCTACAAATCTGAAATGTTTCCTGAATTGATACCAAATCTTTAAAGTATTAAGCACAACAGAATTTTTGATAAACAATGAAATCGTGGAGGAATATATAAGCAGATATAGAGGATGAAGGAGGGCAAGAGCGGGCTTCCAGTTTGCACCAAGCTAAATAAGGAAAATCAACCCAACAACATATTTTATGAATGTGCAGTCAGCTCCGAGTAGTAGTAATTGAAAGTTCGGTATATGTATAAAGCCGAAGACCACCACTGAATTTACATCGTTGGAGTAATGATTTATGGACCCTCGGGGGCTTCGCACCCCGAATAAAAGAGCTAATTATTTTGTTTAAGGAGTCAAAAAAATGTTTTGATTAGAGCAAGGGATTGATTGAAGCAAATAAGAAATTAGGTATAAACATTCATTCTCTAACAATCATTATCTCCCCATTTAAGAGAGAGGCAGATTATTCCTTCTCTGAATCAAATTTCACTTTGTCATGAGAGGTTAAAGTTGTTAGGACAAGACTGAGAATTTTTAAATGTGCCGATGAGGAAAAGGGGAGATGCAGCGAGAACTGGGTGTCATGTTCACCCAGTCATTGAAAGTAGCAT